>CM042077.1:70256336-70856336 GCA_023509865.1 Trypoxylus dichotomus
AGCAGTGTAAAATTAAAACACGAAATTGTTTTTGATCCATTGTTTTTAATATAACAAAAGTAGCATGACTCTTAGCACAATAACTCACAAACTAATGAATAGAATATCATGAAATTTTAACAGCTGTCTGAATGTTAGTACTAACTGAGAGAAAGATGACTGCAATAAAACTAGCGTCATCTATGTGTTAGACCCGGGACTTTTCAGCCCATGTGCTAATGTTAAAGTATCGGTATATAATGTGAAGTAAATACATGAATAATAAATTTTCATAATTTCAGTACTATTTATTTTGTCGCATTCCTGTACTTAAAAGATTATATTCACCACCATCAGCGATTTATAAGGAAATTACCGCAACAAATGCATCATGTTTACTAGTCCGCACTATGGATTGTAACGAACTGTATGTTCGTAATATTACAAATTTCATCAGGTCACATTAATAGCTGGATTAATTAAAAGGCAACCGCTCTAAATCGTCCATTCTTCACGTTATAATATGCTTCTTGGGTCCTCCGCAATCGGCCAAATAATATACGCGGATAATCGGAAATAAACATTTAATAATTAATTTCGGACGGTTATCGGCAGCGTCGGTTTGCCCGCCGAGATATCGCGGTCTAATTAAACTGTGTATTTGGCATTTGTATTTACACGGAATCTGACTTGTCTAACTAACGTCTACGTTAGGATCAAGTAGATTAACCCTTCCGCGTCAGCCGCGCTTCAAATTATCATAGAAGTTTTGTTAGCCCGCGATGCTCTTTAGAAACTAATTTGTTACCAAGTTATGTAATTATTATACGCTAAAATACGGTCAGTAAAAATGATTAATGCTTAAATTTGATGAAATGGTTAGACTTTCACGCGTAGTTTCTTGGAAATTTTGAATTACGTCAAAGGAATTTGCGTTAGCATTAATTTATGACATACGCGCATATAGTTTTGTTATTCAATGGTATTTTAATAACATCCAACTACGTTATTAAGGAGAATTGATCAATCTCTGTATATAATTTATTTGTAACTGAACATTTTGAACGCAAAGGGAACCAGGGCAATTACATATATGTTCTTATTGCAGCTGATGACAACATTATTCGCTTTTTGTCAAGGATTGTCATACTATCTTTGCCACGTCTCTATATATAATCTTTAATCTAGCCCTACACACGTGTACGTGTCCTGATAACACATGGGCTGAAAAGTCCCGGGCCTAACACATACATGACGCTAGTTTTATTGCAGTCACCTTTCTCTCAGTTAGTACTAACCTTCAAAAGACAGCTGTTAAAATTTCATGATATTCTATTCATTAGTTTGTGAGTTATTGTGCTAAGAGTCACGCTACTTTTGTTATTTTCAAAACAATGGATCAAAAACAATTTCGTGTTTTAATTTTACACTGCTTCTTGATGGGAAAAAATACCGTTCAAGCGAAGCAATGACTTGAAAAGTGTTATGGGGATTCCGCTCCATCAGAAACGACAATAAAACGATGGTTTGCCGACTTCAAACGTGGTCGTAGAGATACCATTGATGCAGAACGCAGTGGACGTCCAAATGAGGCGGTAACACCAGAAAACATCAAAAAAATCCACAAAATCGTTTTGAATGATCCAGAAGTGAAGTTGCTTGAGTTAGCTGGCATCGTAAAGATATCAAAAGAACGTATTGGCTTTATATTGCATGAGCATTTGACTATGAGAAAGCTCTGTTCAAAGTGGGTGCCGCGTTTGCTCACTGTTGACCAAAAACAAGAACGTGTTGATGATTCTGAGTAGTGTTTGGCCATGTTTAAACGTAACATGGATCCATCACTTCACTCCGGAATCAAAACGATCGTCATCTGAGTGGACAGCAACTGGTGAACCTCATCCAAAGCGCCCGAAAGCACAACAATCGGCTGGAAAGGTTATGGCCTCGGTATTTTGGGATGTGCGTGGTGTAATATTCATCGACTATCTTGAGAAAGGAAATACCATCAACAGTGAATATTATATAGCGTTATTGGAGCGTTTGAAGGCCGAAATTGCAAAGAAACGATCGCGTATGGAAAAGAAAAAAAAATTGTTTCATCAAGACAACGCGCCGTGTCACAAGCCAATCAAAGCAATGGCAAAACTACATGAATTGAACTTCGAATTGCTCCCACATCCACCGTATTCGCCAGATTTGGTTCCCAGCGACTACTGGCCGTTCGCAGACCTGAGAAAAATGCTCGCCGGTAAGAAATTTCGCACGAATGAAGAGGTCATCGCTGAAACTGAGGCCTATTTTGAGGCAGTGGTATTGAAATGTTAGAGCGACGCTGGAATGGTTCCGTTGGTCTTGATGGAGATTACGTTGACGAATAAAGCTAATTTTGAACCAAAGAAACCGTGTTTTCTTTGTTAGGCCCGGGACTTTTCAGCCCATGTGTTAAATGGAAAGCAGCCAGAATTTCGCCAATTTTAAAAAAGGATGATAGTGCTAATATTTGTAATTACAGACCTATGGCTGTAACTTCTTCTTTTTCTTCTTATCCTTTACGTATTGCAGCCATTAAATGATAAACTAATAAAAGTACAATTCGTTCGGCATTAATATTAACTGCCTATATGATGCCAATTATAACTGATACATTTAAAATACAATTAATACTCCTAATGTGTGCACAGCCGATAATATCGATGGGAATAAGCTCCTTCTCTAAAGATTTGATTTTCTACTTAACTACATCAGATAGTACAAGGTTATCAAAGCTGCTTATCTGCGAGGATAAATATATGTGTGTATGTAATAACGCGAGTGAATTTATCAGGTAATAAGTAACTACTGCAAAATTTAATACACATACGTAGGTATACACAAAAGCTTTACCTAGAGATAAGCGTTATTACGTATGCGGTAAGTTTTTAATTCCTTTTTATTATGCATAGACTTTGTAAGTGCTATTAATTATGTTCTTTTTAGAATAATTGATGGCTTACTCACAACAAATAGAGCAATATATAATTGTTTTTGTAGGTCAAGTTTTACATTTTCCTAAGTGGTTTACGTAGATCATAAGGGATCCATTTTGTCTTCCTAGGTACGCCGGGGAGAAAAAAATTGTGGGTCTCGAGATTTAAATATGAGTACACTAAGGTTTAAAGGTGCACTACCGCTAAAAACTGTTTAGGCGCTCACACTGACAGCAAAAATGTATAAAAACTCAGCGAAAATGTTAATAATATTTATTTTTTATGTACAGATACACGTACATGAATAAAAATATATTAAATAAATGTGAAAATTAAAACGTTTAATTTAAATTTTGCTTTCATCTATGCGACCTCCTCTTGATTTAATAATTGCAGCACACAATCGAGGCATTTTCGCAATAAGTTTTGCCAGAGTTTCTTGTGTTATTGAGCGCTGATGATGTCGGAGCCGATTTCCGTACTTCCTGATCTAGTTCTTCCCATAGTAACTCGATTGGATTCAAGTCGAGGCTCTGGGGAGGCCATTCCATAATTTTGAGAGTTCCTTCCTCTTCTAAATGGCGTAAATAGTCTTTACATAATTTAGAGGAATGTTTTGGGTCATTATCTTGCTGGAAGATAAAATGTTGCCCCAAAAGTCGAATTCCGGAAGGTATTGCGTGGTTTTCCAAAATTTCGCGGTAGCCTTCTTTTCTTAATATACCGTCAATTTTCACAATGTCTCCTACACTAATGCCAGTAAAACAGCCCCAAATGATGATAGAACCTCCATCATGCTTCACGGTAGCAGCAATACACTCTTCTCTGGCACGTTCACCCACAGATCTTCTTACGAATATGCGTCTTCGGGTTCCAAACAGCTCAAATTTGGACTCATGCGTCCATAGGACGTTGTTCCACTCTTCTATGGTCCAGTGTTGGTGTTCACGAGCCCATTTAAGTAGCTTTTGCTTGTTTTGTTTGCGTAGTAATGACTTTTTCGTCGCAATACGTCCATGGAGCCCGGCTTTCTGTAGGCGACGTTTGACTGTAGATCCACTGACTAGTTTTTGGCGACCAACATTTAATTCTGCGGTGATTTCCGGGACTGTTTTGCGTCTATTTAACTTGCTGGTAACCACTATTCTGCGATCATCTGCAGATATTGTCGCTTTTGGCCTTCCACTCCGTCTTTTATTAAGAAAACTGCCAGTTTCCCGATACTTTTTTACGTTATAGTCAACCGTAGCGTGGTGTATTTTCATTTTTTTGGCAATTTGTCGATTACTTATTCCACTTTTATGGTAAGCTATTGTAAGCGCATGTGTTTCCGTACTAATTTCTCTTCGCGCAGGCATTTTAAGAAATTGTCACATGATATTTCGCTCACCACGTGAGTAGAGTAAATACCACACTGCAACTGACCATAGGTTATAGATTTCACTATAATCTTCTAGGAAGGTAATTTAAACATTATTACCTACAATCTAACAGATGACTAAATTTACCGAGTAAATTCAGAGGGATTGTTATTGTAATTGCACCGCAATGAACAGTTTATGGTAATCCGACCAAGTGCAGGTAAATGATAGTAAACCTTATGCGATATAATGGGTGTTTATCTTACTGAACTACATTTTAAATACGTATTTCATTTTATTATAATGTTTTTTTTGGTAAACATAATACTATATGAATAATCCATGAAAACAGGGGTGCCTAAACACTTTTGAGCGGTAGTGTACTTTTATTACTTAGCTAGATTTAAGAAAATTGTGTTTATTTTTAATAAACTTTTGGACCGTATTATACGGTTATGCTTATGAAAGGAAGGCGATATCCCCATGTGTTTCCAGTACTTCAATTTCCATCGATAGCAGTATCTAATAGAACATATAAAACAGAGATAGTACAATTCTCCTACGGTATAATAATCCTTCGCCGGGTACTCAATATTATCCGAAGTGGAAATCGTAACGAGAACATAATGGGCGTCACTAAAATCTACTAATCATTCCTAATCGATTTCTAACTTACTCGGCCAACGCTAGCTGCTGTCGAGTTGGCTGTGACTGTCGGCCGTTCTCCTTCTAACTCGGCTAATGCAGTTAGTAGGAATACGGATTAAATTTCCTTATCGATGACAGTTCCTATGCTACCATTACTCTTTAAAACTTTCCGAGCGTGTGTTAGTACTGTGTACTGACACAAATATTTATCAAGCTTAATTATATCGAATTATAGCCGAGGTTCCGATGTATATGCTTTAATAATAGCATTATTAATTTATCGGTCAAACTAAGCGATTATCTACGGAAAACAGAAAGTAAAATTGATATTGTATAGTCGGGAATTAAGCAGATTGGATATTTTTATTGCTGGTCTGTGAATACGTTATGAATGCTTGACTTTTTAATCAACAATTATGAAGTTATAGATTTAAAAGTAGTGCAATTTGTTCTTCTATTGCCAAAGTATCTTGTGACATATTCTGTGAATTACGAACCCTAAAAAAAACATCTGTACTAACTTTAGAAGTATTTTATGATTCGTTTGGTATCCTAAAAAGAAAAGTTTAATACTTATAGTAGCATTTCTGTTAGTAGTATTTCAAAAATCATCGATTTAATTTTAATGCGGATTAGTTGGATATTGGGGTACAAAAAGATTAGAACAGTAGAAATAAACTCTTATATCGAGGATCCTAGAAACTGTACGTTCGTACGTGTGTATGGAGACGTTCGTCACAGCAACTGGACGACAAATTTTTGCATCAGACGGTGAAATACGGCGGTGTGAACGTCATGGTGTGGGGCGCGATATGGTATGGTGGAAGATCGCAATTAGTAATCTGCGACTGAAATATAAATGCGGCAAAATATATCCAAATATTAACAGAAGGCCTAGTACCGATATTCGACGACGCCATTTTATCTAAAGAAGACGCGACTTTTATGGAGGATGGAGCACCCTGCCACAAAGCAAGAACAACAACCACATGGAAAGAGGAACGGGGGATTCGGATTTTACCATGGCCAGGCCAATCACCGGACATGAATCCGATAGAGAATGTTTGGCACATAATCCAGACAAATATGGCGAAACGACCCCGAAAACCCAGCAATAAGGAAGTACTCGTGGCAGCTGTTACAGAAGAGTGGTTAAATATTCCAGGAGACACCATTAATCATTTAATAGATTCTATACCACGACGACTCGCAGCACTTTACGCAAGTAAATGTGGATCGGCAAAATATTAGTCTAATTTAAAAATTTTAAAATATTTTGTATGTATAACGAGAATAGAATCTTTTTTTTTTAATTAGTAGGTGTCAATTTTATTCTGTCACCCTAGTGTAATTTATTTATTCACAGCCGCTTTTATATTCTGTGCTTTCCTTACTTCAGGAATATCTCCACCATACTCACCAATCCTGCACGTTAGACTAACGGTTCTGATACAGGATAAACCCCTTCATTGTACAATAAAAGTCTCCTCGCACTCAAGAGAGCGTTATGAATCACAAGTTAGATTTTACATTTAGTTATACATATATTGCCCTAATTAGTATTAAAACAGCAATATTTTTAGTCCTTTAAAAAAATTATCAATACGAGGACGACCTGAAATGTTTCCGGAATCGACAAGGAAAACACAGTATTGGTGTGGTCTCTTATTTTTCGATGTAGTCTCCTCGGAGAACAATACACTTTTTCTAACGGTGCTCCAGTCTCTTCGAGTCGTCGGAAAAGTAGGATGTTTCGGGGTCTGCAAAATAGCCATCTGTAGCGGCGACGACCTCCTCATCTGAGGCAAATCTCTTTCCTCACAGTGATCCAGTGACGAAATTCGATTTTATCCATTTTCGCCCTTCTTTTGAAAGTGCCTGACTTGCTACCCAAAACACAGTCTTAAACAACAGTGACAGTAGACGTGTGAAATTTTGACAGTTGTCATAAAAAAGCTGAATAATGAATCCACTTCAACCTTGTGCGCCTTCTGTTGCCGATTCCGGCATTTCAGATCGCCCTCGTATGCTGTCGAAAATAGCCCGTGGAATTAGAATGATAATTATACACGTAACTACGATGCTTTATGTATTATAGTTCTTAGAAAAGAACTAGAATAGGAAATATAATCACTACAATAGATTTCTGATAAATTACATAAGGTATAATTACAAAGATAAGTCGGAATACGTTCAATACACAATAGAATCTGAATTAACATCCGACATACGTCGTTAGTGAAGTGTTAACCAATGAAATATAATCGAAAGTCAAAATTTTGATTGATGATACTAAACTTTAGTATCCGATTGCTTTTTCCTTCATACAAAAACCATAATGCGAGTATTAAAACATTATTATATTACGTGATATTCAGTTACAATACACTTACTACTGGCGCATTTTATATAAACGAAATTTTGCGTTACGTGATTGATGTGTTTATACATTTCATCATTTGATATCACTATCTGTGAATGTATGTTTATTTTCTATCTGAGACGTGTTCAATACACACTATATTATGTCTTCTATTAGTCAAGAAAGGCGAACGGATTCTTTAAAATATTATAATATTTATTCCCGTATATGTAGAATCCTATTGTTAATTGTATTCGTATTTCTTTATATGTACAGTCACTCACGAAAGTCTACATACACCACTGCAAAAAAGATTTTAAGTATATTAATAATTATAATACATTTATTGTAATATAAAACTAAAAATATATAAACTTAAAGTCGACTAAATTGTTTAAATTGGAAAAGGAAGGGACGTCATCAGCGGAAATTTCAAAAATTATTGGTAGACCCAGATCACCTGTACACTAAGGTGATAGAATAAAATAGACACCTACTAATTAAAAAAAAAAAGATTCTATTCTTGTTATATATACAAAATATTTTAAAATTTTTAAATTAGACTAATATTTTGTCGATCCACCTTTACTTGCGTGAAGTGCTGCGAGTCGTCGTGGCATAGAATCTATTAAACGATTAATGGTGTCTTCTGGAACATTTAACCACTCTTCTGTAACAGCTGCCACGAATTCTTCCTTATTGCTGGGTTTTCGGGGTCGTTTCGCCATATTTGTCTGGATTATGTGCCAAACATTCTCTATCGGATTCATGTCTGGTTATTGGCCTGGCCATGGTAAAATCCGAATCCCATGTTCCTCTTTCCATGTGGTTGTTGTTCTTGCTTTGTGGCAGGGTGCTCCATCCTCCATAAAAGTGGCGTCTTCTTGAGATAAAATGGCGTTGTCGAATATCGTTTGGATATATTTTGCCGCATTTATATTTCCGTCGCAGATTACTAATTGCGATCTTCCACCACACCATATCGCGCCCCACACCATGACGTTCACACCGCCGTATTTCACCGTCTGATGCAAAAATTTGTCGTCCAGTTGCTGTGACGAACGTCTCCATACCCACGTACGACCGCTATCACTGAATTGGCAGTATCTGTTTTCGTCTGAAAAAATGACAGACCGCCAAAACTCTTCGGGCTTCGTTCGTATTTCGATTACCCAAGCCATTCGGCGCCGTTTTTGAACGCCGTAAGGAGAGGTTTTTTCTTTGCTACCCTTTTATACATCCCCGCACTGTGGAGGTATCGCGGAACGGTACGCTGACTTTTCTGTGAACTTTCCGCAAGCTCAGCTGTATTTTTCGCGGTTCTCTGAACACTTCTCGCACAAGCACCCTTTTACTTCTTTCAGAAGGTCCGGCACGACCTGGTCTCGGCTCCACTGTTGTTTTTTCCCTGCGTTTAAATTGTGTAATCACACGGTTAACTGCGGACAACGGAATATTAAAAAATTTACTTATTTCACGTTGCGAAGCGCCTCGTTTACTCTGGCCAACGATGCGACACAACGGGTGAAGTCGCTAATATCACTCGAACCTTGTAAGCGAGGCATAGTTGTAACAATACTAAACTATGACGAATTCCTTCCGATACATCTACCCCTATCCTAATGACAAGAGAAAGTTCTTAGTTCGTTCTTAGAATTTAGCTGTTTACATATTTATACCGCTTTACGTTGTGTCTATTTTATTCTGTCACCCTAGTGTACAAACAGCGCTACACAAATATAATCGTACCGGTACATTTCAAAATAAATCGCGTAGTCCATCCTTCCTTTCCCTGAGGGACAAACAGGTATGTCCTTAATAAGATCAAAGAAGATCTGAAAAATAGTGCCGTGAAAGTATCGAATTGGAGTTGGAAAAGGCTATGCACACAGAATGTATTCGTAGAGTTTTGCAAAGATTTGGTTATAAAAGGCGTGGCGCTAGACGTAAACCCCATATTAGTAACGCAAACAGAGCCAAAAGATAGGAATTCGCTCGCAAATATGAAAATGAGGAATATAGTTTCTGGGAAAAAGTGTTAATAACAGACGAAGCGAAGGTTAACCTGTTCCATTCTGATGGATATATTAAAGTTTGGCAGCAACCTAACCCTGAGTTTAAAAAAGAAAATGTGCAATCCACAGTTAAGTATGCTGGGCAGACGGTTATAGTTTGGGGTTGTATGTCGGCTGGTATAAGAAATATTGAATTTATTGATGGGGTTATGAACAAACATTGGTATATTTTGAAGGCAAATTTGATTCAAAGTGTTAAGAAATTGGAGCTTGGCGAGAGATCAGTATTCTAGCTAATTTATGGGAAGAATTAGAACGTCGCTTAAGAAGTAACTGGGCTCGATTCCTTAAAGCTCACCACAGTGAAAGAATGGACACAAATATCCAAAGAAGCGACAAAAAAATTGGTATACTCAATTATGCGTAGGCTAAATGCTGTAATTAAAATGGTGGCGTTATAGAGTACTAATTTATTATAAATAGATTTCCATATACATTTTATGCAGCACTCATGTACTGTGTGTGTAGTAACCTTTCGTCAGATTTTATATACATATTTTTTCGTTTTTTTTTTCTGTAGGAAAACAATTTACTTGAACTCCCCTAACTTTATATATTTTTAGTTTTACATAATAATAATTATATTACAATAATTAATATACTTAAAATCTTTTTTGTAGTGCTTACTTTGAGATTTTTACTGGTGTATGTAGATTTTCGTGAGTAACTGTAAGTTATTTAATTATTTAATGCATTGCCTATCATGTTTACAAATTTACCAAAGCGCTAGCCCCTTAATTGTACTTTTAACTCACCTTCTTACATTCGAAATTTTTGTTATTGATTTCATCTGCACTTCAAATTATCATAGAGTTTAAAATCGTCCTATAGGTTCCTTACTTCGGAGCAAGTATTTGAAGTTCTAACACGTATTACTTCTGTATTCAGCCGTAAAATACAAGTAGCATTTGAAAGTAGGTTAATTGCTTCAACTAGGTTTGGGAATACACTCCTCGTCATCGTTTTACATCACTTGTTTTATGGGAAAGAGGTATATTTGCCTATTTATAGCAGAAATTATACGTTTACGTAGCCATGCGTTTTATTATACAATTTGAAGTTCAAGTTTGTCGTTTCTATAACTTGCGTTTGTTATTTAAGTAATGAGATTTTAAGGAAGAAAGAAATTAGCTTGAAGAAATAAACATTCGGGTTAAAACCATTATGCGAATTACATACAAAAAAGTTCAGCAAACGAACCATCTTGAAAGAGGCGACCACTTCCTGCTATATTCGTATCAATATAAGTTGTCTTTGTCACGTTCCACTGGTACATCTTTCAGTAGATATTGCAGTTATTTTTGTTGTACCCAAAGACGAGAATATTTAGCAAGATTTGTTTAAGTGTTTTTGGCGGCCAGTATCCGGTTATCTGCAATTAGTAATCCTGCCTCAAAAGTTTATCAAAAGAAATATTCCTGAAGAATGAATTCTGTACACAAACTAGAACGGTACGATAAATTTCTGCTGCTAATTAAAAGAAATATTGTCGGTCACTGTTGATAGGAAAGTGTTGCGATAGTAAACACCTCGAGCTACAGTGGTGGACAAAAAAATAGCTACAATGTCAGTATTTAAAAAAAATATTGTATAATAAAATAATTTAACTAAAATAAAAAGAAAACAGGAAATTCTGCTTGCAATAAATATAGCACGTACTTCAAACTGGTTGGTTAGTATGTGTAGTGTAATGTATGCTTAGTAGTTTATTGCATGGCCGTTGTTACGTATTATATTAAGGCACCTGTTAGACAGAGAATTTACTAATCGCTGGCATGTTGCAAGTGGTATAGCGTGTACGACCAGAACGTCCGATGCCCAGTGACTCGTCAACTATAATTTAGTGATAATGGGAGAGATATTTTTCCGTAAAACTTCCGGGTATCCTTATGCATTCTTTATGGTTTCAATAGAATCAAGTTCTCCAATACCCGACGCTGCACCTTCACACTATAGCGGAGCCGTCACCTTGGTTTACTGTATGTTGAAGATTTTGGACATGAAACTCCTCATTTTGTTTTTTCGAATGTGTTTTTGCACACCGAATATCTCAAATTTGCTTTAGTCGATAAAAAGAAGTTTTCCAAAGCGAAATATCCGTGTTTTTATATTTCTGACAGTAGGTTTTGTTTTATTTACTTTCGAAATGAAAAGCTTCCTTCTCGGACGTCGGCCATGAAATTCGCATTTATTCAAAACTCATCTGATTGTATTGGTACTAACGGTTTTTATTTAAAAATAAACTCAATATCTGGTGTTAAAAATATGCTGTAGTCTGTGAGATGACGCATCGGCACATAAGGAATAAAGTAATTTCACTTTGCTTCCATATTTATGCACGGTAGTATACTAGGTTGACAGAATAAAATAGACACCTACTAATTAAAAAAAAGATTCTATTCTCGTTATATATAATATTTTAAAATTTTTAAATTAGACTAATATTTTGTCGATCCACCTTTACTTGCGTGAAGTGCTGCGAGTCGTCGTGGCATAGAATCTATTAAATGATTAATGGTGTCTTCTGAAATATTTAACCACTCTTCTGTAACAGCTGCCACGAGTTCTTCCTCATTGCTGGGTTTCCGGGGTCGTTTCGCCATATTTGTTTGGATTATGTGCCAAACATTCTCTATCGGATTCATGTCTGGTGATTGGCCTGGCCATGGTAAAATCCGAATCACCTGTTCCTCTTTCCATGTGGTTGTTGCTCTTGCTTTGTGGCAGCGTGCTCCATCCTCCATAAAAGTGGCGTCTTCTTTAGATAAAATGGCGTTGTCGAATATCGGTAGTAGTCCTTCTGTTAATTGCGATCTTCCACCATACCATATCGCGCCCCACACCATGAAGTTCACACCGCCGTATTTCACCGTCTGATGCAAAAATTTGTCGTCCAGTTGCTGTGACGAACGTCTCCATACCCACGTACGACCACTATCACTGAATTGGCAGTATCTGCTTTCGTCTGAAAAAAATGACAGACCGCCAAAACTCTTCGGGCTTCGTTCGCATTTCGATTGCCCAAGCCATTCGGCGCCGTTTTTGAAACGCCGCAAGGAGAGGTTTTTTCTTTGCCAGCCTTTTATACATCCCCACACTGAAGAGGTATCGCAGAACGGTGCGCTGACTTTTCTGTGAAGTTGCAAGCTCAGCTGTATTTTTTCGCGGTTCTCTGAATACTGCGCGCACAAGCACCCTTTTACTTCTTTCAGAAGGTCCGGCACGACCTGGTCTCGGCTCCACTGTTGTTTTTTCCTTGCGTTTAAATTGTGTAATCACACGGTTAACTGTGGGGACAACGGAATATTTAAAAATTTACTTATTTCTCGTTGCGAAGCGCCGCGTTCACTCTGGCCAACGATGCGACCCCGGGTGAAGTCGTTAATATCACTCGAAGCTTGTAAGCGAGGCATAGTTGTAACGATACTAAACTATGACGAATGCCTTCCGATACATCTACCCTTACCCTAATGACAAGAGAAAGTTCTTAATTCGTTCTTAGAATTTAGCTGTTTACATATTTATACCGCATTTCCTGGTGTCTATTTTATTCTGTCACCCTAGTGTATATCTTTTTGGCTAATTTTGGTTAAATTGGAAAAACGTAAATTTATTTTAATATTTGGTTAGTCCACACCGAGCTTAAATGACTACGCATAGATGACGTGGCATGAATTTTCTATTTCGGATATCGTCTTTTCTGACGTGGCCTTAACACAGGCCACGTCAGCTTCCTTAAAAAATTCTTTGGTTTTTGAAGCTGCATGATCAATTGTTCGAGACAATAATCTCCAAACGTGCTGTATTGGACTTAAATCCGGTGATTGAGGAGGACCACAGAGCTGACGTGGATCATAATACAGCAACCAATCCTTCACCAAAAGTGCGGTATGCTTGGGGTCGTTGTCCTGTTGGAAGATCCAATCTCTTTTCAGACCTAAGCTGTAAATAGTACTCTTCCGCAAAAGCAATTTAATACCTGAAGAACGTTCGTTATATGAAGGTATATTTCTTTAAACCAAAAATGGTGTCTATTTTATTCTGTCACCCTAGTGTAATACATGAAGCTTTTTCGTTCACGTCTATAATAAAAAAATATGAGGTATTTTGACGACGATTTTTTTTTGTATTTATTTTATTGCTAATGTATGAACATTTCAATTTTTGTAATAAAAATCGATATGCAGAACATTTTTTGTTCCAGAATTTTGAAAAATGGAAAAACCTTGTTGGGTTTTGACGCTCATAATATTTTCCAAGTAAATTTCCGACTAAAACTAGTGTTAAGGACCTAACATTGTTTTTTGTATTTTATAAATTTTTTACTACTATGTATTTTATCTTCTTTGCATTATTATTTTCATTTAGAATATTACTTTATTTTCATTTTTATATTTATTTATTTTGCTCTCTTATATCCAATTTTATTTTAATATGTATGTACATTACGCATTGTATATGTATGTAAGCCAGCCATTCGCATTACGCTAGCTAAAACTGCCTAATTAGAAATCATTCACTGCAACGTCGTCGAATCGCATGTATAGATTTTTTTAATAAGTATAAATTCTCGATTTTCTATCATCGTACGTCGAGGCTACTATGTCCATTGTCGTCTATACATATTTTTAGTCTTCGGTTAAGTTTGTGTCGGAAATTATTTTGGTGAGATTGTCGGCGCGCGTGTATAGACATCTTCTACAAGTACGATCACTCCGCTTCTTGCTGACGGTCGTTGTGGCCGCAGCGCCCGTTTTTTTTGTACGTTTGTTCGGTCCTTGTCGTATCGGGACTTAGAAATTTTTTCATTTAGTTGCTCGTCGTAGCGGACGAGTTTCACGGACCAATTTTCTTATGTAGTGTCGGCATCATCGCTCCGTTTTACTTGTCGGTGCGCAGTTCGCACATTTGCTGGTTACTGGATTTTTCCCTTGTTTGGGGCGCAGTAGTAGAGAGCTAAAGATTGCACATAGCGTAATATTTCAAACGAGAACGCCTGGGTAGCTGTGACATTACTTTTGTATTGAGATCGGCTATTATCGCTACTGTCGCCCTCGACCAGGCGTTCAAGCTCTAAGAGATAGGGTGGGTTCCCCTATAAATGTGAAAATAACGAACGTATTTGGTTCAAGTACAAATACATGCCAATAATACAGGGCCAAGTCCCTTAGGCAAATTTAAGACAAGGAAAGTATATTAGGCTCCCGGAAAGGGACATATAAATAAGCATAGCACCGAGGTGCGCTTATACATTTAAGAAAGAAATAGGGTTGGCTCCCCTATAAAAAGGTAGTGGTGCATGCAAACAGATAGAGGCATTAGTATATGCCTCTAACAAAGCTTCAGCGGAAGCATATAAGAGTTTAACCTTTTAAACAGAATTAAGACATAGCGTTGCAACGTACATGCTGAGGCATTACTTTATGTTGCTACCAATGAAAATACATATACAAATGCTAATGTACATTACATGTATAAGAGAGCTCGAATAACTGCAATTATTGCAAATATATATATCTTACGTACATCGTAAATGTACATAGGCAAGAGTGGAAACCGTGTACACATTTTATTTTTTAAATATATTTTTATGCGCATGCGCATTGAGTTTCACTGTACAACCTTTCCTCTAGTAAATAAGCGAACATACTCTATAAGTAAGTATTGGTCAAGTAATTCAGGAATTTACGAGCAGGCTACAGCGGCGCTGTTCTTCAAACCAGGAGAACGTAACAACTAGTACTACGTAATAATTTGCTAAATAATCTCATTACAAATATAAAACATATTTACTTACCGTTTAATATCAACTACAATACATGTCTCAGAGTTCGCTAATTTCTTTGTATCGAACAGCTTATCGAAATCAATACACTCACAAAGAAAGCAGATATGAAAAGAGCCTAGCAGGTAATATCTGCGTATATATCTATATATGTATTAAGGTAGGTACTCCAGGGAAATTAATGAAAGTCGGTAGAACTTTTTCAGGTACTTTATTGCATCACCTGAAACGTCGATAATGCACAATGTACAATATTTTACAAGACAATAATATAATAAATTGGTAAACGATGGTAACCTCTTCTCGTACGATTTGGTAGCGAAAATCTACATATATGACGTATGCATTTCGATTTCATTCTTTTTTGATGTTTCCTTTCTTTTTCACTGATCATTCAATGTGTATCAAAACAAGTTTGCCATTCTTTTTCGCATTAACAAAATAAAGAAATATGAAGTAACTATAATAATAAATATTCTCCCTAAACTGGTAAAAATTTACATGATTGTATCTCTCATAAAAATTTCACTATACAGCTATTTAGGTATAATAATAAATTTTAATTTTTAAAGAAGCTAGACTATTCTTCTCATGCCTACGGGGAAACTAAAACGGTTGGAAAAAGTACATTTTTTTTGCGTTTTTTTTTTTTTATATACTTTTACTTCGCACAGTCTAGCCTCTTTAGAAATAACACCATTTTAAATATATTCTGTATATGCACATTATGACAAAATTTAATTTAGTATTTAAAATAATATACGCATTTATTTACAATTTACTAATACATATAAATGTTCATTTATGGTTTTACTTTTTTTTCATTTTTTATAAGCACTTGGGTTTCTACAATTACGTATAAAATACAAAAGAAAGAAAACGGAAATAGGAATAAAATTAAGACAAATAAAAGACGAACAATGTAACAAAATGCTCCTATACACATATAAAATAACGTACAGCTTACCAAAGAAACATATTCATATAACAAACAAAAGAAACACAACAATTTATATAAAAAAGAAAACGTAAAGAAAAATATAGGAATATATCTTATATATATTTTTTTAACTTTAAATTTTTCTCTCAACACTTGTCACTTGTAGGTATGTAAAAAATTCAAAAAATTCGTTTATCAAAAATGGATTTTTCTTCATCATGAAAAAATACACCTACAATTTATTGTTTCTTCCCTCGTTACATTTTGCTGGTTTCTTCCAGAAGAATATAGATACAGAAATGATCTGATATGCCGTTCACAATTTTTGAAGATACAAAAGAAAAAAAGTATTATGGTGGAAGGTGTTAGGACCATACTAATATTTAAACTTGGGAGTCGAAGTTGTTCCTCTCTTTTTAACTATTAAAGCCACAAAGTCACACAGTTCCATTCTGTTACAAGTTCCACACAAACTACGTTCGAAAGAATCAAATTATCGCCCGCTATCAATTTTGGTTCGGGATGAGCGGTTATCTTTACTCGTGTAAAAATTCTCGTCGAAAAATTGCATCCTCGATTCTTTCGAAAGTTTTTGTATATGTACGTATATTTATTTAATAAAAGGTATTTTGCGAAATATATCTACAAGCTTTAAATTTTTACTTCGAAATTCTTTAAGAAACTTTGTATCCTCCCAACTCTCATTTGCGAACTACATATTTCTTATTTAGTAATATTTAGATTTATGTTACGCTATTTATGTAAAATGTTACAAATTAATCTAAAAATTATACATTATATAGATTATTTGTAGTATCACAGATTTCTTTTAAGTGCTCTCTACATTTTTTCTAATGATTAAGAAAATTGCCCAATCGATGTACAATAGTTATAAGATTTCGCCGTGGGGTCATTGTCTTGAAAATGTGTTGCCCCACTAGTACAAACGCCTCGAGCTCTAATTTACCTAGCTATTGTAGTACAGAATAAAATCAGCGCGAAAGTACACGAAGTGCTTTTGCTTTTCAGAAACAGTTTTAACATTTTTTACGATTGGTTTACAGTATCTTTGCAATAATTTTACGCGATCATCCCACGCGTAAACGTTGTACGTAGGTAAGACATATTTTAAAAAAAAGCTTAAACCATTTCCGGTTCCCCTTCATTTTATAATTGAACTTCTTCGATTTGCTTTCATTTACTGTAATTTTACCTTCTTTCCGTAAAAGAAGACATTGAATTCGTCTCCGTGGCATTACGAGAAATCGAAGCGAGCTCGGCATATAGAGATAATAATTTATTTATCTTAGATCGTCTTTTATTTGTTAAAAGGGTCTCCATACCCGTTTGAGTTCTTCTTTGAGTGTCGTACAAAGATTGTCAACTTCGAGATGTGCGGCGTAATAATTTAAGCGAAAAGTAGAGAGCCATGTTGTGTTTACATCTTTGTGTATATATAGGGAATGTCCGGTACACACGTGTTGAAAAATTTGGAATCGGATTCAGTGGCGACATATAAGCAAAAAATACATAAAAAAAATTTTTGTTTGTAAAAGTACGGAGAGTCAAATTTTATGTTTTAATTTCGATATTGTCAGCCTTGAAGGAGATGCTATAACTATTACAGCTTCGTTTTATTTAGACTTCGCCAGTGAACCGTGGTCCCAAAAATCAGTACCTCTACCGGACATTTTGCGTATCTATATGTATTTTAGATATATATTTATATTCGGTACGTAAAAAAGAAGTACAATATATCTCTAACGAAAGACGTATTTATTTTAGAGTCTGCTTTCATGTGCTGTAAGGAGAGACTATGTCTATATCTTTCGCGTCTTAAAGGTCACACCGGACGTCTTGATCTAATAGATTATAAACAATTTAAATTCGATTATAAAACGTTTTAGAGGCAACTAGATATTTATAGTTAAATCTTGCAAAACATTCTTGATATCACCTCAATATGGAAATCCCATCGACGTAACAGGATATATTTCTTTCCAAATCTACATAATCGTTTAAAGAATATCTTATGAGAATTTGATCAGGATTTTGAGGGAGAAAATTTTGCTAAATCGTCTTATTTTTTGATTTAATGTACGGGGTAAAGTTGCTCAAGTGTATACGCAGAGATGTGTTAAAAAAATATTCAAGTTACATAATTAATTTTTTGTCTGTCAAGGTAATATTGCGCATAAGTGAACGATATTTTTCGAGTAAAACAGTAATTTTGATAAAAAGAAAGACTCACTCCTAAATGCCTGTAACTGCAACGGAGGAAAACTAAAAAAATGTTTAGAACAAATCGAAATAAAGAGACGCCAAAAATATAGAAAAATGTAAAGACTAATGCGAAAGATTTTAAAAAGCAATATTTCCCTAGGAAAGGTTCACCAAAGTCAAACGCGTACTCTTCAGCAATTTTACCTCAGAGCTAAGATGGTTTTCAAATTTTTGATTGATGTTTTTACGCTTAATGTTTTTGACATTTCTCATTGAAATGCATCGTTTTTATTTCACTTCAGCACTATCAACAATTTAGAGTAACTAAAATAAATCCACTAGATCAAAATTTTGATTCATTATAAAGATAGCAGCTCTAATCTTAAGTATGCATTTATTTCGAACATTACAAATGCCTTGATTTTCAAAACGAGATGTAGGTTCTATATCGCGAGGAAGAAAATCTACTTCAATTTCTTTCACCAAAAAAAAAAGAAAAATTTATATCACAACAATTTTTATCGTAACAATATTTCAACATTCAGTATGTGAAAGTGATCGGCTCTTATAATATTATTACTATAATATAGAAAAAGAAAAATATGATTCTCTCTGTTCGTTTAGACCAATGACAAAACAAAAGAATAATGAATAACAAAAACGTGATTAAAAAAAGAACGCAAATCTATCACAAAAAATGTATGGATCCTAAATACGATTAGGTTAGATTTTCACGTATTCCGTTAATCTTGTGTTCGCTACGTTTCCAAGGATGCGATCAGGCTGTGAAAGACGGTGTTCTGCATTTCGCTGAACATGGACGCGTGACCGCAGCTGAACGGGTTGGGCTCCGATTCTAGATTTTGCGTGGATGGCACGTACCTCAAGCGGGATTCGGTTTCGGGGAGGTTGTTATTCATGAAAGTGTTCATTCTATAGTCATCCTTATCGCACATCCGTTCACTGATACCGTCTAGGCGTGTCGCCGACGAAACTAAGTCACTAACTTGCTGCAGCGCGTTCAACTGGTGATGACTCAAATGGTGCGAATGATCCATATGCGTCGGGCACACTAGATTTAAGTCCGTACTAGTCGGAGTAAGCGTAGGAATCGTTCTAGCGCGTTTAGGCACGGGTTCGTCGTCCACGACGTTTACGTCCTCGTCGTCGTCGATACAGGTCAACATCCTAGGCGTCGGTGGCATGTAGAATTGAGAAAGTACGTCCTGAACATCACAGTCTTCCATCTCGTCGTAGGGACGCTTCCTGGAAGCGTCCATCGGTTCCACGGTATTCACTATATTGTTATTGGTGATCGGAGCACTAGCAAAACTGTTCGTCAGATTCTCCTCAACTAGCCCACTCATCACCATACTCTTTACACTATCGTTAACACCACCGATGTCCTCGATTTTATTATCGAAATCGTTCTCGATCGCGAAATCCGCGTTCAAACTGTCGACGATTTTCGCGTCGCTGGGCGTAAAATCTCTCGAGTCCTCGAAGGTGGAATTCTTCATCTCGTTCTTGATGAATTCGTTCTTCAGGTTGAGGAAATTGTCGTTGTCGTAGCAACGCGGGTAGTTCAGCTGCTGTTTTTGGATCTTCTCGTCCCTCGCCTCCTTCTGCAGCCGCTTCATCGTGTTGTTGATGAGCACCGAACGGCATAGGCTCGCTTCGGGGTCTTCGATCTTCTTCAACTTGTTGATGCTGATCTTGAGGACCTTCCGCCGCTCCTCCTTCTGCCGATACTTCGCCGATATCATCGAAGGACGGTTCTTCGGCGGGCAATAGCCGGTGGCGTAGGTTCGGGGTGGTCCGAAAATATCATCGCAGTCATCGGTTACTGTTGGAGGAGATTTCATGTTGTTACGTTGCTTTTAATCTCACACTGAAACAAGAGAAAGATTATTTAAGGTGAGATAGTGCACTAAATAGTTCGTTAGGTAGATAATTAAGAGAATCGATCATCTATTACCCATCTTTATGGAGGTGTATATCTATCATCTACGATTAAACAGCATTTTCCAGTTTCAGGTAAATATTATTCAAACAAAAAAAAAATTATTTGTTCTGCGGAGAAATTTTTGCATTTTAAGCATTAACATTGGAATGTGAATACTTATAAAATATTTATATCAAAAAGTTAGTACACTACTGTCCAAAATAATAGGTGTTAAAGCAATTTTTGCATTAAAAATCGTTTTAATATTACACTAGCTACATCTCGCGTCAAGATGAGTAAACAGTATTTCTTACAAGCTCCACTAGTGTTTTCTGTATTCGGCGAATATTTCCACGGAATACCCTTCTTGTGTCAATGGACAGTAAAAAATTGCTGTGCAAATATCGAACATCTATGGGGTCACGTCAAAAGGAAATTAAGTCAGGTCGACCTATCGAATTGCGAAGATGTGTAGCGAGATGTAAGAAATGTCTGGTACTCAATTTCCATTAAGAGGTGAAGTTAGTGGAATCAATGCCACGCTGGTGTGCTGCTATAATACAGAATTCTGGATATACAACGAAGTATGAATTTTATTACGGATATGATCATAAATCCAATCAATTTATGTAACTTATTTCGAAAACTGCTTCCTTTTATTAGTTACACCTATTATTTTGCACAATTTACGTTTCGAATTTGTTCCATTTTTAAGTTCACGCAATTATATTTTCTTCTTTCAATGTTATATTAAGTGTGTTTTGAAGAGTGTATTATTTCGTCTATAACAATTTACCTAATCTTTACATGTATTTTAAATGCACACCTATTTTTTTAAGCGATAGTGTATATCGCAGCGCTATTAAGACATTCAGATTCTACTAACTAGAATTCGAACTCTTACTATATTTATTTCCTTCTGAAATGAACGACGATATTTTAGAAAGAATCCTAAAAAATGTATTGTGCTGCACTAAAATATTGTAATTACTTTCGATATTTTATTCGAGCAAAAATTTTTTTTATTTTATCTTCTTTTAAGTTTAAGTTCGGAAATCTGGAATTTCGCAGATTTTAAATACAGGTATTAGTGATTAAAAGCAAAAAAAAAACGAGGGCGTGCATGAAGAGATCTTTAACACGTTAATAAAATAAACTCTAGCATGCGTTAATAAAAAAGATTATACTGTAGTTTGGATGTTTTTGAAACTCGCTGGGAATGGTCACAAAATAAGAAAGAGACAGTTGAATATTTTTTCGAATCACGGTATAAACGAGAAATATAGAAAATATTTAATGGTTTCTTTGTGACGTCCTTGCTACATGGAAATAAATAAATCTATTTTGGCCTATTGAATTACATGGTAAATATATGAAATTATTTTCTGCGCTGTATAGTATTAACATAACACATGGGCTGAAAAGTTCCGGGCCTAACAAAGAAAACACGTTTTTTTTTGGTTCAAAATTAGCTTTATTCATCAACGTAATCTCCATCAAGAGCAACGCAATCATTCCAGCGCCGCTCTAACATTTCAATACCACTTTTGTAGAACGATTTATCTTTTGCCTCAAAATAGGCCTCAGTTTCAGCGATAACCTCTTCATTCGTGCGAAATTTCTTACCGGCGAGCATTTTTTTGAGGTCCGCGAACAGCCAGTAGTCGCTGGGAGCCAAATCTGGCGAATACGGTGGATGTGGGAGTAATTCGAAGTTCAATTCATGTAGTTTTGCCATTGGTTTGATTGACTTGTGACACGGTGCGGTGTCTTGATGAAACAAATTTTTTTTCTTTGCCATATGCGGTTGTTTCTTTGCAATTTCGGCCTTCAAACGCTCCAATAACGCTATACAATATTCACTGTTGATGGTATCTCCTTTCTCAAGATAGTCGATGAATATTACACCACGCATATCCCAAAATACCGAGGCCATAACCTTTCCAGCCGATTGTTGTGTTTTCGGGCGCTTTGGACGAGGTTCACCAGTTGCTGTCTACTCAGATGACGATCGTTTTGATTCCGGAGTGAAGTGATGGATCCATGTTTCATCCATTGTCACATATCGACGCAAAAATTCCGATTTGTTACGTTTAAACATGGCCAAACACTGCTCAGAATCATCAACACGTTCTTGTTCTTGGTCAACAGTGAGCAAACGCGGCACCCACTTTGAACAGAGCTTTCTCATAGTCAAATGCTCATGCAATATAAAGCCAATACGTTCTTTTGATATCTTTACGATGTCAGCTAACTCACGCAACTTCACTTTTCGATCATTCAAAACGATTTTGTGGATTTTTTCATGTTTTCTGGTGTTACCGCCTCATTCGGACGTCCACTGCGTTCTGCATCATCGGTGTTTCTACGACCAAGTTTGAAATCAGCAAACCAACGTTTTATTGTTGCTTCTAATGGAGCGGAGTCTCCATAACACTTTTCAAGCCATTGCTTCGCTTTAATGGTATTTTTTCCCATCAAGAAGTAGTGCAAAATTAAAATACGAAATTGTTCCATTGTTTTCAAAATAACAAAAGTAGCGTGACTCTTAGCACAATAACTCACAAACTAATGAATAGAATATCATGAAATTTTAACAGCTGTCTTTTGAAGGTTAGTACTAACTGAGAGAAAGGTGACTGCAATAAAACTAGCGTCATCTATGTGTTAGGCCCGGGACTTTTCAGCCCATGTGTTAAATAATCTTTAAAATGTAAGCCTAAGTATCTGTTACATAGTATGACGTATGAGTCATGTAAGATATCAGTAAAATAGAATGGTGTGGTGGCACAGGGATTATTTATGTGTTAAACAAATTATAAACGGCACTAAACATGAATTAAGTTAACTAAAATGTCCAATAGGTAACTACTGGATTATATTAGGGTATTTTTACAGGTTTAAGTATGTCATACACCATGAACTAAATATGTATATCAAAGTTAATCATAGAAATATTTAAACTAAGCATTGGATGATTATTTACCATTAAATTAACCCTAGAAATCACGGCCATGACTGATTTAAACACCTCCAATGCATTTCGCTATAGAAATATAAACTGTCAAACTAATAATTAAATTTAGTATTTAAAAGTATTTTAAAGTTATTAGTCATGCTTTTAAAAGCTATACCGACAATTTCGATGAAGAATGCTTGAAAGTGGATCCGAAAATTGCAAAACGTGTTCAAATTCTAAAACGTTTATCTTTATTCTTTGTCTATGAACCCGATAAGCCGGAATAAAGAAATAAATACTATTTATTTCGTTTAGAAACGTTATGAAAACACTACCTGCACCGAAATAAATTAGTAAAATCGTATCTTACCGGTTTCCAATGCATATACTTTAAATTACCATCAAACACAAGCGAATAAAGTTAACACTGAAATTATGAATTATTATCGAAGGCAAAAAACTGTCAGTTACAGCGTTGTTATGACGTTGTGACATTGACAATTGGTTTGAGAAATGTCCGGATATTTCCGATAATTCACTTCGTAAACGTTTCTTCAACAATTAATCACTAAAAACGCATTTCTTTGTTTGGCGTTTGGCGTAAGTGGAGGAGCACGAACGATCTAAATCGTTTGACTGACTAGCAGTAATCGCGTACCGTAATTATCAACTTTTCGTATTGTTTCTGTATCAACAATCGATTTTGATCGTGTAAAAATTCGACTAGCGTTATCTACCTTATAATCTAATCTTTCGAAAGTCGTAATTGTCTATCGATTAGGTATTGGTGGGATTTTTCTATATTGTATGGGAGTTGTTAGAAGCAGATTATTTTTGGAATCGCTTTTATTCGATCTTCCATAAGTCTTTTGTTAAAAATGCATCTGCTCTGAACGCTGGAACGAAATCAGTGTTTGCGTGGAAAAAAAAATTGAATTGACAAGTTTCAAATATGCTATTATTAATAAAATATATAATTTTGCGGTATTGTTGTTGATAGGAATGACGTCACAATAGATAACGTACTTATATTTTAAGCAATATCCTCAATGGAGATTAATGCTAACGTCAATCAAAACACAAAGCTGATCGACTGTAGTGAATTAGATCCATGAGTATTGTACAATGTTCCAAACGAAAAATTTAAGCATGTAAATGGGGCTATTCAGCATGCGAAAATAAAGAATTAAAAATATCAATAGCTGTACGTCCTCCCAGTTGTTAGATTGATATGCTAAAATTTAAAAAAGATTTTGTCCGTATATGTATAATATTGGCTATAAACAATGTACCTAAATCTGTAACATTAACTAAGTTGGTTGGCGGTATAAAGTAATGAGGATTTGAAGCTATTTCGAATAAAGACTCGAACACACTTTATCGGGCTTAGGCAGCATTGTAAGTTTCTTATTTATTTATACGATTCGTGGTAATTTACTACAAAAAAAATATTCTAAATATATTACACAACGAATTAATATAAGCGAAAAAGCAAATAAGGTTAGCAAAGAGAGCTAGAAACATACAAACAATGTGAATCACGACTACAAAACTAAAAGGAAAAAGAATTCCTATAAGAAAACTTAGTACAGTAAAATACCGCTTATCCGTTACCCTCGGGACGACGTAAGATTGGTATACAAAGAATAAGTAAATCTTATCGAAATATAATGAAGCATTACTATTTTTGGCTTGCTCAGTGTGTCATTTTACTCACATCTAACAGTATACGATGTTAGTTTCTAGATTCTGTTGTAAATTGTGTTTCTGTCTTAACAAAGTAAAGACAAAAGAGACGCGGTCCTGTCCTGAAGGTACTGGCAATATGAACAAGGCACCAATGACACACAATATAACGTAAAAAATATACTATTAATAGGTAACAGTATATTTTAAATCTTAATCGTATATGGTCTCTTCCTTAAGCACATATTTAAATTTATTTTTATTTCTTTGTTTAAAACTAATATTTTGATTTGGTGATCCAGGGCAATATGGTTACTGGTAGTTTTTTATTACGCCAATTATTTCCAGCGAATAGAAGTCGTGATTTTAAGATCCGTCCCTTAAGAAGCTGTAAGATACTCAGGTTGAAATGGATTCACGACGTATTCAGAAGAATTAGGTAGTACGTTGAGGCAATAGGTAAATTACACTTGTCAACAAATATTTTTTTCTGCTGACTAAGATATGGCACTTATTTTTAATATAGGTACGCTAATACCAAATAAAATCACGTAAAATTTTATTTTCTATGGCATTTCATGCTTGCCAAATTAAGTCTTATGCAGCAATATGTTGAAGCTTTAGGGGACTGTTTCAAGTACATATATCAAAAGTTTCCAGGACTAAGTTTCGAAAAAATTAAAGCTGTGGTATGTGATAGAACTCAAACTAGAACTTTAATGACAGATCCAAATTGCATCAACCCTATGAACGAAGCTGAGAAAGAGGCCTGGACCTCATTCGTTGCGATCAAGAAGAATTTTCTTTGAAATAAGAAAGCCCCAGATTATAACGATCTAGTAAAATCAATGCTCGAAAAGGATAAAGCTTCATGTTCTTCATTTTCATAGATTTTCCGAAAATTTGGATGCTGTAAGCGATGAACAGGGCGAGAGGTTTCATCAAGATTTTAAAACCGTTGAAACTCGTTAGTAAGGAAGATGGGATCCTCATATGACGGCTAACTACTGTTGGAGTGTTAAAAAGGACTGCTAAATCAAAATGCATAACGGAAAATACTTAAGGAATGGAATATGGGAATAATTATGCCCATATACAAAAAGGGAGACTCTAAGGAATGCTCAAACTATAGAGGAATAACATTAACTAGCATCCCAGGAAAAGTATTGACAAGAATACCAGAAAAAAGACTCCGAGAGAAACTGGAAACAACACTAGAAGATACTCAACATGGATTTAGAAAAGGAAGAAGCACCCAGGATTTAATATCTATAATCAGACAATTAGGGGAAAAACTGATAGGGAAAGGAAAGGAAATACATATATATTTTATAGGTCTTAAAAAAGTTTTTGATAGGGTAAAAAGAGAAGATGTATGGCAGAGCCTGGAAGGAGAGGTTTACAGAAAGGAATGATAGAGATGATTAAGGCATTGTATAAAAGCAATAAGAACAAGGTGAGAACTTCCAAAGCAGAATCAGCTGAATTCGAATCGCAAATTGGATTAAAACAGGGATGCGTATTGAGCCCATTGTTATTCTCTATATTAATAGACGACGCTGTTAAAAAAGCTAAACAAAAAACAAAAATATGAAAGTAGGAAAATGTTTGCAGATGATATGGTACTGATAGCATACTCGGAAGAGACATTACAGCAACACTTAAAGATATACCAAGAAGAACTAACAAAGATAAACATGGAGATAAACACGAGGAAAACAAACACAATGATAATAGCAGCAGAAGAAAGAAAACATAGCATCAAAATCGGGGAAAAAGCATTGGAACAAGTTAAAAGTTACAACTACTTAGGAACAATCATTGAAGACGATGGGAGAATAGAGAAAGAGGTAAATAAGAGGATAGGAAAATTCGCAAAAATATATAACATATTGACAAATACGTTTCTGGATAAAAAAGAAATACCAAAAAAAAAATAAAGACAGAGGTGTATAAAAGAGTGGTCAGACCAACATTAACATATGGTAGTGAGTCATGGATAACCACGAATAGAATCAAAAGCAGAGTTACGGCCATGGAAATGAGATTCCTAAGAAGAATAGAAGGAGTAACTAGAAGAGACAGAATCAGAAACACGACAATCACTAATAGTCTGGGTATCAAACCAGTAGAAGTGGTCATAGAAGAGAGACAACTGGGATGGCTTGGACATCTACACAGAATGGAAGAAGATCGAATCACAAAGAGGATATTTGAAGCCAAAACAAAGGGCAAAAACAGAATAGGTAGACCCCGAAACACCTGGAAGGAGCAGGTGTATAGAACATTGGAAAAGAGAAGTATGGGATGGATTGAAGCCAAACAACTGGCTCAGAACAGGAACCTGTGGAAGATAAAAATAAGAAATAAATAGTCCGACACCGTAGGGTATAAAGGACATAGGATTAATATATATATATATATATATATATATATATATATATATATATATATATATAAAGTATATTAATATGTATAAATATAATATATATATATGTAAAAATAAATACATAAAAATATAAATATTATGTTGCTAGATGTCCGACGGTCCTTTTTTGTATAAAAATTTTTACCTTATTGCTACAATTGCAGGAACATATTTAACGATGCAAATGTTTAACTAAACAAATCCAGCTGATGACATTGTTTAGGAGTGTTTCGTGATGTTCTTAAGTATCACATTGTCGTATTAAAGGCGACCTATTTATATGACAGTGCGCCAGTCTATTTACAAATTATAACTTTCGGATAAGTGTTTCGTCTTAGTTCACTTCACATTACTTATATTATCTTATTGGAATTACTACTAAGAGATGAAGGTATCGACTCGAATGCGAATGTTATTATTATTTCTTAAGAAATATCTAAATTGAGAAGTTACTAATGTAAGCTGGGATTTTACAATGAATATTTCTGTATAAAAGATAATAACTGGGTTGATCCATTATGTTCGTTGCGAGCTGTGTTGACTGAACCATAAGACAAACAAATTAGTTACTTTGAAGCGCAGGGGTTCCCAGAAAATGCATAAATATGCAAATAATACTCGTAGCAAGTAAAATAAATGTTAAATCTAGACTAATAACAGCAATTGAGTATACATAATAATGTTATTTACAATCAAGTAGCTATTACATTACACACTTATCCCTTGTTTACATAGATTTCTTATTGATTATATATATCTCGTAATCTTAACAATTACTACGAGCATATTATACTTTCATTAGTAGTGACGTCCTAGATGTAATACAACAAATAATAATACTAACTAGTTACAAACAGTGCGTATAAGACCACGCCAATAAACCTAATAAAAATACGTTTTGTTTATCATGTAGTATACTGAATCGTAGTAAATAAGACGTGGAAAAATAAAATATTTTTGTCGCCTTTGTTATTCTGTTGTTGTTCGAATTATAATATCTACACGCGTATAAAGAAACAATTTAGGATAACGTTTTAATATTTAAGTCGCTAATATATTTTGCAATCTGCTCACATCTAGTAGCCTTAGCAATAATTGTGATTGCGCAATAGATTTCGTTCAAATAGCGTTTTATCTCCGTTAAAAATATACTACTGTAATCTTTAATCTTTAAATGATAGCTGCACTAGAGATTGTGGAGTGGTTCAGGATATTTTTTTTATTTTCAAAATCTATTTCCTGGTTGAAATGGATACATAAATTATATATAAGATTTGATAAAGTTAAATATCGATATATAAATATAACTATGACGAATGAGAAGAAGGTTTGTATTTTCTACGATGTATTGGTTTATAAAATCTGTTACAGTATTACTGTCATCGTAAAAACATAAAATTTTACTTAATCATTAATGTAAACAACAGAAACGTTTGGAAGAACACACTCACTGATTATAGAATGAAAAAAATAAAACAAGTAATGTTTATATCAAAAGAAGATAGATTTTTAGCATTTAGGAATTACAATACACGAGAAAAGGAAGACGAAGAAGAAGAACTTAACAATAGAATGCAGAAAGCCGACGAGATATACTATGCTATGAACTCAGAATTTATAAACAGAAAAGAAATAATAAAACAAGCAAGAATTACGGTCTACAGAACAGTATTTAGACACATCCTCACGTTTGGATGTGAAACTTGAGTGCTCCATCGTCAAGAAAAAAGTAAGACCCCAAGCCTTAAGAGATGAAATATTTAAGAAGAATAAAAAACGTAACTGGAAGAGACAGGATAAGAAATGGACAAGCAGAATCAATAGGACGTTATGTCGAACAAAGGCAATCGGCATGGTGGGGACATCTACAAACGATGGGCAACACAATTTCGATTAAGCAGGTTTGGAAAGCAAACATACAGAAGAAGAAGCCAAAAAGGAAGCTGGAATAATGAAGTAACCAAAATTTTAGATGAGAAAGGAAAAACTTGGGATAAAGATATGAAAATTGCAAGAAGAAAGAGGATTGGCGAAAATTTGTGAAATACTAGGAAGCAAATTTAATTTCATCTAACACCTAATGAGAAGAAGAGTCTTATTGATTAATATATATATGTTGGTCTTGATGTTCTTGCGGATGTATGATGAAAATATGTTTTCTCTAGCTTTTGGCGGCGTGTGAGTTTTGTCCTGATAAGAACTCCTTCCTCGACGTTTCAACGAGGGGGTACTCGTCATCTTCATGGATCATGATCTGTCATTAGTTAAAGTTAAGTCGATCTCTAGCTTCATTCTCTCCTGCAGGATTTGAACCCACGACTTCTTACGTTCCAAATTACTTTTTTAATATCTAGATGTCATAATGATTGTAGGTACATCGTAAATACCTATGCAGACACAATATTATTTTTAACGCCAAGTTCCTATTGATTAAATTAATATGAGGCTTTCGCTGGTTTTTATAATGATAAGTTATAATTTTCCTTGTAATAACCAGCGTCTTTAAAATTTACGGTTATTCTCTTTTACGCTTTAACTATGCAAAATACAATGAAGAACGAAAATTCCTTTCGCAGTTCGTAGGAATCTCGAAACTTAACACTGTAGATTTCTACAAACCGCAGGGACTGCAATGCTATATTTGTAAGCTATCTAAGTAATCTAACTTACGTATTTATTTATATACGATGACTTGTCGCAGCCACAAATGGTGTGATAATGTTTCGTTAGTAATATTTATGAAAGATAATGTTGGTTTCTATTGAATCAGCTGGTGAAATTGATTAAAACTGATTTTGTACACGTCATATCTAGATTTAACCGCTACGTATAAACCCTACTTCTTAGTAGTTCTTATTGAAATAAGCTAAAAATATCTTTACTGTTGAAGGCTATTTGGTGATTTGATCTAGGTTGGTAACACGATCAAATGAAATTTGTAAATCATTTACTTAATTTAGAAGTTACTACAGTGGAATCTTTATATGTACAACGAACGTCGATTTAACAAAATTCTTCCTTTAATAATTTTTTTTAAAGAAGATTTTTGTTTTGGTTTAAAGAAATATACCTTCATATAACGAACGTTCTTTAGGTATTAAATTGCTTTTGCAGAAGAGTACTATTTACAGCTTAGGTCTGAAAAGAGATTGGATCTTCCAACAGGACAACGACCCCAAGCATACCGCACTTTTGGTGAAGGATTGGTTGCTGTATTATGATCCACGTCAGCTCTGTGGTCCTCCTCAATCACCGGATTTAAGTCCAATACAGCACGTTTGGAGATTACTGTCTCGAACAATCGATCATGCAGCTTCAAAAACCAAAGAATTCTTTAAGGAAGCTTTAACACAGGCCACGTCAGAAAAGACGATATCCGAAATAGAAAATTCATGCCACGTCATCTATGCGTAGTCATTTAAGCTCGGTGTGGACTAACCAAATATTAAAATAAATTTACGTTTTTCCAATTTAACCGAAATTAGCCAAAAAAATATACACTAGGGTGACAGAATAAAATAGACACCAGGTAAAGCGGTATAAATATGTAAACAGCTACATTCTAAGAACGAATTAAGAAACGAATTAAGAACTTTCTCTTGTCATTAGGGTAGGGGTAGATGTATCGGAAGGAATTCGTCATAGTTTAGTATCGTTACAACTATGCCTCGCTTACAAGGTTCGAGTGATATTAGCGACTTCACCCGGGGTGTCGCATCGTTGGCCAGAGTGAACGCGGCGCTTCGCAACGTGAAATAAGTAAATTTTTAAATATTCCGTTGTCCCCACAGTTAACCGTGTGATTACACAATTTAAACGCAAGGAGAAAACAGCAGTGGAGCCGAGACCAGGTCGTGCCGGACCTTCTGAAAGAAGTAAAAGGGTACTTGTGCGCGAAGTGTTAAGAGAACCGCGAAAAAGTACAGCTGAGCTTGCGGCAACTTCATAGAAAAGTCAGCGCACCATTCTGCGGTACCTCCACAGTGTGGGGATGTATAAAAGGCTGGCAAAGAAAAAACCTCTCGTTGCGGCGTTTCAAAAACGGCGCCGAATGGCTTGGGCAATCGAAATGCGAGCGAAGCCCGAAGAGTTTTGGCGGTCTGTCATCTTTTCAGACGAAAGCAGATACTGCCAATTCAGTGAGAGTGGTCGTAAGTGGGTATGGAGACGTTCGTCGCAACAACTGGATGAAAAATTTTTGCATCAGACGGTGAAATACGGCGGTGTGAACGTCATGGTGTGGGGCGCGATATGGTATGGTGGAAGATCGCAATTAGTAATCTGCGACGGAAATATACATGCGGCAAAATATATCCAAATATAAACAGAAGGACCACTAGCGATATTCGACAACGCCATTGTATCTAAAGAAGACGCCACTTCTATGGAGGATGGAGCACCCTGCCACAAAGCAAGAACAACAACCACATGGAAAGAGGAACAGGGGATTCGGCTTTTACCATGGCCAGGCCAATCACCAGACATGAATCCGATAGAGAATGTTTGGTACATAATCCAGACAAATATGGCGAAACGACCCAGAAAACCCAAGAATAAGGCAGAACTCGTGGCAACTGTTACGGAAAAGTGGTTAAATATTCCAGAAGACACCATTAATCATTCAATAGATTCTATGCCACGACGACTCGCAGCACTTCACGCATGTAAAGGTGGATCGACAAAATATTAGTCTTAATTTAAAAATTTTAAAATATTTTGTATATATAACGAGAATAGAATCTTTTTTTTAATTAGTAGGTGTCTATTTTATTCTGTCACCCTAGTGTATTTTCTGTGTAGTATTTAAACTTTTGTCTAGCATATTTTTTGTGGCGAATTTACTGTTACCTACGCCATAAAATATATATTTTTTAGTTTTCATTATTGTTTATTATTTGACTAATAAAATACACTAGATACATCCATTTGCGCTACAATTCTTTACTTTTGTTTTAAGTGATATTTGCGTATTTAAACTGTAGGCTCTGATTTTTTTTTTCATTAGATTGAAGTGCGACTGTATTATTAAAATAAAACACTACTATTTGAATAGTCTTTCTTATGATTTGTATGTATATTCTTTATGCATCATATATAAATAAAATCCTATTGTGAATACCGTCTTATGAATACGTGTAACCTTTGAACGTTGCATCACTCATTAACAAAGTACACGATTTTCGTTGATTTGTGCAAATCAGCTTTTAGATTGCAATTCAAGGAGAGATAATGGCCGTCTGCGCTTATATTTACACAACAAAGCAACCCGACTCGGAAATCTTACATCGCATCTAAACAAGTCCGCTTTCATAAACCTATTTGTTCATTTCGGTCACTGGATTGTTTTTCCATTTATTTGCGATTTGTGTGGAAACTAGATTATTTAAGAAAAAACACTTTCGGCAGAAATTTCTGTAAGAAATAGCAAAATATTGGATTTCGTTAGAATTTACCATACAGTGGTTGACCTTCGCTTTAAATCAGCTCGCTAAAATTTTAAATACAAGCGTTGGATATGGTCCAAGCTAAATATTGTACTGTTTTTTTTCAATTTTCCATCTTTTTTTGTTTTACAAATTATCTAATATGTTTAGGCTTCTCAAAAGGTTTGTAAACGAGTTTGCTTAGCAAGATACAAATTCGGAATTACCCCGATAAACGGTGGGATACCGTAATACCCTGTGAGTGAATGTTTTAATTCTAAAATGAGACAGAAACTAAGCGGTATATGTACTTGATTTAATAAGAAAACATCGCATTTATTTCCTTATCGTTATCAACAAGAATGAGAGCAAAATAATTTTTGTTATTTTATTATCATAAGTGACGTAATAATTCTGTAAAAATCTATAAAACAGACGCGAATTTTTAAGAAAATATAAACAAATTCATCTACGTATTTCTTTTATTTCCTTATATTCTTAAAATAATACGGAATACTAATTACGTAAGTTTATAAGCTAACATTTTGCAATCACTAAACTCGTATCGCGAAACAAACAACAAAAAATCAGGTCATTGTAAATTTCATACTTACGAGGGGAGGCCCAGAAGTTCGTGGAATGGAGTGGGGATAGGGGTGCTCGCTAGGTGCCATTGTGATTGGCGACTCATCATTAGTATACGAGTTAAGTTGCAGCCATATAGCGTCAGGCGTTTACGAATAGTTGTCTGCTAAACAAGTCAATCCGGAAGAAAACTTAAACTATGTTCCTAAGTTCCTTACAAAGCAAGGAAAGAACGATCAAACCATATTCAATGAAATGGAAACCGTTTATGGGGAACAGTGCCCCAGTAAATCAATGATTTATAAGTGTCATGGTCTTTTTAAACATGGTCGGGAGTTGATTGAAGACGAGCCCCGCTCAGGACGGCCAGTTGAAGCCACCACATCAGACATCGTCGAAAAAGTGCAAAAATTTCTACAGCAAGACGCCCGTTTGAAGAAAAAACAATTATCTGCATTAGTTGTAGTATCAGATACCACCATTTTGCGTATCCTACATGATCAACTGGGTATGGCAAAAGTCAGTGCAACATGGGTACCGAGAATGCTCACGTCGCTGCAGAAACAGCGTCTGTGCGTCCAAACAATCTTTGGAGCTGTGTGGAGACAAACCTGCATAGATTTTGGAGCGGATTGTTACCGGAGATGAAACATGGGTTCATCACTTTGAGCCTGAGTCCAAACAGGAGTCCATGCAATGGCATAAAAAGGGACACCACCGCCAAGGAAATTCAAAGTGTCAGAATCGGCTGGAAAGCTGTTGGCTGCTGTTTCTTGGGATTGCGAGGGGATATTATTGCTTGATTATAAAGAAAAACCATAACCGGAGAATATTACGCAGCGATATTAGAAAAATTAAAGGAGGCCATCAAGGAAAAAACGTCGAGGAAAATTGATCAAGGATGCTTTTGGAAGAAAATGCGCCGGTTCACAAGAGCAAAGTTGCAATGGCTGCTCTGCACAAGCATAGCTTTCAATCAATAGTCCATCCACCCTACAGTCCAGACCTGGCACCTAGTGATTTGTATTTATTCCCCAATTTAAAAAAAGACTTACGTGGAAGAGAGTTTTCCGACGACAATGAGGTAACGGAGGCAATTTTGTCCCATTATGAAGCGAAACATAAAAAATATATTTATGATGGTTTAGAAAAATTAATTCATAGATCTAATAAATGTATTGTGCTTAAGAGTGATTATATTGAAAAGGAAAAATGGATTTATTGTTTTATTTTATTTAAAACCATTTCATTCCACGAACTTTTGCACCTCCCCTTCGTAAGTAGCAGTAGATTTTATGTTTAAGTTATAAGGAACACAAATTGTACTACACTTCGAAAACGGCTTAATCTAATCAAGACGGAAATCGTACATGAATATACATCCTTGGAGCGTTTAGCAAATAAGCACAAATAAATTTAAAAGATAAATCCTCATTAAGTTGTTAACAATAATTGGTACTGTATGATAGTCGTATCCTGTCTATAGTACTTAAAAAAAAATGAATACATGCTTATATATGCATGAGACTTTACTTTTTATCAGCTATAAACTCCCTTTTTTATCGAAACGCAATTTTAATTATACGAGATGTAATTTGTATAATGGTTTAAATATCTCAGCACCATCTGCTTCTGGTTTGAAAAGGGAGAAAAGCAAGTAATAATGAGACTAATAATAGATTTAATTGTAGTTTAGATGTTATGCATTTTATTTTCTTACATTTTCGTGTCACGCTTTATGGAGAATATTAAAAAAAAATATTATTGGAAAATCTACAACTTGGTGATAAATTATATCGACCAGACAAATTTTATGGTTCATCATAGTAAAATCAGCTGACATAAATATCCGAGATGCTATTGGTGATATTCTATATACAGTACGTCCTATTTAAAAAAAATATTCCAAAAATATAAGGTATAAATTTCTGAACACACCATTTTTGCAATGAATTCTCATTGGTTAAAAGCAAAATCAAATGATATCGTACCAATCTTGCACAGACACTGTTAAATGGAATTTGGAACCAATAGGAATTTGAAGAATATAAAATCACAATCACAAAATGTGCAGATCCTAAAAAGATCACCGTAAGGCCTTTATTGGGATCATTTGACGAGATTGTGAAAACTGCTGTATGTCAAATAAGTCACAATATGCCTTGGAAGAATGAATCTGTAACAGTAGAAAAGGTACTGATGCAAATAAGAAAAAAAATTAAGATTCACTAAACGTGGGTCGAATGTTGTTTAGGCCAATGAAATAAATCTATTTTAATAAGCATTATCTATTATATAGAATTTGTTTTTGTGAAATTGTGTTGTGTTCTGTAAGTACATAAAAAGGAGCAGATTCGAATTTTAATTGAAAAAGATAATATTGTGACATGGAAACAATCTCAGAGCTATTTACACGAAACTTGGTAAATGACGGCCATACAAATACGAAAGTTGTCTTTTAAGCTTTGCATATAAGGTCGAATAAAATAATAATAAATAGATGACTTTTAAAGACTTATTTGTCGAAGTAAACTAGGGTGACAGAATAAAATAGACACCTACTGATAATATTTTAAAATTTTTAAATTATACTAATATTTTGTCGATCCACCTTTACTTGCGTGAAGTGCTGCGAGTCGTCGTGGCATAGAATCTATTGAATGATTAATGGTGTCTTCTGGAATATTTAACCACTCTTCTGTAACAGCTGCCACGAGTTCTTCCTTGTTGCCGCGTTTTCGGGGTCGTTTCGCCATATTTGTCTGGATTATGTGCCAAACATTCTCTACCGGATTCATGTCTGCTGATTGGCCTGGCCATGGTAAAATCCGAATCCCCCGTTCCTCTTTCCATGTGGTTGTTGTTCTTGCTTTGTGGCAGGGTGCTCCATCCTCCATAAAAGCGGCGTCTCCTTTAGATAAAATGGCATTGTCGAATATCGGTAGTAGTCCTTCTGTTAATATTTGGATATATTTTGCCGCATTTATATTTCCGTCGCAGATTACTAATTGCGATCTTCCACCATACCATATCGCGCCCCACACCATGATGTTCACACCGCCGTATTTCACCGTCTGATGCAAAAATTTGTCATCCAGTTGCTGTGACGAACGTCTCCATACCTACCTACGACCACTGAACTGGCAGTATCTGCTTTCGTCTGAAAAAATGACAGACCGCCAAAACTCTTCGGGCTTCGTTCGCATTTCGATTGCCCAAGCCATTCGGCGCCGTTTTTGAAACGCCGTAACGAGAAGTTTTTTCTTTGCCACCCTTTTATACATCCCCACACTGTGGAGGTATCGCAGAATGGTGCGCTGACTTTTCTGTAAAGTTGCCGCAAGCTCAGCTGTACTTTTTTGCGGTTCTCTTAACACTTCGCGCACAAGCACCCTTTTACTTCTTTCAGAAGGTCCGGCGCGACCTGGTCTCGGCTCCACTGTTGTTTTTTCCTTGCGTTTAAATTGTGTAATCACACGGTTAACTGTGGGGTCAACGGAATATTTAAAAATTTACTTATTTCACGTTGCGAAGCGCCGCGTTCACTCGGGCCAACGATGCGACCCCGGGTGAAGTCGCTAATATCACCCGAAACTTGTAAGCGAGGCATAGTTGTAACGATACTAACCTATGACGAATTCGTTCCGATACATCTACCCCTACCCTAATGACAAGAGAAAGTTCTTAATTCGTCCTTAGAATTTAACTGTTTACATATTTATACCGCTTTATCTGGTGTCTATTTTATTTTGTCACACTAGTGTATTCTTCATGAAGATCAAGGCACTTTTGCATGCATATTTTTATTTTATTTCATGGACACCCTGTACATTTCATAATTTATTCCAGAATTTATTCACTAAAGATTCTCTTCATTTCAGTAATGTGCTTTTTATATTTACTTGTAAATTTTACGATAATTTCACATAAAAATAGATTTAGAGAAGCTTCAAAGTGAAAGAGCGCCGGCCCTTAGTCTCAATAAAAGTTCAGGACGTATTGGTAATGTTCCACTACGTCGTAGCAAGCACTACATATACACGTTCCTCGAAAATTCAATTATGCACAAAACGCCGAGTTGTTCGCTGAAATTCGTGCCGAATGTTTCCATGAAAACTACTTCCCCAACAGTGTAGGCGACAAGCTTACTGGAAAACTTCGTGCAGCTCGATTTCTTCGAACGGGAAAATTACGACGCACATAGGCACAATTTCACAAGAGTATAAAAATGTAAAATATATTTGTATCTTCTATACGAACGATGTTTGTTTCAGGTATATTATCGCAACGTTAATTCTACAGTTACTGCAAAATGATACTGGCGGATGCAATTATCGACATATCGATTGGAAGAACTTCGATACGAAGTTAAAGAGATCGCGATATACTACCTTCAAACAATGTTTTCTACCTTTGTTTGTTTTAAAGTTTTTAACGCATCTGGATGGAGTATATAAATGGGAGTGAGTCATGGCATGGTATTGCACTATGCGATCGTCGTTTCAATACCAACTGATCCAAGGGCACTTCTACCTTCAACTCGTATATTTTTCGAAGTTCGCTACCTACATAAATAAGATATGGATGATGGTTTACGTCACGTTATCGGTGTTGAGAACGATTAAAGATTAGCTATTGGCATGAAAAGTTTCAATTTAATAACTCTAAGGGAAAGAAGGTTAAGCCGCTTACATTCTTTAGAAGGGAAAGTTTTTATATTGAAAAAAATACATTCACTATGTTATTATTTCCTAAAAATATTTAGAATTGCATGGAACACTTGATTAGATTTGATATAAACCTTCTTCTTTCAAATAGAACACCTTGCATACTATGGATTTTATAAACGGTTGTATTAGATGAAAATGTCGATGATATTACGGCGAATCTAAAGTGTGCCAAAGTTGGGACAAGAAGTAAGGTTAAGTTGGTGGTAGTAGCAATTTAAACCAGTTTTGGGATTACTTTACTGCAAACATACAGTTCCGCCGCTCTAAGCTTCTGATGGAAGCACATAGAATTAAGTTCTTACTTATAAATAATTAACATACAAAAATATACCGTATGTAATTCTAGTCTAGAAATTTATGAAAAATTTCTCGAAACACGTAATCGACCCTTTCATGTAAAACTTCACTCACCCACAACACCCAGGTTATGTGAAGTCTCAACCCCAAAATTTAGAAAAACTTTAAATTAAACATTGCATCTGTTACAATTTTCAGATGTGCTCATCGTTGTGTTTGTATTGGAAAAATGAGTTCAAAAAATTCAAAATATATAGGATCCATATGAAATAATATAGTTCATATATGATTTTGGCTTAACCAAGTGTGCTATGAAAATGAAGATATTTTTAGAAAATAGAGACCTTCATCTACAATATTGCTGGCTAAAATTTTAAAGCGACATCTTCTCTCGGGGATATTTTTGGTCTACTGGGCCGTCATTATCTATGGCCTTGTATATCTACTGTCTTTGCTTTGAGTGGTTAATTTATTTTGAAATATGCTTATTTTATTTTGCACGAACCAGATTAGCAACTGACATTATTAATCACATTTAGGGTGAAGATGATGCGAAAAATTGGAAAACTGCAAAATATTTCTAACTAAAACAAGAAAACGTGACATCCATTAACTCTTGATAACGGAAATTTGAGTGAGTACTTTGCTGTTAAACTTTTTGTTTTATTCGAAAACCAACCAGGGTATTGCCAAATTTTACGATGATTTATTACGTCATGCTCGATTGCTATAAAAGCGTGTGATGATATAGTTAACATTTAAGGTTGATAAACTTCATGTTAGCATTGAATTATATTTTCCCAATAGGCACGGTGGCATTTATCTAAACATACTTTATCCGTTTATCTACCAATTCTAAACAGGCAGGTTTATCAATGTCAATTGTCAAATACAGATTTGTCGGCAGGATTACCAACATTTGCATTACTAATTTATTAAAAAAAAAATATGTGACCATTTACAGTCGCTTGGTATAATATACGTCCGCCCACACCAGCGAGCCGTTCATTATTCAAACCTGCACAAAGTAAGGTGTGTCTCTAAACGTGAAATATAGGAAACATTAAGGAACGTATCTAAAAACTTTATTTTACCGCAAAAATTAGTTTACAGTAATCTAATTCCGACACATTTTTGAATAAGATACGTAGCGCTAGCGCGAGAGAAAGACGGAGATATTAAAGCGAGAAAAAAGAGGTGTTCGCGATTTAAGGTCACCTGTCCCGTTTAATTAAAATTAATATCCGTGTAGTACGCGCGAACGCCGCCAGATGTCAGGCGGAGTCGCCTTTTCAAACAACACCATTAACACTAAATTACTAACGATAGGGAACGGGTTTTTTCGGACCTAATGGAGTGATTTTAACTAGTTAATTGTGACGATATTCTTGTGTAGATTATGCACGCGCCGTATAATATTATAATTGGTTTTATACACAAAATAAAACGCGACGCGCTTTTGGAATTTTTGTTGCGGTTAAATGCATGTTACGAAAAAATGATTTTGCTGTTTTGAGGCGTGGTAACGTTTGATTTCATGTAAAGAATTGCTTAACAACACCGATTAGAATTTTGTAGTACGATGATGTAACGTCGTTATTTGTTACTGTTATTTACAAGTTACTCAGTTGAGGAAACAAACAAAAAATTAGCGGGATTGCTCCTCGTTACTTTTATAATTAAAAAAAAGAAAGTATTATAAATATGGCAAAAATTTTAAATAAGTAAGAATTACATGGATCTTTATGTGATGAAATAATGATTCGTTGGGATTTTTTATTAAATTAAATACGTACGTGGAAAAAGGAAAATTTTATTTTCAACTTATGAAATCATCTGATCGTAAACATGAACCTCAGTCGACGAAATATTTTGCAATATTTGCACAATACGAAATCGTATACCAAATGTTACTTAATACATAACAAGTAGAAATATTGCTGTTAAACTTGGTGAAAGTTTCAGAAGCTGCAAGAAAATTCTCTACAGAGTAATGAAAAAGCAGATTGTCCATCTTACGTTTCTACTGGAGGAATTGTTACAAAATTTGAGGAAATTGGTCCAGTAAAGAATGAAAGAAATAAAACCCGCCATTGCTGTGGTTGTTTTCCGTCGTTCTCAGCAGTTATACATTCCGAAAACCATTTTATCTAGAATTTTGAACGAATAACATACGTTTATATTTCTAGCTTTATGTTTTAAAGTATCTTGACTTTACAAACGTGAGTCGTTACTAGACGCGGCAATTTGTGACGCAGGACTCTTCTATTATGATTCTGACAGTATATTGCATGCTTTTGTATTTTCAATTTAAAATCAATTCATAACTAAAAATATTAATCATGTGATTTTCAAACGTAGTTAAACAAGTGCGTATAGTTGTTAATAGTTTATGTAAATTTATTTATAATATTAGTTATCGGACGTTAAATATTTTTTTGGTAAAGTTAAACACATCGATATTTTACGTAGTGAAAACAGACAAAAGCATGGAAAATTCTTATTTATTATCTTAATATTATGCGTGGCAAAAGGTATCAGGTACCATTTTTTTTTTCGTTAATATTTTCCTGTTGCTCAAGCATACTTAGTCATACATCTAAGTGGGTGCATCCAAGTGTGATTATCGAATTTGGCATCTCGAATTGTCATAAAGGCGTTCGAAAAAACGAAATTAGTAATTGCTTGAGCGTTTAAATCCTTACGTTACAAATATATAACCTTGTGCCAGATTCTAGAGCCAGGGAAGATGATGATATGCGTTCGTGTGATGTCGACGTGACGTATTATTCGTGAACTTGGCAAACTCTGAGATGTAAACATGAGCAAACTCACGGTACTATCACGAAAACTTAACGTTTTTCTCTCTCGCTCTCTCTCTCCTCGTGTAACGAAGTCACGTTAAGTGGAAGTTTATTTTCCTTTCCGCGGTGATTATAGGTGGCCGAAATCAGATAACTAAAGAGCCATAGTAATAAGGAAGGATAGGAAGAGTTTATTTACTAGGGTTATGCAGTTGTGTCCACAATTATTGAGCTTGGATATATGATGGTTTAATGTTGCGATGAAGATGCGATTTTCGTGTATTAATAATTTCAGGAACTGGTTTTAGCTGTATCTGTATTGTATTAATCGTTATAAAGATGAAACGGTAGCTCTTGAGCACTCTAAAATGAGAAATGCTTTCAACTAAAGTAACCAATGTCAATTTAATAATAAGCAATATGTGTTTACTGAATAATCGATACAAGCAATACAGGCAGGATGAGAGAAACTACTGTTAAGTTTTACAAACAGAATTGGACTTTTTTGCAGTTATGCATATTTGAAGTTTTGTGAGGTTTTGGAAATTTGAATTTGCCCCTTCATCAAGCTGTTTAGATTGTATACGTATTTTTTCATTACAAGTTATAATGGGCAGTTTGTTACTTTGTTCTCACGATGTATAGTTTCTCGTATACCGCCAACATAAGAATTCAACAATTCTTAAATTTGGTATCTACCTATATAACACATGGGCTGAAAAGTCCCGGGCCTAACAAAGAAAACACGGTTTTTTTGGTTCAAAATTAGCGCCGCTCTAACATTTCAATACCACTTTTGTAGAACGATTTATCTTTTGCCTCAAAATAGGCCTCAGTTTCAGCGATAACCTCTTCATTCGTGCGAAATTTCTTACCGGCGAGCATTTTCTTGAGGTCTGCGAACAGTAGTCGCTGGTAGTCAAATCTGGCGAATACGGTGGATATGGGAGCAATTCGAAGTTCGATTCATGTAGTTTTGCCATTGTTTTGATTGACTAGTGACACGGTGCGTTGTCTTGATGAAATAACATTTTTTTCTTTGCCATATGCGGTCGTTTCTTTGCAATTTCGGCCTTCAAACGCTCCAATAACGCTATATAATATTCACTGTTGACGGTATTTCCTTTCTCAAGATAGTCGATGAATATTACACCACGCACGTCCCAAAATACCGAGGCCATAACCTTTCCAGCCGATTGTTGTGCTTTCGGGCGCTTTGGACGAGGTTCACCAGTTGCTGTCCACTCAGATGACGATCGTTTTGATTCCGGAGTGAAGTGATGGATCCACGTTTCATCCATTGTCACATATCGACGCAAAAATTCCGGTTTGTTACGTTTAAACATGGCCAAACACTGCTCAGAATCATCAACACGTTCTTGTTCTTGGTCAACAGTGAGCAAACGCGGCACCCACTTTGAACAGAGCTTTCTCATAGTCAAATGCTCATGCAATATAAAGCCAATACGTTCTTTTGATATCTTTACGATGTCAGCTAACTCACGCAACTTCACTTTTCGATCATTCAAAACGATTTTGATTTTTTCTTGTTTTCTGGTGTTACCGCCTCATCTGGACGTCCACTGCGTTCTGCATCATCGGTGTCTCTACGACCACGTTTGACGTCAGCAAACCAACGTTTTATTGTTGTTTCTGATGGAGCGGAGTCCCCATAACACTTTTCAAGCCATTGCTTCGCTTGAACGGTATTTTTTCCCATCAAGAAGCAGTGTAAAATTAAAACACGAAATTGTTTTTGATCCATTGTTTTGAAAATAACAAAAGTAGCGTGACTCTTAGCACAATAACTCACAAACTAATGAATAGAATATGATGAAATTTTAAGAGCTGTCTTTTGAAGGTTAGTACTAACTGAGAGAAAGCTGACTGCAATAAAACTAGCGTCATCTATGTTAGGCCCGGTACTTTTCAGCCCGTGTATTATAATGTAAAACAAATTGAATAAAATAGAGCAAAACAAATAAATTGACGCGTAGGCGTAGTTATTATGTTATTAGTTTTATTTATTCACGGACAAAATCGCCTAATGTCGCAGTTTGTTCAATTATTCCTTTCTTTGTTTTCCTACTTAGTTTAGAAGGGTTCACTAATTAAAAAAAAATGTGAGGCGGTCTTATTTCACTCTAAAGTTCAATTCTTAAGTAGAAAAGAAGTCTATCTTGTATTTTTACAGATTTCAGCCACAGTATGTATTAATAATATTTCTTTTAACATAAACCTTGTTTTTAAACTTTTAATCACTCATGTAGTTTCCGTTGGTTTTTACATTAATTTATGATGAACTCTAACATTCACACTAATATTGTGTCTGCCTAGATATTAGGTATATATTTACAGCCGCAAATACATCAATGTATTTAAATTTAGCAATTTGTTCATACAGTCTCCGTAGCGAGCAGGAGTTGTAGGTTCAAATCCTACAGGAACCGTAAAATTTTTAATTTCACAAATTTCACTAATTAAATTAAAATCTAATGTTCGTGATAGCAAGGAATTTAAAGTTTGCTTAAAAGCGAATTGAAGTAAAAATAATCTAATTGATAATGTAGTTGGTATTGACATTAAATATTGTATCATGCTAGATATTAGAGATATATTTATAGCCACGAATACATCAAATATTTATAGTAACAATTTTAATTTAACCGTTTAAATAGCAGTTTGTTGGTTGTCTAGCGAACGGGAGCTGTTGGTCCAAATCTTACAGGAACAGTGAAATTTCTAATGTCACAAAGTAATTAAATTGAAATTCAAACCAACGAACATTATATTAAAAATAATTTAATATATATACGTGTCTTTTGTAATAGCAGCCAAATGATTACAAGCGTGCTCTACTGCAAATAACTATAAATAAGGCGTAGGTATGTATTGCTGTCTGTTTCAAGATATAATGCGGAATGCAAGCTTTTATAGCAGCACGAGCACAGCAGGTGGTATACCCCAATAACACTTAAACCTCTGCGCAGAAACTTTGAAGGTTTGTGCTTACCATCAAGGGTTGATCAGAAAATTGTGGCAGTAAATCAGTAATGGGTTTGTTTATAATTGCGCGCCAATATTTATTTTGCGTATAGAGGCACAACACTCTGCCGCAAAACATTAATTAGTCGCCAGTGTTGTGCGCTGGGTAACACTATCAGAAATTCATTGCAGAGTAAGAGAAAGTCAATGAATGTATCTTCAAAAGTTGCATATAAGGATACGTAAATTGGAAATGGACCAAAAAACTTCTTTATTTTGATCAGTATTATGCCATTATTTTCGTTATCAAATTAAGTAATTTTTAAAACTTCAAGGGCTTCCAATTTTTTAGAACGCATTATGGCGCATGCTCCTTTATATAGGTATAGTTGGCGCTGCAAGGAATATCCTGTATAAACATGTAACGCATAGACAAAAAGATTAGCCAGGTCAAAATATGAAATCACTTAAACAATTTTCGGCAAATACAGTCACATAATATTTCTGCCAGTTGTAGATATAAATCATTTGTGTTTGGCTACTACTATATGTATAGAAATTTATCTCTATTTATTTTAGGAACATAACAAAAATCAGATCTGGACTCGTAAAGCCGTTAATAATAATAATTTTCTAGTAACCTTGACTACGCTAGACAACTTAAAAAGTTATACGGATTTAGTACGTCCCAATAAAAACACTAAACTCAAATTGCTGCTTATAGATTACTCATGTATACTAATCATTTTCTTACAACTACGGTATTTTCCTAATAGAATCATGTTCTTATTCGCATATCCATACGTATATCGCTTCGATAGATAACAGGATTCGTCAGCGCGAAATAAAAGAAAAATGATTTATAAACGCGGAAAAACCTGTTCACCTATATTAGCCGGACGTGTAATCTAATTTCGTAAGCGTTCATTTAACGGCACACACCGATGTGTGTCATTTACGTGTACGTGTATATACCGCGCATAAGAGGTAGGTGCTTTTACGTTTTAAAGCGTTTGGAAATTTCTTTTTTCCATACAGTACCTAACGTTTCAATTTCAATTATCGATATATCACTGGTCGTAATTGTATTAGTTTTTACGTACGTGGATTAATGGGCTGTAATACATAGCTAACTAAGTGATAAATTTTAATGTGCTAATTGGACAAGGACAGCATACAATAGAATTATATAGTAGTCAGCTTATCGTTATCATAAAGAGCCTAGCATGCCATGGCAGTAATACATACATAAATACGTTATATGAGGCAGTATAGTTTTGGATAGTCGAACAATGATTATTTTTCGTATTATACTTTATGAAATGGAATAAGCAAATTAGGAGTTGTATGAATTTTTTTGATTGGTCATCTGATTATTTATGAGGAATGTTTATTAATAAAATTACGTCTATAGCTGGTATTTTCCAGTTACTCAATCCTTGCTTGTTTTTACACACGAAGCCATGACGTGTTATAGATGATTTTTAGTATAACAAATTAAGGCAGACAGTAAAATTCAACTCCCAACAAACAGTGTTGTCAAGTCTTCTTAGAAAAAATTATTAAATTTAAAGGGAAAACCAAATATATATAAAACGAGGCAACTATTTGTTTTTAAATAAATGGTTAAATAGGTGGCCAAGAAAAATATAAGTATTTTTTCATTCTATTCATTCTTTTAGGTTGGCGACCCTTAGAATAGTAATATTTTAGTTCATTATTATTTTTACGAATTTACAATACTTGATCTGTTTTTCTTGATGTCAAATTGGCAATCCCACACTGTTTACTTTCTACAGCGCTCTGGGGTGTCGCAACACATACTTAGGGAAGCTCCTCTGCACTATACTGTTGTATACCGCGTCCTAAGCTACTAAATAAGGTTGCCACCAATATTAATAGATAATGAATGTAATTACTAATTTACTTTGATTGTCTTGTTGATGTAGACCTCACTTCAACAAAGCCTGCGTCAATAACACAATCAAACTAAAATAGTATGTATTATTTTTAACAGTGGTAGTAACCGAGCATGACGCATCCCCGAAAGCATCCATTTCCGCAGCGTTACCACTAAGGTAACAGTTTTTAAGTTTAAAAACACGTTGCAATTGTAAGCGTCAGAATTTTTATCAAAAACTGAAGTAAAATAATAATAATTTCATACATATTAAGAGTAGTAAAGTCAATCAACTTAATTAGGTAAATAAATAAATATTTTTTCACGCCAAGTAATTTTATAATTCCTAAATTCATTTTCATGATTATTGTTAATGTAATTCTAATGTCAGCCGAAAAACGGTAGCACCAACATAATAATAAATAAAATTGACCAACTAATTCGTTTAAAACAGATAATTTTTAAAATAATATAAAAAAAACATTTATAATAATGTACTCCAATGTTATAGTTATAGCGTCCGTTAAAAGATGGCGACGCCAGTGTGTTGTAAAATCCGGCATTGAGAAAACAAAGCAACCTTACATGTACTAATTCTTTTATTAGGCAACTATGACAACAATGTAAGTATACATCAATTTTATACTGTGTATTCGTGTAGAATGTGTTGTCTCTCATTAAAGAAATATACTTCTAGCGCCTTGTTACGTTGCTTCGTACAAATTCAGCAGTTCTAAAGATGATACGTAGCTGCACTTTATATTTATAATTTCCTGGGAGTAATATTGTGAATTGCGTTTTATATTCCATATTTTTTGATTAGCAAACATTTGTTTTTACAAAATAATATGCGGGTAATACTTGTCTCACTTTCTTGGTTTTAGGCGTCTGTTTAAAATTTATTTTCCATAAGTTGTGTTACTGCGTTATTTGAATAACATGTGCACGTTTAACTAGAAAAAGCAAGATCAATTTACGCTTTTTAAACTGAGTAGGTCATGGTATTTAAATTAGTAGGTCAGAATATTTGTCGTCAAGGTGTTCTTTGTGTTAAGCTTTAATTACGGTGCGTAGGAAATTGGTTAACTGCAAGTGATACGAATCAAAATCGTTACCGCATTGTAGCATTTGCTTCAGTCTATTTATTTACACCGCAAATGATTGTTTACGAAACTCGTGAGCAGTCTAACACGTCGATACGTGATCCTGGCGAATAGAAGGTTTCGGTTCTATAGCAACAGTTCTAAAGTGTAAACAGTTCTATTTACTTGGCTTTGATTATTTTTTTTTTGTTATTTATCGTAACCGCTTTTAATAGGTTGCGTTCATTGAACACACGCAATAGGTGAGTAGGTGAAAGTGCAATAATTTCGAAAGCGCACAATTTATTATTTTAATAATTTCGTTATTGTTTTGTTTATGCTTGCAAGGATGTATGCTAATGCAAAAATTGAATTAGTTAAAACTATAGGAATAACATGTTTCTCTGAAAAACACTTTATGTTTGTTTAAATGCTAATGATCACAGTAGCTTAGTTTTGTTAGTTATACATATATACAGGTACTTTAAAAGTGCTCCAACATTACAGTAACGAATAGAATAATAAACTCATAAGTGTGTTTAAGACCGCTATCAAGTTAATACCTTCACTGGATTACATTGTTCCGATAGATATATATTTAGTCGCTGTTTCTTTGATTTAATTATTTAAATACAATGTTGCTTTTGGATTTTATTACATTCGTATATTGCCTATCCTGGACATAGTACATTTAAAATTTATACACGATATTTATCACGCACTAATTACTTGAAATGTGTTCCATGTGAAATTTTTAGGTTATGTTGTTATTTTTGATGTACTAGAAACCAACGTTTCTTTCAATTCTTTTATGAATTATCTACGTTTTGCTTCATGCTTTAGTCTATTTTGGAGAAAAAATTAATACATTTTTGTGAATAATTTCATGATTTTATGAGGCTAAAATCGTTTTATTTTGTGGATGTGATTTTGATATTCATACTCTAACACTAGTTTTGGTTAATGGTAATCCTCACTTGAAATCTTGAATATGTTGAAATGTAACGAGAATGAATGAATTAATTTTTTTTTAAATGAATGTCATTTACATTTTAAACATAAGTTACATCTATGAACACACCAAAAAAGTTTTCACAACATAATTACTTCAGAATAGATTGCAAGCAAATACTTTCATTCCACGTATTTTGTACTGAATTCATCGTACATTACAACTTTTGATTAAAGATGGCTATTACCGGAAACTAGTACTGTAACATATCCAAATTAATGTAAAAAAATGAGAAGGTTTGACAATGGTAACGTCAATATTCATCATACAGTAATAGTTAATATGATAACTATGTTGAATAATTATGGACCAGTTACGTAGTTTCTGTTGTATAAGACGGTCAAAAATATAATATAAATATAAAATCATATTTTAGTCGTAACGGTTGTCGAGTTTCGCCGTGTCACTAGATTTTTGTCCCTGACGTTTCGCAAACTGCGATTCGCATTTTCAAAGGTGTCTGAGATACTATTAAAATCATATCTTCTTAATATACAGCAAAACAGATAACTGTGACAAGTGTTGACATTATTAATGCTACACGCGATATGGCGCAGTCAGTAGGATTCGAGTCCACACTTCCAAGAAACTGATTTCCAATTAGGTAACTTCTAATTACTAATTGCATGATTAATTGATCCTCTAGATTTTTCTAAATGGTTCTATTAAGTATTAATCTGAATTACACTGGAAATACAATGGAAATAAATTTAAAATCTAACACAGCTTAGAATTAATTCAGAATAATTGGAAGGAAACGGAAGCTTAAGGCAAAAGAGGGAAGATAAGGGATGCAATATAGGCGAAGAAGGTATCCCAGTTAGAGAACTACCGGAAAAGAAATAAATGCAATTACTTGCAACCTAAAGGATAATAAAAGTCCTGGAAGACGGAAGATCTCCTGAAATCCTAAAGCACCGAGTCTAACGGAAATATTAAAGTCAAAGAATATATCTCAAGCTGCTCAAATGAGAGTACATGGGGCAATAATTAGGTCCAAAATTTTACACGAAAGTGAAAAACGAATAAGCATTTAAATTAAGTGGAACGTTTTGAGAGCAGTGTATTGGGATTTGGGAGAAATAGAAGATGAGGAGAGGATGTGGAGGGAAAGAACGAAGAGTGAAATAAAGGGGGAGATAATTAGATCGATAATTAGTCAAAAAATTAAGAAGAAGAGCACAACGAATAAGATGGCTAGAGGAAGCTTTAAGAATGAACTAGTTTGGGAGTTTATAGACGGGAGAAGGAACAAAGGAGAGAAGATACCTTCCAAAGAATAAAATAAATAAGCCATGCCTTCTTCGCATCCTCCGAGAGCTTTCGTCAATTACAGGGGACACTGACTGGTCATGAGTGTGTCTTAAGATATTCGTTCTTAGCATGAGAGTGAGAGAAACCATAGGAAACCTCAACTTTGAGAAACAGCACCAGGGTTCTAACCCGGGACCTCGAGACTAATAGCCAAGCACGCAAGACACTTTTTAAATAATATCAGTGATGGTAAAAAAAGAATTTAGTAAATGTTTAAAATTTTCTTTGAACCATTGTACTTTGGCTGAAATAAAAAGGAAACAATGTCAACATCTGATTGTTGATAATAAAATCTTTAAACTATTTCTAACAACATTGTTAAATAAAATTACCCACTCGAAGAACCTGCCCGTGTAATTACAATAAAAACGCTACAATTTTTTAACGTCCTGAATTCTAAGACAGAAATTAGTTTCACTAAATAATAAAGAAAGAATTAACTGAGAAAGTTGAAAGACCAACCTGACTTGATCAATGCCAACACGGCGGGAGCAATTTCATATTACCCTTGCGTTTTAATCGGCGAGCTGCGCCGAAAAAGGTCTCAGATCCTCTTAATTATATCGCCAAATTCTGGTAAAGCGCGCTACCAGAATATCAGCACTTCATTGTTCTCGTCATTTCAACTTCAATCTTCGAGAAACCCGTCCGATTCATTGCAAAACTTACTCGCTACTGCGAATAATATCGGTAAAGTACCAGCGGCAGTTTTTACCGCACGGAAAAAAAAACGGTAAAAGGAAAACTAGTAAAAATAAATTACGTTAAACGTTTAATAGGCGCTCGACAGCGTTTAGTACTAGTCGCTCACTCAGATAGCGATTTGTTTACACACGTTTAAAAAGTTCCTACTATATCGGAGCGTCATCTACGTGTAACTTGTAGAGTTATAGGATATAATAGGTATTAGAACGCAGTAGAGTGTGCGATAGGTTCGGATATTTACGTATCTGCATTCTTGGAGTTGTTTTTATTCTATAAGGCGTCGGATAATTATTTTAGGAAGCGATTCTCTTCGGGGAATCTCCATGTAATTAGAATTTTTGGGTCACTCGTCATAAATAAGATTCTCTGTATTTCTGTATTGGATTTTGTGGGGAATTTGCTAACATATTTCGTAACGTGTTATTTGAAGTAAAAGCACTTGTTTTTTTTTTTTTAATATCGCTCATAAAATAATTCCTATCAATGTTAATAAATTAATTTTATTACTATAATAACTTTTTATTAAATCTTTTTTGTAATTTATCTGTGTGATTACGATTCTCCGTGTCGATTTTGGTTTTAATATGTTGATTATTAAACACGCGTTGTTATTTAATTAGTAGTATGCATTGTAAAATTATTAAAGGCTTGTCACACTTCTTTATGCGGTTATGTAATTCCATTGCTTCAGTATACAGTAGCGGCCATGCAAATAGCACATGCAAAGTATTTTCTTTGAATTACGTGTTCCAATTTTTCTCGTTTATAATCACTATCACTTAGCACGGCTTCATATACAGAGTAAAAAAAATTACGACCGCTAACAAAAGAGCACTATTCTAATTTTTTGTATTCCCCTGGTGTTGTTAGTTTATATTGAGATTAGTTTCAAGTCAAGGTAAGCATAAAAGTTAAAAATAAGTAATATGTTAATAACAAGAGAGTAGGTGTTGCTATAGTGGAACTAGTTCAGTATTATACACCAGATAAAGAAGTAATTTTTACAATGAAAAAAATAAAGGGCGTCGGTTTGAGAGATTTCAATTAAATTATTCCAAAAAAAATAGTACAAAATTCATTAAGACATATTAGGACACAAAACACCTTAGAAAATATGAGAAAAGAAAAACATGCCAAAAATTCATTTCTTACAGTTAGCCATGATAAAAACCAAATTTAACAATTTCATACTAACAAATAGCGTCGTCACCTCAGTGAATTTGGCTCGCGTGGGCGTATTGCGATGTGAAAGTCACCCGTTTCAAAATATTGAGATTTGCTAGGATGCATAAGTATAAGCCACTTTCCTTCTGGAAGACGGTCATCTGACGGAGAAACGTATGCATGACGTCCCATCAATGTTAGATTTAACTCTAAATTATACGATTATACCAGCATTAATACACGGCGGAAGAAATATTATGGTATGAGGTTCTATGAGATGGTATGGTGTAGATCTTATATTTAAAATCCATGGAAGAATGAACCAGTTTGTTTATTGTAATATTTTAGAAAACATAATCGAAACAAAATCCAGATCCAAACTATATAGAAAATCTATGGGGGAATACTGAGACTGCTACATAATTTTTAGATAAGTTTAGATGATTTATGGACCGCTGTCGAAGAAGCACAGCATAGTGTTCCAGTGGAGAGATGTCTAAAGGTAGTAGAAGGTTTGCCGAGATGTGCTACAATACTAACATCTAAAGGTTATTCTACAAAATATTAACTTAAAAAAAAGCAATAAATATACCAATAAATCCCATTTTGCTGCCATGTGTGCTATTTCTATGTCTATTAAAAAAAATGATTTTATAGAATTTATTTATTGGAATTTATGTATGCTATAAATTATACATATATCAAACGAAGTGTATTACATAACAATATTTATATATTTATTACTATTTACCTGTGCTATTTATCTGCCCATCACTAACTAATCTCTTGACTTTTGAGGAGTTTTATCAAGTTTCTTTAACGATATTTATTTTAGTGCCATATAACCTATTGTGTTACCCGTTTTGTGTATAAATGAAAATAGTTTAATCCTAGGAATACGAATGATTAAATATTTATTCGAGATTTTATCAAAATACTTTGTTTTTCTAACAAAATCTGTGGATACTACGCTGCTACCTTGAAATTTGAATCAATGAAGGTTTTAAATAACGCAGTTACTAATGGAGAATTTTTTAATTTGCTTACACTCAACTAATAAAACTATTTTATTTTCACAAAAAGAACAATAGCGAAATGATAAAAAATATTTTATCGGACTGCTTTTGTTTCTTAAGGTATAGACGGTTTGAATGCTTGAAATAAAAATTACGAAATAATAACAACCGACGTAAATAGGTCATGGTTCAAAGATAAAGTGCACGATTTCGCTATAATAAAATTTTTGCATCATCAAGGATTTTAAAAAGATACGTTGTTCGGTTTCGAGTAGTATATGCAAATTCCATTATTTGCTCTTTTTTTTTGTTATTTTGGTTTAATAAAAACAAAAAACACGTACAAAACGAGTTCACATAAAAAAAAATATTTCGTAGAATGAGTTTATTTTTCGATTTATTAGGTGATGTTTTACGGCACACGCACGGAATTTTTTTTATTACCATGAAACTATACGTCCTTGGATGTACATAATATAGATATTTGTTTATGTTATAAACTAAATAAAAATGAATTAGATTATCCATTTGACCCCTCTGTTTATTGTTAATTAAATTGTAACTTTTCCATTATTGTTTTTGAAATGGAGACTATAAAAGACTATTTTGAATGATTACGTAACGAACTAATTAACTTGTTGATCTCATTTTTGCCCGGAGAAGAAATATTTGCTTATGAAATTGTGCGTGAATAAATGTTTGCTTTCTAAAATAAAAAAATATTTCCGCCCGAAACTAAAGGGAAAAAAATTGTAAATTTAAAATTCCATCGTATTAAAACATTTTTTTCGCATCACTTTTTCTAAGAGTGGTATCTATTAAAATTAAAACAACATTTAAATCGCTCGTCAATTAAGCTATTAAATACCTCGCCGCGAGTGGTATTAACTCCGCTTACGCGATCAATTTCGATGAACGCGTTTAACGCAACCCGCACGTTACAGAACCGATGTGGAGAATAGATAAGTGCATGCTGGGGGTTTACGCGTGAAGACGCTAGCATTTAAAGTATTTAAGGCAATCGAGGTAAAAGTGAACGAGATATAAAAATAGCATATGTTTTTGTACGGATCAGAAGCCGATAGTTTTAAATTAAAAGTTCGCAGCGTTGCGATAATAACGAAGGACGATAAATACAGTTTCGTATATCGGATTAGTAAAAAAGGGTACAAAGAAAGTGTACGGGGGACACTTACACATGACACTTCGGAACTCGCGTAGAGTGAAAATATTTTTTCCGCTCCTCGGTTTCTTCCTTCCCTCGCGCAAGTTCTTCTTAGCGTTAGGAAAAAATCCAAATAGACACACTTAAGAAAATCTTTTTGTCTCTTCGCTACAAATTTATTCCCTTTCGGATAAAGCACTGTCACCGCGCAAAAGATCTTATACGTCCATATATACACACGTCGAGAGTGCACTATATACGTCCTTTCTTCAAAAGTAATTATATTTCGAGTGTGTGTGTGTGTTGCGCTCGCACCGCAAGAGAGAGAAACACTTGCACCTAAGCACCGTCCAATGACAACTGAAAAGCCGAACGATGCGAATTGTATGCTGAACTTGTGCGCGACTTACGTACACACGTATTTCTCTATAATATACTCTACTACTTTAACTATCTTTGACGTCACGCACACTCGCAGCAGTAACGAAACTCAACCAGTGGACGTCGCATAAACAACATCATGTATATACACACATACGTACACACCGCACATATGAGAAGAGACGTGCAGCGTATGGGGAGCACGGCACGACGGGCAACTAACTAGTCAACCTCCGATGCGATATGGTTTCCAAGGATGGTGATGGTGATAATACGTCACGACGCGTTTGATAACGACGGTAATCCGCCGAAAGAAGTTTAAATTTACGTACGAGTGTCACGCACTATTTTCTTTTGTTATTAATAAATCTCACTCATTAATCAAATCGTATATTACGATGTTGAGAGTTATTTTTACGGCGTGTCACACTATATATTTTCTTTGGTTTGAATAATGTCCACCTCGTAAAACAAATTGCATTAATTCCAATGAGGCAAGTCTGATACTTTATTCGTTTTTAACGTGTGTATCACCTGCGCCCCACACTTATTTTTTCAGTGAATTTTCTCCGCTAAAACTAAATTAAATCCTTGCGTCGATCTAAATTCCTCTTCGTAGCGTACCGCGCGTGTGTCACAATTCAAACATCCCTCTTTTTCAAAGCTTATACTTTCTTTTTGTAAGGTTAATTATTCTTATTTTTGTACACGATTTTAATACAATTAATCACGCATCATCCCCTTGCGCTCGACCACACGATATTTCCATTAGCAGTCCTGTATATAGGCGTCAAAATAAACGCGTAACTTGGCAATTCGACCGAACGGCCGACGTACGAATTCAACGTTTCGACGGTGGTTCCGTGTGATATGCGGGGCATTCACGAGAGAGCGCGCGCGGTGTAGAGGACCTTTGTGCGCGCGTTTGTGTGCGTTCGGCGTCGCAGAGCGTTGCGTACGGATTGTCTTGCCCGTTCGACGGCCAGCTGCAAACTGACTGCTGTTAGCACGGCGACCCACGGAGTAGCGAGTCGCGCACAAACGGCGTCGTAGCCGTCGTTCGTTGGAGGAGTGCAGAAGCGAAGAAGAGGAGGAGGAGACGAAGATAGACGGATATCGGCGGAGAGAGACGGTCGCATATAGCAAGAGAGCCCAACGCACACACACGTACTTGCTCACATAGAGTTGGGAAAGAGGAAGGGAATCAGTCGACGATAGAGAGATGAAGAGAGATGGAGAACGACCGTATACAACATAAAATTCACGAATAGATAAAACGAAAGTTGTTATTCAAGATATATATGACCTAAATAGACTTACGGCACACACTCACACAAAAGTTTTCAGTATTATTAGCTCGTTACAATACACACAGAACGAAATATCTCCGCCACATCATACACGTTTTGATGTTCACTTACTTATAATTAGTCTTCGCAAAAAAATGCATGACAAGTTGTACATATACGTTGCAGATTAATATCAATAAATCCGGTAGTTTTAAAGTAACATGTAAGGTCGTGTAATTTTCGGGACCTTCCTAAGCTAATTGGGAGCCCATAACATTTTAGGATATACGAGGCCCCCTTTGACCAAAAAATTTGGGTTTGTTATTTTAATATTTGAAAGTTTACGAACAAATGCATACCTAAGAAATCTATACAAACAAAAGGTATTTTCCCGGATTTTTGGTTAGCGGAATCATAAATGTCTTCTTCGAATACCCAGGTATCGCAGTAAACCCTACTCTACAGATAATAATAGCGAAACCTGTGAAGCATCAATATCATGTAGTTAAAAAAGACCAAATACACCGAAAATTTGAAAAAATTACTGGGCAGACGTTAACCAAACTAACCAACAACGAAGGAAATACTGTAATTGAAGAACGCATGGAAAACATATGTATATTGAACAACTGGTTTACGATACAAGACCTAAACCACCTGAAGTAGTTGATGATACGAAGCCACATATTCCTGTTCAATAGAATATATACAACTGGAAAGATTGCGCATGATTGACTTAGATCGGAATTTATCACCTTTTCGAAAAAAAAGAGCTAAAACTTTGAAGTATATAGAACAATAAGTTTGATGAGTCACCTCCTAAAACTTTTCCTTAAAATTATGCATAGGAGAATTTACAGAACCTGTGAAAAACGAATAGGATCTAAGCAAACCGGATTCAGAAATGGAGTGGATACAAGAGAGGCCGTATATAGCATACAGGTATTATTTAAGCGGTGCAGGGACATGAACTGTGGGGTGTATGCATGTTTTGTCGACTCTCAGAAGGCATTTGATAGAGTAGAATGGTAGAAATTCTGAGAAATGTAGGCCTAGATGGGAAAGGATCAGGATAATATTTAATTATAATTTTTAAACATGCTGGAGTAGCTTCAACACGATGGGACATCAACTATTAATACGAAACTATTTGCTTGAAACTCAATGAACTAGAAAGACAATGGGGATCCACGTGCACTTGAAACGTTGGGTTTCGAATGGTTATTAATTTGTGAGGAGTGAAGTTTATAGGGATACCTGTGAATTACATATACAACCACACAGTCCTTGCAATCGTTGTGATTTCTTCAAAGCGTATTTCTTGAAGGACATCGTTTTCAATGGACCTCAGCAGAAAGCGTTCAATTTTTCAGTTTTGAGAAGGAGCGTTCCCCGCGGTAATCTCCTTTTAAAAGATGGTAGAGTAGCCTTTTCAGCGTCACTACTCTGCACACGCTTCAAATATCCCGATAGATATGTCATATCTCCAACTCTTTCTAATAGACTTTAGCAAATTCCTTACAGCTGTATTCCAACTCTTCGAAAGTTTTCAAAGGAGACAAGAAACCGAATTAATCTCCCTGTTTTAGATGCATGGACAGGGTGTCAATTATAGGGAAAACAATTTCAAATTGGAATTTTTCTTTGCCAGTTAGCTGTAAATGGCATAGCACCATTAAAGTATGTCATTTTATTCTTTGAGATTGATATTTAAAAAAAACTGTGGAACAAGAACAAAATTACTTGTGATGAAATGTCGGGTGCAAATTTCTAGGTCAACTATTTTCGATTTGGTAATGAAGGAGGTAGGAGTGAAGGAGTTTCAGAAATCCCGAGATTCAGGGATCTTGAATAACAAAAGTTAGTACAGTGTGGGTGTTACAAATGTTTGCGTCCATCGACTTGCCACAGGAGATGAGACGTGGGTTCGTCATTACAATGCTGGCTTGAAACAAGAGTCGATTGAGAGGGATGTAAAGAGCATAAGTTCCTCTAAGGAGAATAAATTCATCATTTGTACGGGAAAAAATAGCAGCAATTATTCTTTTGTAGGGGTCCAGGAGTCTTCCTAATTGTCTGGATTAAAGTAATATAGTAATATGAAATTATTACGCGCAGTTAATATATTTTCTCATGGATTACAAAGATATGTAACGAGACGTGTAGTTGTTGCAAATTGTTTTACTAGCTTATGGCATGGCCTAAGAGTTTCAAGGTACTCTTGAAACAAATTGAATACCTACCTTGCAGCCGTAATTTGTTCAAATTTCAAATTTGAAGAGAATGATGAACTCATAGCTGTTGTAGCTTTTAGCAAGGCCATAACTAGCCGATTGTTGTGCTTTGCTTTGGACGAGGTTTACCGGATTATAAACGTAATACCTATGGAGAAAGGTATTATCGTTTATCCATTCTCACATATCGAAAAAATTCCGGTTTGTTACGTTTAAATATAAAACACTGCTCAGAATACCTTCATACGTTCTTGTTTTTGGTCAACAGTGAGCAAACGCGAATACTTTGAACAGAGCTTTCTCATAGTCAAATGCTCATGCAATATAAATACCAATTATGTACTTTTGATATCTTTACGATGTCAGCTAACTCACGATTTGATTATCGATCATTCAAAACGATTTTGTGGATTATTATTTTCATGTTTTCAGGTGTTACCGCCTCATTTGGACGTCCACTGCGTTCTGCATCATCGGTGTCTCTACGACCACGTTTGAAGCCAGCCAACCAACGTTTTATTGTTGTTTCTGATGGAGCGGAGTCCCCATAACACTTTTCAAGCCATTGCTTCGCTTGAACGGTATTTTTTTCCCATCAAGAAGCAGTGTAAAATTAAAACACGAAATTGTTTTTGATCCATTGTTTTGAAAATAACAAAAGTAGCGTGACTCTTAGCACAATATCTCACAAACTAATGAATTGAAGGTTAGTACTAACTGAGAGAAAGGTGACTGTAATAAAACTAGCGTCATCTATGTGTTACGCCCGGGACTTTTCAGCCCATGTGTTTGTTATACCATGCGCGATATCTATTTCCTTTGCTAAAGAAGAAATACCAAGAAGAAGATTGTTTATTTTTGTAGCACATTCAACTCATGGTTCTACTATATATATACTGTATATTCACATACATGTATACGATGTGTGTAGATATGCGTTTAAATAAATAATAGAAGTAGATGGTGGTTATTATCGTTCCACTACACGTTCCCTGTGTTTATAAATGAAATGCGAAATGCGAGGACCGTGATGATGAAGAAACGTCAGAATGAATAATTGCGACAAGTTAATTTCGACGAGTGCAATTTCCTCAAATTGTTTTCATATGTCGGCGATTTGTTTTTACGTCAGATTTAATACACAGAAAATGACGTTCCGGCTTGTTCACGTCCCGTTACACGTTGTAATTATTCTGTGCAATTGTATTAAATAATATTACCACTTCTGTCACATGACATGTTATCGTCTTGTAATAAATATTAGCTAGCTTCAACTGTTTAAACGCCTACACTTCATTTGTACTTTTTATTAAATGAATAGATTTGTATATTTCTTTATACTGTAGGCTGTTTATGTTTGCTTTTATAGCTTCCAGTTTGGTAATCAAATTTTAGCGTCTACGTTAGTGGAACTCTAGAAAATACACGTTTAATATATTCAAATAACATTAATGTATTATATTATATATATATATGTATGTAAGTACTGACTTATCAATAGGATACAATAATGTTCTTACGAACTGTGTTATTATACTCAACTTTGCACCAGACTAGACGACTATAACTATTAGTAGGGTTAGTGGTCAGGTATATTCGTCGAATTAGATTTCACAATGAGATTGTTTAATTTACAATTTGAGGTAGAATTCTTTTTCATTAGAAATATTATGGACTGTGTTATTGATAGACAAATTTCGTCAATCACTTTTATATGATTGCAGGAACACGATGCAATTATATAACTGTTTTCAGTGCGAAGTATGTATAGTCTCTGTCTATTTTATTAGGGCTACCTTATAAACTTAAGCTTTAGTAACATATGTTTTCAATGCGATAATTTGCAAATACAAGTAGAAAATTCATAAATATTGTTTACGGTACCTACCTGATATTGAGAAAGTGCCACTTATTACGTCTATTATTATTCCCCTCATGAATTATTCTGTACTGTATAGAAGACGGGAAGAAGCAAGATTGAAAGACACAGTAATTCGTAGTAAATTATTTGGATCGGTTAGTATTGTAGAAAGGATATTTATTTTTTTACGTGTTTACGTGTTAATGTTGCACTTTAAACTATTGCTTGTGTGCGCTTTATATTTCTTCGTTATGGGCAAAAAAAGGACATACCAAATGGAAAGAAACGCTCCAACGAGCTCGACATTATTGAATTAGTTATTTAAATATTTGTATGCTCTCCAAAAATAAAGGTCTCGTGTTCTATAAATATTGAATTTGAGCTTAATAAAGTTTTTAAAAATTACTTTTGCTTTTAATCAGTTTTTATTGTCATATATATAATTTTTTTTAATATTCTTATGCTTGTGCTGATATTTTGAATATTAGAAGTTGCCTACGCAGCCTAACATAAAATGAAATTTAGTCTAGATTATAAATTTTGTATATTTCTCCGAAATATATGATGAGTATTATTTGTACATACAATAAGACTAGTATAGTTGATCTTTATTCTGTTGATGTTGGTGATATCAGGTAAATTTGGAGACAATATCTCATATATGACCGTCATTACCGATTTATCTACCTGCTGATTTAAAATCTTTCTAAGTAATGCTATTATCTCCGTCATTTAAGAAATACAACTTAATTTTAATATTTACTTAAGAGATATTATGATAATTTCATATTAATGCTGTACTGGTTCAAACATTTATTATTCGTCATGCAAACAAAATTGTCTGCATGATGAATATGTATGTTGCAGTCGTTATCTCTTAAATTAGAACCATATAACAATTTAGAAAATATGGGTCAATATATTTTATTCTAATTAAATACATAACAATGGATTTCTTAAAAGCAGACGTCATTTTAGATGCAGAAGGCATTTCCGGACGGTAAAAGAGCGAATGTCTGTATTTTGAGAGTTAGAAATAAGGTTTGTAAAAATGAAATGGTTCATAGTCATACAACTTGCAAACATTGAAGTTCGCTATAGAAATGGTGAAAATTTCCGAGTTCGACCGTGAAAAGGACTAAGAAGTTTAAGCAAACCGGATCTGTTGGACAGCAAACGCAGTCAGGACAAACCTGTGCCGCAAGATCAACCAAGAATTTGCAAGCAATTGAAGAAAGTGTCATTTGAACATTTCAAGGTGTAGTTTTCATGGAATTTTACATCTTGATCTTTGTATTATACTGGAAATGCTACAGCTGTAAATCCGATTATCACAAAGAGAATGGAGTCCCTAAGAGCTTTTGAATTCAGAATTGAATATTAATTTCTGATTGATACCGAAAGAAGCAAATTCAGTTATCAGGTTATTGTCGCAAGAAAGTTCTTTTCTCCCTGCGAAGTAAATTCTGGTGGAGCTTAAGCACGGAAAGGATCTTGGATCTTCGCAAATTCCTCGAGATTGTCCCCCTCAAGATATTTTGTAAACCACTCAGAGTGTTTTAAGGGATGCTCCTTGAGACAGCAAGTATTGCGAAACAGCGATCTTATTTCAAGGCATGTATTTGTAGCAGTGCTGATCGCCATCCTCATTGATTTTTCTTATCCACAAGTGCAGTTCTACTCTAAATGTCGCAACGTCCTCCAAAAGTTTCAAATATGCGCATGTTATTGTCTTGCAGAGGCATATTCAAGGTCAAATATATCGCACAAATCCGCTAGTTGTAGCAAAAACTTGATTTGGGCATAACACCTAGAGTTTTTACGACCTTCTATAGGATAAGACTTTGCCACGAGAAAGCCATGTCCATACATAGCTTTTTGGAAAAATCTGGTTTTTAGTGGCTTAGCTTTTACATAGCTTACTTGAGAACTTATCGAATTTAATGCAAGTACTTCCCTATGGATGATAAATGGGTTCAAAATGCATGCGGCACTTTCCTGGAAATAAGCGGCTACAATCCTCCATAGCGAGCAAGGATTGATCAGGTTCCATAAGTACACATATCGATGCACCTTCTCCAATCCAAATCGTAATCGGTTATAAACTTGTCAAGCATTTCAAATAAGTTTTGATCCTTTGTGTTTCCAATGATGTTATTTAGGAACTGAACTGGTTCGCCGAAGCGGTCGTGTATTTACACCAGCCGTTCGACCTAGTTAGAACAGTTTACTAGAAAGTTCGACAAACATCACGAAAGTTCCATATTTTTAAAAATATTTTGTGCTTTGAGAATGTTCCATATCTTTCTAGAACATTTTACAGGTTAGGAGAATGATCTAGTCCAGATGTTCTACAAAGTTCTATTAGCTTCGAAGCCGTTTCGAAATGTTCATTCTAGTAGTATCTAGCGGCACCCCTGTTTACTCTCTATGGTATCCCGAGGAGCTGTGGCGCACACCTAGAGAACCCCTGTTGTAGATTACAATTCATTAAAAGTCATATAAATGTCATTGCTTCATTAGAGCACAAATTCTCCTGGTCCCTATTTAATAGAGAGCGCATGGAAGGTTTTAAAATACATGGTGTCCTTGGGGAAATGTACCAGTAAAAGGGAATTAATGAAGTGTTGGTAAGCAGTGGAATAAAATTGGCGGAACAAAAGTCAGAAGAATAATTTTTGTTATTAAATCAAAAGGGGGTCATACTGAATACTATATATGTGTATATTTGCTTTAATATTTATTAATAAAGTAGTAGAGTGTGTGGTCCGTAATTTAATGGCCAATGACTATACATTGGTGTTTCTTTTTTCTTATTTTAACCTAGCAGAAACTTTAAATAGTAAAAGTAGAGTCGCGGCTTATAATTACTTCATTGACCAGACACTTATAGCTAGATACTCGTCGGTAAGAGATCTTCCTGTGCTGTTTGATCAAAAGTTATCTTTTTCGGAACAAATTGACTACTTACAAGTCGTGTGGTGTCTTTGGCAAATTGACAACTTTCCTTGCTTTATATTATGCACATATTCGTAGTAAAATAAAGTACGCATCAGTGGTTTGACATCCGCACTATCATTATCAACAAGTCACCCTAGAAAGTCTGCGAAAAAAGTTTTTGTCATTTAAGATAGACTGTATTTGCCCAAAACGTGGTGTGGATTACAACAGCATGCTTGATCGATTTCACGTAGGATCTTAAAAGCGGGATACAAGTTAGCTGATTAAACTGTAATATAATCACATCGATGCCCTGAAGTTACTTGCTCATGTTGATCTTGTAGTACCATGGTATGGCACAAGAACATATATTACTTTCCAAGTTTTAAGAGGTAGATCTAATACGTTACTTGAAGCTCCGATAAGTCACATAAAAAGGAATGCAAACGCATGATATCCTGATCCATTCAGTATTATTGTGTGAGTGGAGTTTCTGCTATACCTGTGAATTGTACAACCACACAGTCCTTGCAATCGTTAATTAATAATGTTTTCCTTTTTTTATTTTTGCCAGTATTATAAGCTGAGTACTGTATATATTATTTTGTTTCATTGCCCTGTTACTGGAGTTCTTCTGTTGGACAATAAAGTCATTATTATTATTAAAAGTAGCACCTCTGTAATAATTCTGCTCTACAATTTTCAAGTTCTTAAATAGTCTTTTATATTCACCACCGGGAAATACGTTAGTGCCCATAACGACGCTCTCATACAATTCAAAATTTTACAGGAAATTGTTTAAATGAAAAGTACTGTATCTGGTCCCAAGGCCAAGTGAATCTTCTGATAAGAATTTTTCGGAATCAGACCTTTCTCTGTTTCTTTTAAGAAAGCATATGTGTAGAACCTCCTCATGTTCTCTGTATATTCTCCATACCTAGTTAATAACACTCAGTTCCAGTGCTTTACTTTATCAGGTGATACGTTATTAGTAAGCATACAACACACAACAAATATGCGCTGAATAATTTTGTACTCGTGTATGTTTTTTGATATTAAATATATTTATATAAGTGATGAGTTTATTTTCATAACGATAATAAAATGCTTTATCACGAGTTCTATGAAATTGCGGAGGGTAATTGTTGACGGATTTAAAGTGAAAATACGTTTCAGGGGAAGGCCAAACTTACTGTTTTCATCGCCCCGAAAGTTCTTGTTTTAATATTACCTTTGTGAAACATTCCCCATTAATTTTTCAGCGTAAAAGTGGCGCCTGAAGAAAGTTTATCAGAATTAACGATATGAAACGAACCCTTAGGGATCATTTGGCCGTTTTTTACAAACCTTGACCGCGTTCCGAATTAAATTACAATTTTCACGGATACCCCGGCCTTGTCCTCGATATATCGTAAGAGATCGTTGATAAAGAAGGTATCGAAATATTTTAACAAGCGGAGCTTTTTTTATACGGGTGTTAAATTTATCACATCCATACGCTTTCGGCGTCAAAATAAAACTGATGACGTCATTGTTGTTTGCGTATTGACGTCTTCATTAGTTTTTGTAAATGGCGGACCCTTCTTTTTCTTTAGTTTTTGATAGATCTTCTTGCTCCTTAAACGAGGAATAAATAATGTTATCCCCCTTAAACACAAAAAACTTGAAAAAGAATTAAAATTTGTAATTTAGTAAAAATTTTGTAAAGTGATGGCGATAGTCTAAGGAGGTATGTTGCCACTAAATTCGACGAAATTGGAAAAGAGAAAGATCAAGTCGACATTCAATTTGAACACGACGATTCGGGTGCATTGTCGTGGTGGAAAAACACTTTTTCCGGTCGATCGAACGGTTTTTGCTGTCCTTGGAGCCGATTTGCCCGGAAAAGTCCGCTGCTTCGACTGTTGCGTGGTCTCCGGTATGTAGTGGTGGATCCAATGCTCACCCACGGTTACGAAACACATGAAGAAATCCCTTGGATCGCGTTGGATCCTGGCCAGACACTCCTTCGAAACAATAACTACTGACAGTAGACGCCTGAAATTTTGCCAGTTGCTATAAAAAAGATTGCTCTTGCATGAATCCACTTCAACCTTAGTGCGCCATCTCTTGCCGATTCCGGAAACATTTGACGTTGCCCTAGTACTATTTGAACCAGAAAAATATTACAAGGCCTCTAGAAGTACAGGAGTTCAGAGTAATAGCATGTGGAAGTATGTTTCTCCACACCCAGCAAATGGTCGGTGCTTCCAATTTTCTGCCATGCTGTAGCACAGGCAAAATAACGTTTGGTTAAGTAACTTTACAGCTTAATGAGTTGCCACAACTACAAATTTTGGTTACGGAAAAATCTTAATTGGTCTCGAGAAACTTACATTCAACCTCGAAACAGGCTAAATATTCCGAACTTTTGAAAAAAATCTAACTGCTGCTTGTTGCATTCAGTAACATTTCTATAATTCCACATAAGCTGTTATGCAGTCTATGGATTAAAATTGGTACTAAACTACAAAAAAGCGAATGAAAAATAACAACGCTTTCTACACAAAATATTTACAATAATGATAACTTAAACAGACATTTGTGTAAGTCTATTAATACAGGAAATTTACAATTCTACTTGATTTAACAATGGATGCTTCAAAAGACTTCATGTTGTCTACCAACTTGGTCAATATTGGAGTAAGAATTTAACCGCAGATTTCAGTTCATTGGCGCTATTGTATTAGCAAATGCTTTGATTGTCAATATTCTCCAGAGATTTCTAGTTGGGTTATGATCCGATGAGCGGGTTGGTCATTGCAAAAACTTGCTTTCCTTTTTAAGAAAGCAATTCTTTGTTCGTCTGGAAGGAAAAGCAGTTGGAATACCTAGTCTTGCGATGGTTTTCGCTCGCCAGAATGTATTAGAACGGTTTCTAGGAGTTCTATATAGGAATATAAATTTATTTAAGTAGAAATAAGACATATTGATGTTTTATTGTAATGCTACTTCCAAAATCTCGACCTATGGCGATTACAGTGCTCTTATGCAAACTGTGACAAAATATATAAAACCATCAGGAACGTCTACGTTAAATTTCTTTTTATCAGAAGATATGACATTCTCCCATTGATGATCCCACTTCATATAAATCTTGCACAGGTTTCAGTCTTGCTTCTTTGCGTTTTTCCATTCAGAAGATGAACGTTTAGTACTTCAACAGATCTTTTATCTGCTGATAAATTTGAATTTGATCTTATTTGTTGTGACAAGCGCGCCACCTTATAATAATTTACTTTTCCGCATATTTAGCGTAAGCCTGTTAACACGTTTACAAGGTTACTTCAGTTGGAAGGCAATGCCTAACTTCGTACAACATATAACTAAATCTGAAGAATTATAGAAATTTCGTTTCGATTTACATGCACGTTTACATAAAAGGTACTTCCCCTATTTATCAGTAGTGATAATAACAAAACAGTATCTCAACTATTCCAACGGTTCCAACGTACAAAAAGGCAACTCTAGGGAATTTCCCACTTTTACCATCAATAAATGTTGATAGGGGAACTACAACATCATATAGAATTGCAGACATTTCACTGAATATATTTAGATTTTGTTGTGCTTAGGATTGGTACCAGAAGCGGTTCTTTCTCTTAATAACGAAGATCCCGACAAACTTTAAAAGATGGATCAGGTGCTGGGGGGACCAATTGAACGACTAACATGTTCTCCAGTTTTGAAACCTATTAGATTTCTTATCGCATGGGATTGTTTAAAATCAAAAATCTACTTTAACGGGTGTGGTACATTAGAAGACTTACGACCAAGAAATCTCCTTAAAATGAGACAAATAAGAACAGAAGGTATTGGAGAGCAGAATATTATATTAACTGGTGGACGACGATTCCATTAATCTTAAATTTCTTTAAGAAAATTATTAGAAAACATTGGTTTCTCTTTTTCTATTTGTTTAAGCAGTAATTATTATCGAATTCTAGAAAGGAAAGTAAGAATAACAGTAATGATGTCATCAGTTTTATTTCTACCTCAGATTGCATTTAAAATAATGTCTTTCCAGATTTGACTTATCGATTACGGCAACGCACAATGTTAGTATTATTTGTGACAGATTAAAGACTTAAAATACATATTACCATAGATCTAAAAATATTTAAGAACACACCTTGTTTTCAAAAAAATACCAAATTTACATGCATAAATCCAAGAGATGGATAATCTTCTCTATTTAAACTTGCTGATTTATTCGTTATTAAAACGTACGGTTTATTTTTGGATCGAAAAAGTACCGTTTTAACTACGCGATAAAAATAAGATAATAGGAGGCAAAGATAAAATCCTTATCGGTTGGTCAAATCAGAACCGAACGGTAGTATAGAATAAAATATGTTGTACATGTTACGAGTACGGGAAGCAGTATCAATACACAGATATATCTAGAGAGTATAGCTATTGCTCTACTCAAATAATGTCGACATGTTATTCACCTGAAATTTGTGTGTTATACGTATACTCCGCACACCTAAATTCGTATAAAAAGGTGTACATATATGCCAGCTGTTTTAAAAAAAGTATTTTTCATAAGAAACCTGCTTAATAGGTTATTCATAGCTTACCTATACTATTACGCTAAAAAGACATTTAGTTCGTGAGAAGGTTGCTCACATCAACATTTAGTAACAGGTGCAGTTTAGAAGATGAATTCCATACTTACAAAAAAAGCAGCTGAACGGTTTTCTTTAAATTTTGTTTATATAGAGTCCCTGTGCATTTTATCAGGGCCATGTCATAAATTCAAGCTCTTGCGTGTTTCCAACGTGATAATTTACAAGTATAAAATTCGTGAATAGGGTTTACAATACCTATCTAAATCCGTTCCTTAAATATCTTTCTAAGAAATTGAGAAAGTGTCGCTTAATGACCTCTTGTCTACTATTATCCCCTTCATGAATCATTCTGTACCGGATATAAGATAGCCAGAAACAAGATTGGAAGACAGTAATTTGTAGAATATCATTTGGATCGGTTACTATTTTAGAAAGAATATTTATCTGTTTATGTAAGAACGTTTTTTCCGTGTTTACGTGTTAGTATTGCACTTTATGTTATTGCTTGCATGCGCTTTACATTTTTTTCGATATGGGTAAAAAAGGAGGTACCAAAAGAGAAAGAACTGCGTATTGAAGCATTGCTGGGTACAGGAGTCTACAAACAGTGTAGCGAATCGCCATTTTAATGAAAGAAAGAGCGTTTTGTGACAAGAAAAGAATCGAAATGATCGACGTACCCAGCAACCAGCAATTGAAAACCGAGGTTTATGCGTCAAAGAAATAGGAAAAGCAATATCTCAACAAGGAGTGCAAATATTAACGCGTACAGTACGTAGACGGCCCCTGAAAAAGCTAAGCTTAACACTGATGATGAAGCGAGTACGTTATGAAAGAGCAAAAACACGTCATCAACATTACACAATTGAAGATTGGCGAAAGGTAAGACAAAACAGCTTAAATAAATATGTAGATCAGGCAAAATATTTTTGTTTGAACAATGCCTTTTCGTTAAAGATCGCATTCAGCGATGAGTCTAAACTAGAAGCCCATGACCGAGAGAGCTCAATTCGTTAGACAACGTCCATTTGAACGTCTTGGTGAAGCTAGTGTACTAAACACGGTGAAGCACCCTCCGTTAGTTGTGGTATGGCCCTGGATATCAGTCGAATGTTCTAGACCACTGCATTTTTGCCAAGGCACCAAGATAAGCGTGTATTGCAGGATATAAAATTGATATCTAGATGCGGTGACGTAAACTGGCCGGTACTAAAGAAAAATATAGAAACAGAAACAAAAATCAATGCGAGAGTTGTTAAGGTTATTTGGTAAATTATTTTTTTTTTAATAATAAATAATATTGTTCTTCTAAATATCCGAGCATCTTTTTCGATTCCAAGAGATATATAATATCTCAAATATTACTCAGAAATATTTAAAGGTATAAAGCCTCAAAAGCGTTTTCGATGTTGGCGTAGCCGCATCAAAAATAAAATTAGCGATAGCACGTCGACAAGTTTGAATAGGGCTGTTGTCGGTGGTAAATGGATAAATCAAACAAGGTGGGGTCGGTTGATTCGATACAGTGAAAAAAATAAGTTCAAACGCTATATACAAAACGTATCGTCGTTTCATCGAAATGAAAACGTGATATTTCCTCCATCAGAAACGACGATGAAAGAAGAGAACGGAGCGAACGACAACAAACGATCAGAGGAATGAACGGTGGAACAACCGCTCCCGCCGTGTCTAGCGGCAGCTAGTAGTTTCGGGTCGGGACAATGGAATATTGGGAAATTGGCGCGCGCGCGGTGTCTTTGTCCGAGGTATATATGCGCCTCCTCTGCCTGTGTATGCTCGCATCTGTAAGCGAGGCAAATGCCGGAGGGAGATAAAGGAAACGCTTCGAGTTGTTGTACGGTGAATTTCGGTCGCAACTTGTTTACTACCTGATACTATTAGCCGCGATGTTCCTAATTTTTCTTTAAACTCACGTTACCGATAAGATTCAATTCATGTACAGATACACGCAGTATCGTGAACATATTAATGACCACTAAAAGTTTGGTAAACTGTTAGTCTTACTTATTTCATATATCCATATAACACATGGGCTGAAAAGTCCCGGGCCTAACACATAGATGCGCTAGTTTTATTGCAGTCACCTTTCTCTCAGTTAGTACTAACCTTCAAAAGACAGCTGTTAAAATTTCATGATATTCTATTCATTAGTTTGTGAGTTATTGTGCTAAGAGTCACGCTACTTTTGTTATTTTCAAAAGAAAGGATCAAAAACAATTTCGTGTTTTAATTTTACACTGCTTCTTGATGGGAAAAAATACCGTTCAAGCGAAGCAATGGCTTGAAAAGTGTTGTGGGGACTCCGCTCCATCAGAAACAACAATAAAACGTTGGTTTGCAGACTTCAAACGTGGTCGTAGAGACACCGATGATGCGGAACGCAATGGACGTCCAAATGAGGCGGTAACACCGGAAAACATCAAAAAAATCCACAAAATCGTTTTGAATGATCGAAAAGTGAAGTTGCGTGAGTTAGCTGACATCGTAAAGATATCAAAAGAACGTATTGGCTTTATATTGCATGAGCATTTGACTATGAGAAAGCTCTGTTCAAAGTGGGTGCCGCGTTTGCTCACTGTTGACCAAAAATAAGAACGTGTTGATGATTCTGAGCAGTGTTTGGCCATGTTTAAACGTAACAAACCGGAATTTTTGCGTCGATATGTGACAATGGATGAAACATGGATCCATCACTTCACTTCGGAATCAAAACGATCGTCATCTGAGTGGATAGCAACTGGTGAACCTCGTCCAAAGCGCCCGAAAGCACAACAATCGGCTGGAAAGGTTATGGCCTCGGTATTTTGGGATGCGCGTGGTGTAATATTCATCGACTATCTTGAGAAAGGAAATACCATCAACAGTGAATATTATATAGCGTTATTGGAGCGTTTGAAGGCCGAAATTGCAAAGAAACGACCGCATATGGCAAAGAAAAAAATTTTGTTTCATCAAGACAACGCACCGTGTCACAAGTCAATCAAAACAATGGGAAAACTACATGAATTGAACTTCGTATTGCTCCCACATCCACCGTATTCGGCAGATTTGGCTCCCAGCGACTAGTGGCTGTTCGCAGACCTCAAAAAAATGCTCGCCGGTAAGAAATTTCGCACGAATGAAGAGGTTATCGCTGAAACTGAGGCCTATTTTGAGGCAAAACATAAATCGTTCTACAAAAGTGGTATTCAAATGTTAGACCGGCGCTGGAATGATTGCGTTGCTCTTGATTGAGATTACGTTGATGAATAAAGCTAATTTTGAACAAAAAAAAACCGTGTTTTCTTTGTTATGCCCGGGACTTTTCAGCCCATGTGTTATCTAGCTGATAAATATTCTGGATTTATTGTATTATACAAGGTGTCCCAAAAGTCCTTTCCAAAATAATGAGAATATAAAAAATAATGGCGAGGTTTAATGAATAAATGATTATTTTTTATTAAAATATAGGCTTTGGAAATTTATTTCTTAAGAAATTGTATCTTCTAAATTCGTTACTTCGCTGGAGCTCTTCTAATTAGGCAGAATTTTCTCTTCGAATATTCTCTTTTAATTCATTCAGAAATAGAGAAGTGTTGCTGTATACCTTTGATTTAAGATAGGGCTACGTTCTGGCCAGTTTATGTCACTGCGTCCGGGTATCAATTTTCCAGGAAAAACTTCGCGAACGACGGTAAAGACACGTTGGATGTGTGAGATGTCGTTCCATATTAAACAGTTTCTTAGACGTTCACGGCCGTTTGTCATTATCGTAAGGGTTGCCGGGTTCCGCCGTGTCGCTAAGGTTTTCCCGTCCCTGACGTTGCACAAACTGCGGTTCGCATTCTCACCCGTGTTACCAAAAGTCGGTAACACGGTTGACAATGAAAGTCCACGTACGCTTGAAACGTTGTACTAGAAATGAATTATTAATTCGTGTGGAGTGGAATTTGTTGCCATACCTACGAATTATACAACCACACAGAAATTCTAATCGTTGTGTTGTTCCGTATCGTCAAACTTTATAGTAAGGTTCTGATTTGCTGTTTTTTCTTCTGTCCGTCTGTTAAGTTCGTTGTATATTTTAGCGGCATTATTTGGGAAGACGCAAGCATACACTTATGTACTTTTCAATACTTCCAAACAGTGTTTACTTTCGAACTTGATACTTCTACAGCTGGTTATCCCTCAAAACAGTTCTGGACAATAAACGATCTTTGGAGTTTCCCACAGAGGGAGTTTCTTGTGAAAAGAAGCTTCACTTTACCGATACGACAATCTTTGACCATCGTATCGTCCGCAGAAGTCGTCGAAGTTACACTTAATGTTTCGGTTATATCAGAGCCGTGGGTAGGATAATACCAACCATAGGTCCTCGCACTCCTGAGTCTAGGCAATAAATTTAACCAAGTCTGAGTTAAATCTCATGGGAACAATTTTATGAATAACACTTGATACCACACCACATCAAAAATATCCTTGGTATCAGAAAATCATGTTTCTCCTTTCAACTTTGCTCTTTGCGGAATTATTAAAGCAATTAACAGACAGTCGGTAACACGGTTGACAATGAGAGCCCACGTGCTCTCGAAACGCTGCGTTCCGCATAATTAATTAATTTGTGTGAGTGGAGTTTACTGCTATACCTTTGAAGTCAAGTGCGATGTTTTAAAACTGAATTATGTATTTGGGGAAAATTCGACACTCATCACAAAAACTTCTCAGTGTACAGCTGTGGATAGATTTCACAATTGCATTAATGATCATAATAAGCTTCATTACCGCTTTGATGTGAAAATACTTTATCAGCGGGAGAGAACAATCCATTCTCAATGATTTATTTAATTGTAAATTTACTACACGATAGAAAAAGTGGTAGTACTGCATATAACCAGTAGTTTTTGTAACAGATCCTGCAGTGAGAATTGTTGTTGCTATTGTTGCGTTTTACTTTATTCTTTGTATCCTAAACATCTTGCTTTACAATGTCTGTATACGATTTTAATGTTGTTCTCTTTGGTTTTACTACTACTTTATATTTAAGCCCATTTTTGAATTATTTATTTAATGCTAATTTTTTTCTGAACTGTCGTACTACTTATTATTTATTAAAATACATTGTATTGTATAGGAGCCGGGTACTATTACGCTAAAGAAACTAAATGTGTAATGCAATCTTCCTATATATTCAATATACTTTGCTAATACACGTGGATTCTTACTGTAATTTGAAACGTAGGTAAGAAACGATGAGGTGCAAAATAGAAGACAAAAGGCGAAGTTTCTAGAGATTGCCGATTCGACGTTTATACACTAGCTTTTATAGGTTACCTTGATAAAGTCTAGATCGTTATTGCAGCGCAAAGTTTGAACTAGATCACAAACGTGTTTACATCGGCTCGTTTTTGTTGCGCTTATGGGAAATGACGAAGGTTAATTGGATTTGCAAGTCAGTGCTGTTGTTTTTTTTGATATCGCTAATCGGTGAAAAAAATTTTTATCACTTATAAATTAAACATGTCGACAAATCCACGGCGTATATTATTCCGTTTATTTCGTAGTACTGTTGCTTTTTGCAGTGATTAATTAAATGTGTACAGGAGGAATCGCAGCTTGAGGGAAAAAGGACTTTAAGCCGGAATAAATTGTAATCTTTAGTTCACCTTTTAAGGTTATTCGGCTGTTGTCGTGTATCAGCGGAGACCTCAATATCACTGCATACAAACCAAACGATCGGTTGGATCTAGGGTCTGCACTTATTGTGCGTGATATGATGATTTCTCGTGGAGGATTCTCTTGTAATGTGATGAGTCATATTGAATTGTATGTAAATGTGAGTTTAGAGTCGAAGATGACACCTAAGTTCCTCGTAGAGTTGCCTCTAGGCAAACGGGGATCCAGCCAAATGATAAGTGTAGACAATTGCATTTCTTCACATTAACGGTTAATACAGCGCAGGTGGAATATACTAAGTTGACTTTGCAAATAACCGCAATCCTGAGAATTATTAATCGTGATATATAATTTGAAGTCATCTGCGTATAATAAATTTTGCACAGCTCGATTGACAACAGAAATCCTCGATAAATATCAGGAACAAAAGTGGACCCAAGTTATTCCCAGAGGTAGGCGTAAAGTAATCAGATTCAAAGTGTTTTCAACCAAAAAGATACGATTAGAATAAAGCTAGAAGCGAAATCCAGCATTATCCAATTTATTAGTAAGCGGGATGTGATCGATTCGATCAAAGGCTTTTGCTAGGCCAGTATATGCAACATCCACCTGCCTTCCACGATCCACACCATCAGATAAATATTGAGTAATAGCAACAAGATTGGTTATTGTAGATCGGAAATCTAGGGTCTAGCTTGAGTATAAATGTACTTATATAAAGATTTCTCAAACACAGAGAGGAAGGTGGATGTTTTAAGACTAAGACCCAGCAAGTAGCAAAGAGAAGAAGCAAACATACGCGCGCAGTTCCTAACCATAAAAGTCGAAATATTATCGCCAACTGCTGTGCAACTATCTTTTAGCGATTTAAGAGCATGCAGCACGTCCATCTCAGTCACAGAAATGAGATCAACCGTACCAGCACCCGGAGAAACCGAGTTAGTATAGACGGAAGGTATACCGCGACTAGAAAAATTCTCGAAAAGCGTCCACTGCGGAGGGTGTTATAGTTTTAGGAATATCTCCCCCTCCGGGAATGCAGAGATTGCCAAATATGTTTGGAATTAGTTGAAATAGTTAATTCAGCGTTTTGAATATGGCTCCTGTATAACCATTTAGAGTAAAATTTTAGTTTCCTTCTCATATCTTCAAGGGCATTTAAGTCACTCAGACAACCTGTCCTTTTGTAGATGGATTGATACTGATTCTTAAGTTTAATATTATTAATATGATCACGTGTGAACCACAAAGGATTATTAGTGTGTGCACTGGTTTTGACTCGAACCAACACATCTAAGTGGTATAATACAGGATTGTCCGAAGCTACACCTCTGGCCTTGGAATGTGTACATCGGCTGGACGTGGATGTTTGAATCTTTACATACAACTTTGCAACGGCAAAGGATAAATAAATAAATTAATGACGTTTTGGGTTTCTGGGACCCAACGGTGCAGTTCCAGGGTTAATGGGCAATGATTGTACTTACGCCTTTTAAATGCGCATAAGCATCTTTCTGTTTTACAAATTATGTACGGATCGTAAAAGAAAATTAACCTCCCAATAGCATCAAGTAGAAATGAGATAAGTCTAAAAAATTGTATTCTACCAAGGAATTAAAATAAATTCAATAGATTCGTATAATTTCCCAAAGCAGAAAGTTTACGAAAATTATGGAGTATGCACACCACAATTGCAATATTTTAATTCTCAATTCAACCGTTGCAGCTTACCTGACTGCACTTGCATGAAAGGACTTCGAAAATGATTTATGACAGCACCTCTTGTTTAAAGCTAAAATCCTCTTAATTTTTCCCTGTACTACAGGTGAGAATTTAAATTTTCGGTTTCTAAGAACAATCATTAGGCACTTTAATCTTTTTATTGCGGTTATTAGTCCTTTCTAAGCATAGCAGACGTTATAATAAATTTTCTGTTATCGTATAGCGACGCGCTTTCCCTATAGCTTCTGAGCATTCCTTCACTACGTTTTAAATAAAATTTGCTGTTGAAAAAGCTGTCAATTAACAAGGCAGTATGTACTTGACATTCATTTACCATTCATGTAATGTTTAATGTAGCAAGGTCTGCAGTAGACGTCTTTCATCAACCATTTATTTTAAGCCGTGCCGTTGATTCTTTCCCAGCGTTTATACATTCGTCAAATAAAAATGTAATAATTCGTTACGCGTTGGAATACCATACGCAGGCTAGAACGTCATTACTTTTACATAGAACTCGCAGCACTGACGCAATCAACTTGCAATTGTTTATAGCGTTAGATAATAACTCCGTACTATAATGGATACATAAAATTTATCGCGGTAGGTCTTCGATCATGTTTTGGGAAAAATATAATACGCGGAACGTACACTATCGTCCATAAGTTTGATAACATCTAATACATTGTCTTATACTTTTAAAACCATTTAGAGAAATTCATATTGGTAATGTTGATAATATATATTCATAATAATCAATGTTAAGATGTACATGGTATGTTACGTACTAACATATTTTAAAAATATGCCTCTCTTACATATCATGTTGATTTAACAGAGCTGTTATGATTTGTATGTTAAAATTAAATTCAACTTTAATTTTCGAACACTGTCGGTTGAAGATAACAAGTATGTTAGGAATAAAATATGGTGTCGGAAAGTTATCACCTGGTTACTCTTCTATTAGGACGTTGGAATAATGGACCGTGTAAGTTTGACGTCAGTAAGTATTGTGGCTACACTGAAAAGTTTCCAAACAAAACAAAGACACGAGGAGTATATGGGCTGAAAAGTCCCGGGTTCAAAATTAGCTTTATTCATCAACGTAATCTCCATCAAGAGCAACGCAATCATTCCAGCGCCGCTCTAACATTTCAATACCACTTTTGTAGAACGATTTATCTTTTGCCTCAAAATAGGCCTCAGTTTCAGCGATAACCTCTTCATTCGTGCGAAATTTCTTACCGGCGAGCATTTATTTGAGGTCTGCGAACAGCCAGTAGTCGCTGGGAGCCAAATCTGGCGAATACGGTGGATGTGGGAGCAATTCGAAGTTCAATTCATGTAGTTTTGCCATTGTTTTGATTGACTTGTGACACGGTGCGTTGTCTTGATGAAACAACATTTTTTCTTTGCCATATGCGGTCGTTTCTTTGCAATTTCGGCCTTCAAACGCTCCAATAACGCTATATAATATTCACTGTTCATTGTATTTCCTTTCTCAAGATAGTCGATGAATATTACATCGCGCACATCCTAAAATACCGAGACCATAACCTTTCCCGCCAATTGTTGTGCTTTCGGGCGCTTTGGACGAGTTTCACCGGTTGCTGTCCACTCAGATGGCGATCGTTTTGATTCCGGAGTGAAGTGATGGATCCATGTTTCACCCATTGTCACATATCGACGCAAAAATTCCGGTTTGTTACGTTTAAACATGGCCAAACACTGCTCAGAATCATCGACACGTTCTTGTTTTTGGTCAACAGTGAGCAAACGCGGCACCCACTTTGGACAGAGCTTTCTCATAGTCAAATGCTCATGCAATATAAAGTCAATACGTTCTTTTGATATCTTTACGATGTCAGCTAACTCACGCAACTTCACTTTTCGATCATTCAAAACGATTTTGTGGATTTTTTTGATGTTTTGTGGTGTTACCGCCTCATTTGGACGTCCACTGCGTTCTGCATCATCGGTGTCTCTACGACCACGTTGAAAGTCAGCAAACCAACGTTTTATTGTTGTTTCTGATGGAGCGGAGTCCCCATAACACTTTTCAAGCCATTGCTTCGCTTGAACGGTATTTTTTTCCCATCAAGAAGCAGTGTAAAATTAAAACGCGAAATTGTTTTTGATTCATTGTTTTGAAAATAACAAAAGTAAGGTGACTCTTAGCACAACTCACAAACTAATGAATAGAATATCATGAAATTTTAACAGCTGTCTTTTGAAGGTTAGTGCTAACTGAGAGAAAGGTGACTGCAATAAAACTAGCGTCATCTATATGTTAGGCCCGGGACTTTTCAGCCTTTGTGTTATACCTTTTCTTTTCTATCAACTAAAATATGTATAAAGCTATTCTTTACGGATCGTATAGAAATACTCACAAAACTTCGTTCTTGTTATCCTAACAAGGATGGTAACATAACAGTTTTTACAAGGATACAATCTGTTAGCAAATCACAAAGTTGTTATGAACATCGTTATAATTCAACATGTTTGAAAATAACATCATGTTATTCTTTATAACAGAAAGTATACATACTTGGCCTGATTATAACTAATTCTCGCAGACATTATCTGTCGTGTATAGTGCGACCAAACTTATGGATAGTAGTGTATTTGCACTCTTCTCGCAAACGGATTGACACATATCATAGACTCCATGGATCGAAATTTTCAATCCGTCCAATTAATGTTATAGAATACAACGCTGTTGGTATATTTAGATTTAGAGGGCTTGCATAAAATGGAGTATTCAATATTTATTTGATTGTGCAAGTATATACACGCATAGGTACCCACCACGACAAAAACGAATTCCATAAACAAAACGGTTATTTGCGTAATTGACAATGAAATTCGCACGCGACGGAAAATTGATTTCAATAATTTCGATACAACACCGATAGCAGCGCAGCGCGTGGTCATATTAGATAAGATAATACCAGGTTGTTTGTTATATTGAGTTCGTTTATATCGAATGCGCATGGTAGAGAATAGGATGGAAAACGTAGTACATATGTTTGTAGCGTGTAGGTGTATCCGGATGTGATGCAATACCTTTATTGTCTACATTATAAAGTTTTCTTTAGTTTCCGATTTAGAATTAGCAAAAATAAGAGCGGCTATGTGCAATTAATTTGTTTTAAAGAAAATTTAAAATCGTTTTGAATGATCGAAAAGTGAAGTTGCGTGAGTTAGCTGACATCGTAAAGATATTAAAAGAACGTATTGGCTTTATATTGCATGAGCATTTGACTATGAGAAAGCTCTGTTCAAAGTGGGTGCCGTGTTTGCTCACTGTTGACCAAAAACAAGAACGTGTTGATGATTCTGAGCAGTGTTTGGCCATGTTTAAACGTAATAAACCGAACAAATCGGAATTTTTGCGTCGATATTTGACAATGGATGAAACATGGATCCATCACTTCACTCCGGAATCAAAACGATCGTCATCTGAGTGGACAGCAACTGGTGAACCTCGTCCAAAGCGCCCGAAAGCACAACAATCGGCTGGAAAGGTTATGGCTTCGGTATTTTGGGATGTGCGTGGTGTAATATTCATCGACTATCTTGAGAAAGGAAATACCATCAACAGTGAATATTATATAGCGTTATTGGAGCGTTTGAAGGCCGAAATTGCAAAGAAACGACCGCATATGGCAAAGAAAAAAATTTTGTTTCATCAAGACAACGCACCGTGTCACAAATCAATCAAAACAATGGCGAAATTACATGAATTGAACTTCGAATTGCTCCCACATCCATCGTATTCGCCAGATTTGGCTCCCATTGACTACTGGCTGTTCGCAGACCTCAAAAAAATGCTCGCCGGTAAAAAATTTCGCACGAATGAAGAGGTTATCGCTGAAACTGAGGCCTATTTTGAGGCGAAGGATAAATCGTTCTACAAAAGTAGTATTGAAATGTTAGAGCGGCGCTGGAATGATTGCGTTGCTCTTGATGGAGATTACGTTGATGAATAAAGCTAATTTTCAACCAAGAAAACCGTGTTTTCCTTGTTAGGCCCATGTGTTATGATTACAATTTTGTCTTCTAAGAATATAATAAATTATTACGCAGATTTAAGGAACAAGAAAATATTGTGAACTTTTATGTTTATGAAATATTATACATAGATATTCTAATGGCATCAAAAGAAAAAATATCGCGACTAATTTCACATCACATTCCAAGGCTAGTAAAAGTATAAAAGTCGTTTCTGCCATTTCAAGAAACGTTTTTCAGCGAAAGGAGAAAGAACGAGAGGAAAAATATCACCTTAAATATTTCAACGAATTATCGCGCCGACCGCTCAGACGATCCTAATTAGATGAAAACTTCCGTCTCGATCAAAGACAACACGATCATACATATTCATTCATTTATCGGCGGGTTTCTCTCGCCTGGAAAAGAGAAAGATTTTCTATTAAGTTTTTGCGACGCGAACGAGTCGCGCCGATCCGACTGCTGCCGCAACCGCCAATAGCTCCGGCGCTGAACCTACTACATATACGTTCACTTAGATACCGCGAATTAGAGTCTGGCGGACGATAATCAAGCGAATTTAATAACCAACCCGATGCTACCAATAAGGAAGCCGACGCGAGCGTAATAGCTTGTCGCAACTTACGGTAAGAAAGAATTTTAATTGAAGCCGGTAAGTTGTAGTAGGTAGTGGATGCTTGCGCTCGTTACCGCGTAGACGTACCGTATGTATTTCTTGGCTGTACGTAGTTACTTAGAGGTAATCTGTCGAGCGACTCCTCTCTTTCTTAAAATGTCCCGTTACGCTTGTTACCTTTCATCTTCATCGCCGTTTTGTCTCTGTCAAAATGTATTTAAACGGACGAAAGGGCGTTTTGTATATAAAGAATAAAAGTCCTAGATCTTTCAACATTACTAGTTTCAACTGTAATACATTCTAAGAGTTTAAAGTTCCTTTAGCAGCTGCTTATGTTATTTATATTAAAACTGTGCGCAAAAAGGAAACAACTGAATGAAACAACCACAAGAGTTTCCTTACGATACCTAATTGCGATATATATTCAATTCCTCTAATCTTGCGACTGATCCTATCTGTGTTGGCAGTTTCTCTTCCATTGATTTTAGTGTAATTGACAACAATTTAAACCACGTTAATCTCCATTCTTTAACGGTTCCGTATACATACAGAGTAGCACTACTTGAAACAAATATATAGCAAATATAATACGTTGGAAATTGCAAGAAAATTGTAATTTTATCCAATACACAACTGCATTAAATTTAAAAAAAAATTAACATGAAGTACAGTGGAACTCCCCCAACTCGAACTCCCCTAACTCGAATATTTTTTTAACCCGTGCGTTATCTATTAGATTTATATGCACATGACCGTCCTTAACACCATAGAAGAGTGTAACAACGTCATATGGACGGATGAGTACAAATTCGAGCTGTTCGGAACCCGAAGACGCATATTCGTAAGAAGATCTGTTGGTGAACGTGCCAGAGAAGAGTGTATTGCTGCTATCGTGAAGCGTAGTGGAGGTTCTATCATCATTTGGGGCTGTTTTGCTGGCACTAGTGTAGGGGACATTGTGAAAATTGACGGTACATTAAAAAAAGAAGGCTACCGCGAAATTTTGGAGAACCACGCAATACCTTCCGGAATTCGACTTTTGGATCAAAATTTTATCTTCCGGCAAGATAATGTCCCAAAACATTCCTCTAAATTATGTAAAGACTATTTACGCCATTTAGAAGAGGAAGGAACTCTCAAAATTGTGGAATGGCCTCCCCAGAGCCCCGACTTGAATCCAATCGAGTTACTATGGGAAGAGCTAGATCGGGAAGTATGGAAATCGGCTCCAACATCAGCTACTGACGTGTGGAACAAATTGCAATCGAGTTGGTCCTCAATAACACAAGAAACTCTGGCAAAACTTATTGCGAGAATGCCTCGATTGTGTGCTGCAATTATTAAATCAAGAGGAGGTCACATATAGATGAAAGCAAAATTTAAATTAAACGTTTTAATTTTCACATTTATTTAATATATTTTTATTCATGTACGTGCATCTGTACATAAAAAATAAATATTATTAACATTTTTGCTGAGTCTTTATACATTTTTGCTGTCAGTGAGAGTGCCTAAACACTTTTGAGCGGTAGTGTATATATGTTATTATATTGCAACTTACTCAAAAGCCTTGTCAGAGCAGACAGCAAACAACTCCCATATGTTTGATTTAAGAGAGGCACTATCGTTGAACAAAAAATTATTTCCTTGATTCAATTTGTCGGAGAGAGAGTTCACTTCAACTAAGTATTATATTTCCCGTTTCAGACAAGTATATACTTGATAAACCATTTTATATACATGCGTTTGAAACTAATTTCTAAAATGAGATATATATACTAATAATAATGTTTTTCGAGATAATTCCAATGATAGAGTTATTATAACAACTGACACAAAATAATTGTTTCGACAAATCCATTCTAGACAACCATTTCAGCTCAAATACCCGAACGTATTCATTTAATACGATAATGACTATATTTGTATACTATATGTGTAGTACAAACACGTAAATTAATAAGTATCGTTTTATTACCACATTAACTGATTACAGGTTGATATAAATGTACACAACGAAAACCAAACAGAATCTACGCATCCAACGTTTATTTATAAAAATATATATACAGTAAAGCTCATAAGTTTTAGACCATTCAAAACAATACACTTTTAGTGAGAAGAATATACGCATTTGTTAGAACTTGTATATCCAAAATTCCCCAAATTATGTTGGAAAAAGTACGCAAGTTATTATTCCAGTTAGTAATTTGTATTTACCCAACATTGGCGTTTGTTGAGGGAGCTTCGACAAACAGAGACCGACAAACCATTCATTGTATCTGGTATATGCATAGCTACTATTGTGGCCGATTGTTCATGCACTTACTTATTAATACAGGTACCCATAATTCGAAACGAAAAAGCATCAATCGAACTGTTCGCTAACACTATGCAAAGGATTTTATGGTAACTCTCGTAAATGTAATGGATTTAAGGTATAATGGTGTATTTATATTGTGATAAAACTTTATTATGTTGGAATACACAAACAAGAACGTTCCTATTAAATCCCCAAAAAGCATTCGCTACTTTAAACAAGCTTGTCCGTGCATTCTTCAGCCATCGCAGCCGGTATTGACGAGATGTGGAACGTGGCATAAAGCTGTTTTATATTATGAGTTATTTGCAAGAAGCAGAAGCAATTTCATGAACCGAAATCCATACTCAAATTGAGCAAATTTCCGAAAATTATTCAATTCTTTGGATACTTTTTCCAAATTAGAGAGTGCCAAGTTGTCATTGCGTAAAGCGCTAAAGGTAGTAGATTACTTAAAAGCCTCGTTAGGATATCTAATAGATAGTAGAGGAAAATTCGCAAACATCACGTAATTAGACGCAGAAAGCTCCTTTTCCAAATACACCAACATATTTTCACCCCGCCGTAGGTGTATGACTTCAGCACTGGAACGCATGCTAATGATACAATACTACAGCGAATTTTTGCGTCACTCCACTCAACAATTCAATCAAACTGAAATACTAGAGTACAGTAAACGCTCGCTCATGTAAATATCCGGTAGTGGAAACGTCGCTGTCATATAAACAGAAAATTGTTACTATAGGTAGGATCAAAAGCAAACAAAATAGGATATTATTTTTCAAAACAATCTAAAATTTATTTTTTATTTTTTAAAGTTATAAGACATGGGCTGAAAAGTCCCGGGCCTAACACATAGACGACGCTAGTTTTATTGCAGTCACCTTTCTCTCAGTTAGTACTAACCTTCAAAAAACAGCTGTTAAAATTTCATGATATTCTATTCATTAGTTTGTGAGTTATTGTGCTAATAGTCACGCTGCTTTTGTTATTTTCAAAACAATGGATCAAAAACAATTTCGTGTTTTAATTTTACACTGCTTCTTGATGTGAAAAAATACCGTTCAAGCGAAGCGATGGCTTGAAAAGTGTTATGGAGACTCCGCTCCATCAGAAACAACAATAAAACGTTGGTTTGCTGAGTTGAAACGTGGTCGTAGAGGCACCGATGATGCAGAACGCAGTGGACGTCCGAATGAGGCGGTAACACCAGAAAACATCAAAAAAATCGACAAAATCGTTTTGAATGATCGAAAAGTGAAGTTGCGTGAGTTAGCTGACATCGTAAAGATATCAAAAGAACGTATTGGCTTTATATTGGATGAGCATTTGACTATGAGAAAGCTCTGTTCAAAGTCGGTGCCGCGCTTGCTCACTGTTGACCAAAAACAAGAACGTGTTGATGATTCTGAGCAGTGTTTGGCCATGATTAAACGTAACAAACCGGAATTTCTGCGTCGATATGTGAATGTGGATGAAACATGGATCCATCACTTCACTCCGGAATCAAAACGATCGTCATCTGAGTGGACAGCAACTGGTAAACCTCGTCCAAAGCGCCCGAAAGCACAACAATCGGCTGGAAAGGTTATGGCCTCGGTATTTTGGGATGTGCGTTGTGTAATATTCATCGACTATCTTAAGAAAGGAAATATCATCAACAGCGAATATTATATGGCGTTATTGGAGCGTTTGAAATTGCAAAGAAACGACCGTATATGGCAAAGAAAAAAAATTGTTGCATCAATATAAATAAATAAATCGTTCTACAAAAGTGGTATTGAATTGTTAGAGCGGCGCTGGAATGATTGCGTTGCTCTAGATGGAGATTACGTTGATGAATAAAGCTAATTTTGAACCAAAAAAAACGTGTTTTCTTTGTTAGGCCCGGGACTTTTCAGCCCATGTGTTATGTATTATGTTATTCATTGTTCATAATTTATTTTTTAATGAACATACATATTTTCTTGTGCAATTTCTTTATAAATAAAATAAGGCTCGCTAACGTAAACTTTTAGTACTATAGTTATATTCATTATTTTTAATATTGGTAGTAACCGAGACGTACGCTACTGCAAAGGCACTCCTTTCTGCAACCTTAGTTATTACCTATTTTCTTGTTTAAGCTTGGAGTTACTAAAATTTATATAGTTTATTATTCATAGCGTGCGAAAGCACAACTTCATACAATAACGAAAATTGAATACAGGCGAAGACATTTGGAAACTTTAGCCACACCGCAAATACAGTTATGCATACTTTGTAGAATTTAATGGGCATTAAACGAATTTTTAAAGAAGTCCAACTGTAAAATCGTACGCACTACTTTATTTGCTCATTCGTGATCAAGAAAATTATAGTTATTTTATTAAAATTAACATATAAAATTTCAAATTCAATAGTTTTAAAGCAGTATAGGGCACGTACAAGGATCTAAAATAGAGCCTGCAGAACCCTTTTCAAATAAACAATTCAAGCGAATTCAAAACATATATTCTAAACATTTAACGTCTTGTTGCTTAATTACACAAAGAATCAACATTCCGAATTAGCGACCACGAAAAAATAAGTATTTTATTTCGTTTTATTCCGTTAATTTTAGATACCGAGGCCGAGGTTGTCGCATGGGTATATAAATTTAGCACGTACTCCGCCGATAACCTCTTCAAAGTCAACATTGCGAATCGATAATCGATAATTAACATCCAAATTACAGCATAAAATGCCAATTAGTTTGAATGCAGTAGAAATGCACGCGATTCTAATTAATAATGCCGCACTTGCTAAATTAACTAAGATAACCAATGTCACTGAGCTGCTACTTTAAATTCAACATTCGAGAACATATTATATACATATGTGTATATAAACAGGTTATTTTGCTGTACAAATAAAAGGAGAATCTAACAGTATTTTTCAGATGTACTAGAAAAAATGCAAACAACATATTTTATTTAATTAGAAACGTTTACAAACGGTTGTATAGTTTATCCATCTCTTATTTGCCGATGTTTTTCTTGCAGGTTTAAAGTCAAACTTTTACGTAAAAAGGTTGATTAATAAAAAAAATAGAGAACTAAAGGTATACTACAAAATCATAGAAATGATTGTACAACAACAACTAGCGGTTAATAAAAAACATAGTAGCGCATAAATATTAATGTCTTTATATGGTTATATGGTATGTTTATATCGTATAATGGTTTTATATCTTATTGTGATATTTTTTTTAGAGACCTTTTCAAATTGCTACGCGCTTTAGCTCATCTCCGCATTCCCAGTTCAAAAATAATAGTTTATGCTGCACGGGATATACGAGGTGGTATCCAAAAGTTCACGGAATTCGCATGCAGTAATTACAGGTTATTATCGGTGTTTGCATTCCCAAGGAGGCTACTTTGAACGTTACGGAGGAGAGTGAAGTCTTTTTCGATTTTATTTATCGTTGAATTTCTAAAACTTTTAAGTACCACCTCGTATATAGGATGCTTCACAATTTCATTGAATAACTTTAAGCACGTGATACTGCTCGCCAAATAAAGCTACTTTTAGAAAAAAATATTTACTTAAGGCATACATTATTTCTACTTGCATAATATCCACATTTTGGGAACTGTATGTAATACAGCATGAAACGTATTTGTGGCATTCCTCTTGTTTATCACTGACGTAGGGATTAATATATTCCCTATATTGCTGTCTGATTTCTTATTCTATGCTGTTCTTATTATGTGAAATACTAAATTAATGTTAAGCAGAAGATAGAGAATTTTTGTCGATGGTTCTATTTGATTTTGAGTTTTGGAAAAGTAAGTTTGAATATTTTCTCGATTTTTTTGGTAAATTTATTTGCGTATTCGAACTAATATGGACGGTAGTGTACAAATGTTCTGTACATCGATTTATCTTTATTATTATTTTTTTTAAATCCTATGTCCTTTGTACCTTGCGGTGTCGGACTATTTATTTCCTACTTTTATCTTCCACTGGTTCCTGTTCTGAGCCAGTTGTTTGACTTCAATCCATCCCATACTTCTCTTTTCCAATGTTCTATACACCTGCTCCTTCCAGGTGTTTCGGGGTCTACCTTTTCTGTTTTTGCGCTCTGTTTTGGCTTCAAATATCCTCTTTGTGATTCGATCTTCTTCCATTCTGTGTAGATGTCCAAGCCATCCCAGTTGTCTCTCTTCTATGACCACTTCTACTGGTTTGACACCCAGACTATTAGTGATTGTCGTGTTTCTGATTCTGTCTCTTCTAGTTACTCCTTCTATTCTTCTTAGGAATCTCATTTCCATGGCCGTCACTCTGCTTTTGATTCTATTCGTGGTTATCCATGACTCACTACCATATGTTAATGTTGGTCTGACCACTCTCTTATATACCTCTGCCTTTATTTTTTTTGGTATTTCTTTTTTATCCAGAAACGAATTTCTCAATATGTTATATATTTTTGCGGATTTCCCTATCCTCTCATTTACCTCTTTCTCTATTCTCCCATTGTCTTCAATGATTGTTCCTAAGTAGTTGTAACTTTTAACTTGTTCCAATGCTTTTTCCCCGATTTAGATGCTATGTTTTCTTTCTTCTGCTGCTATTATCATTGTATTTGTTTTCCTCGTGTTTATCTCCATGTTTATCTTTGTTAGTTCTTCTTGGTATATCTTCAAGTTTTGCTGTAATGTCTCTTCCGAGTGTGCTATCAGTACCATATCATCTGCAAACATTAGTTCCTGTACGTTAATTGCATTCATTTTCCAGTTTCCTACTTTCATATTTTTTCCTTTTTGTTTAGCTTTTTTAACAGCGTCGTCTATTAATGTGGAGAATAACAATGGGCTCAATACGCATCCAAGCTCTGCCATACATCTTCTCTTCTTACCCTATCAAAAGCTTTTTAAGATCTATAAAATATATATGTATTTCCTTTCTTTTCCCTATTAGTTTTTCTCCTAATTGTCTGATTACAAATATTAAGTCCTGGGTGCTTCTTCCTTTTCTAAATCCATGTTGAGTATCTTCTGGTGTTGTTTCCAGTTTCTCTCGGAGTCTTTTTTCTAGTATTCTTCTCAATACTTTTCTTGGGATGCTAGTTAATGTTATTTCTCTATAGTTTGAGCATTCCTTAGAGTCTCCCTTTTTGTATATGGGCATAATTATTCCCATATTCCATTCCTTAGATATTTCTTTTTTTATTATAATGTTATTTAAGAGGTGAAGTAGTTCTTCGTTACCTTTGTCTCCCATATATTTTATCATTTCAGCTGTGCATCCTCCCCGGACGCCTTTCCTAGTTTTAGTTTGCTAACTGCTTCTCTGACTTCTTCGTCGCTTATTGGTGTGATATGTTCATCGTCGTTTTTTGTTTTATGCTCTTTTTCTCTTATGTATCCGTGTGAGTTCTTCAAAGTACTGTTTACATCTTTCCATTATCTCTTTTTCCTCAGTTAGTATATTTCCTTTGTCATCCTTTATAATTTTTATTTTTACCTAATATTTTTGAAAAATAAGTAACAGGAAATATCCGATTCGTTTGAATGCATTTATAAATCGTAATATTATTCATAAGGAAGAATATCTGGCTTATTGCTGTCTTAGATTTGTACAAGTTCCTCTTATTTGCAAAGTAATACGCACATGACATCCGTACATACAAGCAAAGTATATGTTTCGCACAAGAGCAAAGAGCATCAAGACAAATCAATATGATACGTTGCCATTAGCGTATACATCGTCTGGCTGGCAAGTTGGTTTCGTGACTGTCGCTGTCCCGTTACCGCTTTATTTATATATTTATGCGCTACGGGTCACTAACATAACAGATTAACTTAAATATTTACTACTCACAAATTGATTGCTGTGTCTTCTTCCACGACCCGGCATCATAATTTATAATGGCATGCATTACAGGTGTACCGATTTGTTTATTGAATATCGATTTCCATTATGTTATTACAAATTGTGACGAGTAAATAGTGCAGAAGAAGATGGCTGTAGTTCTATGATGTGCTCATATCTGGTTGATTGAGTAAAGTATATTATCTGTGCTTTAATGTTAAATGATTATAACTAATAAAGTGTGCGGTACACTACCACACATAGTAGAATGGTCATTTTATATTTTAACATAAGACATGGGCTGAAAAGTCCCGGGTCTAACACATAGATGACGCTAGTTTTATTGCAATCACCTTTCTCTCAGTTAGTACTAACCTTCAAAAGATAGCTGTTAAAATTTCATGATATTCTATTGATTAGTTTGTGAGTTATTGTGCTAAGAGTCACGCTACTTTTGTTATTTTCAAAACAATGGATCAAAAACAATTTCGTGTTTTAATTTTACACTACTTCTTGATGGGAAAAAATACCGTTCAAGCGAAGCAATGGCTTGAAAAGTGTTACGGGGACTCCGCTCCATCAGAAACAACAATAAAACGTTGGTTTGCTGACTTCAAACGTGTTCGTAGAGACACCCATGATGCAGAATGCAGTGGACGTCCAAATGGGGCGGTAACACAAGAAAACAAAAAAAAATCCACAAAATCGTTTTGAATGATCGAAAAGTGAAGTTGCGTGAGTTAGCTGACATCGTAAAGATATCAAAAGACTATGAGAAAGCTCTGCTCAAAGTGGGTGCCGCGTTTGCTCACTGTTGACCAAAAACAAGAATGTGTTGATGATTCTGAGCAGTGTTTGACCATGTTTAAACGTAACAAACCGGAATTTTTGCGTCGATATGTGACAATGGATGAAACATTGATCCATCACTTCACTCCGGAATCAAAACGATCGTCATCTGAGCGGACAGCCACTGGTGAACCTCGTCCAAAGCGCCCGAAAGCACAACAATCGGCTGGAAAGGTTATGGCCTCGGTATTTTGGGATGTGCGTGGTGTAATATTCATCGACTATCTTAAGAAGGGAAATACCATTAACAGTGAATATTATATAGCGTTATTGGAGCGTTTGAAGGCCGAAATTGCAAAGAAACGACCGCATATGGCCAAGAAAAAAATTTCTTTCATCAAGACAACGCACCGTGTCACAAGTCAATTAAGACAATGGCAAAACTACATGAATTGAACTTCGAATTGCTCCCACATCCACCGTATTCGCCAGATTTGGCTCCCAGCGACTACTGGCCGTTCGCAGACCTCAAAAAAAATACTCGCCGGTAAGAAATTTCGCACGAATGAAGAGGTTATCGCTGAAACTGAGGCTTATTTTGAGGCAAAAGATAAATCGTTCTACAAAAGTGATATCGAAATGTTAGAGCGGCGCTGGAATGATTGCGTTGCTCTTGATGGAGATTACGTTGATGAATAAAGCTAATTTTGATGCAAAAAAACCGTGTTTTCTTTGTTAGGCCCGGGACTTTTCAGCCCATGTGTTATATTTTTGGTCCACTCAAACATGAGCTATATTCCGTTCGCACCTTAAACTTCAGTTGTCTCTGTTCGGCAGAGTTGCGCGATTTTGTACTTTTGACAGCTGCATTACCTGCAATGACGTTTACATTTTGGGTTAATTTAGGAATTTCGAATTTCGACCGTGATTTGTATGTGTTTTGTCTGCCACATGTCACATTCGTAAATTATACCTTAATTAAAATCGTTTCGTAAAATTTGGAAAACATAGAAATAATTTCGTGCAGTGGTAAAACACTTCTGGATGGCTGAGAAAACAGCCACGGAAATTCGAAATATTTTGCTAGAGATTCATGGCGGCTGTATCCCATCATTTTCGACCGTCGGCTCCTGGGTGACCGCACGATTCACGCGGTGGACGGCCTAAAACCGTTACCAACGATAAGCAACGTTTGCAGCGGAGAAAGGTGCTTTTCCACCACGACAATGCACCGGCTCATTTATCGCAGCGACTTTTTCCTACTCCCAAACCTGAAAAAAACACTGGGAGGAACGCAGATTTTGCGGACCTCGAAACATCCTACTTTTTCGGCGACATAAACACGGTTTGAAAAAATGTATTGACCTTCGAGAAGACTACATCGAAAAATTAAAAAATCACACCAATACCGTGTTTTTCTAGTCGATTCCGGGAACATTTCGGGTCGTCCTCGTATAGGCAGCGAGCGTCTCAATACAGAGGCTCGGATACAGAAAGCAGTGCAGTTTCAAAGTGGTTAAAGGCAATTGGATGTATCTTTTATACACATGATGCTAATAAAAAGATTTCAGATACGAAAATTGTATATAAACTTTTGGTAGCCATATCGAAAGGTAGGTTGAAATTATTTTTTTTGGAAAATATAAAACTCAGTTTCTGATTCAGTTATTAAGATAATTTCGATTGAATCTAAATTTCAAAATTACCTTATAAGTCGTCCCTTATTAATTTCCGGAACAAGTTAGTTACTTTCGTCCTTCATCCATTTTAACAATGAAATATTTCATCACCGAAAAGGGATGTTTCGAACCGATGGCGATGGCCACGCTGCGGATATCGTTCCCTCGTCAGCTTCCGATTTTTATCTGCGCGCCAAAAGAAGCGAAGAGAAAAACAATTAGGAAACAAAGCCGAAAATGAATACAGAAATCCGCATTACGCGTTTTACTCATGGAAGTCACGCCTTAAATTAACAAATATAAAAATATATAAATCAAGAGGGTTGCGCGACCGAATCCGCGTCCCTTAATGGTGTCAGGGCTTCCAAGCTTGCCGCTTGTTTTCACCCTTAAGAGAGAAACGGTCGCGGATGGTGGGGCGGACGGGGGGAAGGTTGCCGTTCGCCCCTTTAGGTTACGTGCCGATGTTATCGCGCGCATTTCCCGGGTGTCGCGAACACCTAAATTTCGTATGAAGTTCCGTGGTAATAATTTAAAAAGTGTGACGGCGAATAATATCGGCTTGAATTTTAACGGTTTCGGATGCGGGTAATGAATATTGATCCGGCTTCGGGGCAACTATCGTAATGTATTAATGTTTATCTTGCATTAATGAAACTAATTTCCATGCAGAAGCGATGTATGTTAGTCGTAGTATGATATTATATTGATTATGGCTGATTGCCGTTTGGATTGATGTGTGTTATATTTGCGTTGTTCCTTCTTCGATGTATGCATTGTTAGTTTGACGATAATTTTGCCGTGCTTCGAACGCATAGTGATATCAAAGAAATATTTAGTAGTTGAACTTAACATTTCGGATTCAAATAACTCTTAAAATTTAAACATATCAATTTGTTAGTTTTATTTAGTTATATTCAGAGCAAAGACGGAGATATAAACTTCCGTATAAACTAACCCTAACTGAAAGTAAGGTAATAATGGATAGGCGGAAGCAGCACTTCGAAGAATTACTGAATAAGGAAATGTATATACACTAGGGTGACAGAATAAAATAGACACCTACTAATTAAAAAAAAGATACTATTCTCGTTATATATACTAAATATTTAAAAATTTTTAAATTAGACTAATAATTTTGTCGATCCACCTTTACTTGCGTGAGGTGCTGCGAGTCGTCGTCGCATAGAATCTATTAAATGATTAATGGTGTCTTCTGGAATATTTAACCACTCTTCTGTAACAGCTGCCACGAATTCTTCCTTATTGCTGTGTTTTCGGGGTCGTTTCGCCATGTTTGTCTGGATTATGTGCCAAACATTCTCTATCGGATTCATGTCTGGTGATTGGCCTGGCCATGGTAAAATCCGAATCCCCTGTTCCTCTTTCCATGTGGTTGTTGTTCTTGCTTTGTTGCAGGGTGCTCCATCCTCCATAAAAGTGGCGTCTTCTTTGGATAAAATGGCATTGTCGAATACCGGTAGTAGTCCTTCTGTTAATATTTGGATATATTTTGCCGCCTTTATATTTCCGTCGCAGATTACTAATTGCGATCTTCCACCATACAATATCGCGCCCCGCACCATGATGTTCACACCGCCGTATTTCACCGTCTGATGCAAAAATTTATCGTCCAGTTGCTGTGACGAACGTCTCCATACCCACGTACGACCACTATCACTAAATTGGCAGTATCTGCTTTCGTCTGAAAAAATGACAGACCGTCAAAACTTCTCATGCCATCTGTAGACGCCAGTTCTACCAAGATCCGCCTTCACCTCCTGCAGCCAAGCAGTTCTGGGTCACCCTCGTCTCTTTTCTTCCTCCCGGTTACCACTTCAGGATATTGTAGGCTGTAGTTCTGTTACCAGTTCTCCACACCTATCACAACCGTCTTGCTCTCTGTTGCTTTATTTTTCTGACCACGTCCAGACCTCCCAACTCATTTGGTACCTCACAATTTGTTCTACGCCTGTATTCGTTGTTGTCGGTTTTTATCGGGCCTAGTATTGTTCTTAATATTCTTCGTTCTTGTATTCTCAGATCTTCCTCTTGCTTCTTTGCCTTTATCATTGTTTTATAAATTCTCATTTTTGTTTTTTTTTCCCCAACATTTTACTTTTTAAAAGTCGTCTATTTGCCTGGTAGGTTTTTGTTTATATTTATTACTCTTTACCTTATTTCTACATTCCTACTGCTATCGCTTGTAATAGTTACTCCTAGGTATTTAAACGTATTCACCACTTCAAAAGTATAGTTTTTTATTTCACCTGTGTCACTCCCATGTCTCTGCTTTCTATTTAGTCTCATCGTTTTTGTTTTTTCTGGATTTATCTTCAGTCCCATTCTGTTACACTCCTTCACTACTTCCTCTAGAATATTTTTGGTTACTTCACGCTTTTTTAGATAATTACAATATCATCGGTATACGCTATTAGTTGGCTTACCTTTGTTCTTAATCTGCCTTTATCTATTTTTCTTAACTCTTATTCCAATGCCAAGTAGAATAATGCTATCGACAGTGAGTCTCCTTGTTTCTCCTCTTTATTTATTTGAAATTCTTCCGTCTCTCTCTTCTGAGTCTTGATAATTACTCTTCTATTTGACAACGTCATTTCTTAATTTGAGTTCATTCCTAATTTTTTTAGTGCTACCATGCTTGTGTAAAATCAACGAATAAAAGTTGTATTTCTGTCATATGCATCTGCTTTTTCTGCGACTTGTTTAAGTGTATGGATGGCGTCCGTTGTTGGTCGACCTTTTCTAAACCCGCATTGATATTGTCCTGCTAAGTTTCTTTACTAATCTTTTTTGAATTAATGTAGATAGTATTTTGTAGCCTCTGTAATTACTAGTCATTTGCTGGTCGCCTTTCTTGTGTACTGTCACTATTTGTCTCAATCTCCTAGTTCCACGGCGTCTTCTCTTCTATCCATATTTTCTTAATTATCTTCTTTACCACCATAAGGTAATAATATGCAAAGTTTATGCGCAGATGCTTTCAGATATTATTTTAAGAAAGCAAACTCTGTACAAGGACATTTTTAACATTGATTGGAAAATACTGATAACGTTAATTTCGCTGTAACTTCTTTCTACAACTTTCTTCATAGTATTTCTCCGTAAATCTATGTTTAAGATATATATACTCTAAACGTTGCCTGACTAGACTAACTGGTAAACTTTCTAATTGTATTAACCAATATACCCGTACTCAAGATATCGTTAAACACAGAGAATAAAGGTTCTTGACTCAAACAAAGATGACTTTGCGACAAAGATATATTTGTTTGATTCGAAGATATAATTTATTTGGTTCAAATATACAATCTTTTGAAACAAACAATCTCATTGCTTTCATTTTAAAATATATTTTTTTGACTCAAAATATGTAATATGTTTGTCACCAATTTCAAGCAAATATATAGTTTGTTTAACTTTAGAAATATGTATTTGACTTATAACTGCACATGCATTGGCTGAACAAAATATATCTTTGATTCAAAGTAAGTAGTACTTCGTTTCAAATCTACAATTCTATTGGTATTACAATCCAGTGCGTACTAGGACGGACGCTTTCTTTCTTTTGTAAATAATTATTGCTACCACACAAACGTTTGTTCTCATACGCTGAATTTTTCGTGCTGCCGTTATTTTCTAATGATTAGAGATGCAAAGTATGATTAATCATTTTTAAATTTCCATAAAATAAAAATTTTTTCATCTTAACTCATTACCGAATAGCAATAAGGAACAACAGTACGTCGTTAGCAGACGTGGATGACGTCTCATTATTCTGCACATATAGGAATTGAGACTAGTTTTTTGGAGAATGGCTAATCGCTTTTTGAAGGTAAAAACAACCGATTATCATGAAGAAATGAATGCCGAGGTGTTTGAAAGGTGATTTCATCAAATGTTGACAGTACTGCCAGACAATACCGTTATTGTTATGGATAATACTACATATCATAGCGGTAATATAGAAAAAAAAACTCCACAACAACATCTAGAAAACTCTATAAGGAGACTTGGTTGAAATCAAAAAATATCGAAAATATCAAATTAGCAGATATAAGGGTATTTTTGCTACAGGCAATCCAGTGCGTAGACAACTTATTCAAATAACTGCTGTACGATTTTTCTAAATAATTTAGAGAATCCTATTAAATACCGTTACAAAAAACCAAGAGTAGAACGCTGCAAGAACACAGCACTATTGCGCAGCAGTATCTAAATACTCGAAGTAGATAAACATTTATTGTGTCATTTGTCCAGTTACCCACACCGCCTATTCTTTGAGCCTGTTTATGGAGGTGTAATATCACACTCCGTCGCGTTTCATTATTGTTACATGTGTATCACAATAAAGTTATTTAATTACATAATTGTGTAGTCATTTTCCTACTGGAGCGGAGTCTTGTTCATAATAATAGTAAGTGACGTAGTGAATTATACCACTACCTAGGAGGTGAGATAGCGTTCTACGTAGCTTCTCTGCTTTCTAAGGCGCTGCTAATGTGGCAAGCGATAATTGACATAATAATGAGATTGATTAAGGATGATAATGGAAAGAATCGCCTGTTTTACGCTTGATGGATATATCTACATATAATTCTTATTGTTGCAGTGTATTTGTGTAGTATACGTTGTATGCAAGATTGAAGTTACACGAGATTTTCCACCACAGTATGTATGTTCATGTAATAAAGTTACAATAATTGATGTCAAGAATATTTTCAGCGGAAAATCGCATTTACACAATATACTTTGGTGAAAGAGTGGCTGATGTGTCACTGGAACGTTATTTTGCAACAAGAAAGCCTACTAATGTTTTTTAAATGTATTTTTTTATGAACGTGTTAATGCTTACTACTTTACTTGGAAAGAAGACTGATTACCACGGAGATCAAAAATTGACAAACATTCGTTGTTTCCAATTGTTTTACCGTTTACTTATGGAAGCCCTGACTTGCCGGAAACATCTGCGTTACTGTTTCTGCCACATTATTAGATGACATTTTTACAGAAACTTTACTTAACCACCAATTTTATATAAAGGTCTTTCCCAAATTAAACCCTATAGTCAGTATAAGGACTATGGCCAAAAAGTGTTTCTATTACACAATGGACAAGCTCCGCGAGATTATGCCATTTATCGAGTGAAAGTGGAGTATGAAATTATGACCTCTACATTAAGTAGTATATAAAAATTTTTTAATTCATATTTATTGATCTTCTAAATCAAGACGGGGGCGGATCCTCCTTGTTAATGTATGAAATATTGTTGTTTAATTCCAAAGGTAGTTGGGGTAGATTAGATTCAAGTTGATGTATTTGCAAAATTGAGAAAATAATTAGTGTCTTTAAATTAAAACATATTGCGAGCTTGAGTATCAGGGCAACAACTACTAAAAAGGAATTTCTGTTTATACTAAATTTGATAAACTTGTACCTGCTATTATTGATGGTACTGTGTAAGTATTTAATTGAATGTATCTACAATTTAATATTGTCTTCTTCAAAATATCCCGGCAACAATTCTGTTACTAGAACTTGCATCGTGATTGTTTGGATGTTGTTTATTGTTTCGTAATGGGAATCATGTCTGAACTGTAGAGCGGGTATGGGAGTCCTGGATTAACCGGGTGTAAAGGATAAATGGCATTAGATTTATACGAAAGATATTTAAGAAATCTCTTCTGAACTCGTTCAATTGATAACTGGTGGTAGTGATAACATGGGTACCAAACCATAGAATCATATTTAAGTTTCGAGCGGACAAGCGAGTAGTAGACAGACTTCAAGGCGCAGGTGTTATAAAAATACTTGCAGGATCTGAACAAGAATCCGAGCGACCTAGATGCAGCAGAAGTCATTGCGTCTATATGTGGGGAGAATAAGAGTTGGGAATCAAATAAGACTCCAAGATCCCTAAAAACGTCAACTCTTGGGATGAAAGCGTTAGAGATGCTATAGTGAAATATTTGCGGATTGGATGACCCAGTAAAGGTAAGTACTGCACATGTTTAGCTGAATTTTGTTTATATAACACCAATCTTTAATGACAGCAACGTTTCTCCGTAACCTTAAAGAATCAGAGGAAGAGCTAATTGTGCTATAAACTTTAAGATCGTCAGCGTATGCAAGAGCATTACAATCCAATGATAGTAGAAGATCATTGATATAGATATTGAAGAGGAGTGGGCCCAAATTGGAGCCCTGAGGTACGCCACAGAAGCAATGAATGTGTGTGACACAAACCCATTGTAATGGACGTAGCATGATCGGTTGTGAAGGTAGGATTGAATTAGAGAGATAACGCTAGGAGAAAAACCAATGGCAGATAGTAGTAGGATGTAATGATCAATTTTGTGGAATGCTTTGGTAAAATCCGTGTAGATAACATCTACTTGTCGATGATTGTCAAGTGCTGCAGTTGACCGTCCATTAACAAAGCCATGCTGATTAATAGAGAGGTATGGCTTAACACAGTTGTACAACCTAGTATACAGAAGTTGCTCGAAAACTTTAGCACAATTAGGGAGAATACTAATTGGTCTGTAGTTAAGAATATCAACCTTATCGCCCTTCTTGTAAACTGGTGTTATCCTACTAACCTTTCAGTAAGATGGAAAGGTAGAAGTGCGAATAGCCAAGTTGAAGCAAAGAGGATCGCACAACACCGAAGCACAATCCTGTATGAGAAAGCTCGGAATATCATCATGTCCAAAAACAGAAGTTCTTTTGAGTCAGTTCGAAGCACGCAAAACATCCCGCGCCGAAAAGTACCGAAAAGTGATGCAAGATCACGAGCTGGTAACGTCAGGTCACATACCTAAAACTTTTCCTCAAACGTTCAAGGACCTCGCTATAAAGGGTTCGATTTTCTGTCTTGTGTTGAGGTACGAATTCTTTGTGGACAATTCCACGAGAATCAGAAAAGAAGATAAGCATTGGTTTTCTTCAGCCACTGTGATGCAGGTGTACGCCACTTTGTTGCTTTGTTTCAGGTTCGTATTCCAACGCTTAAGCGAAATTTGAGGGGTTCCCATTAAAAAACAATAACAGCATCCTAAAAGTCACTTCCTAACGGAACAAGATTTCCGGAATTGTTACCAGGAATGGAAAACTCGCTGGAGACGCTGTATTAAACTAATCTTTCTGAATCATTCTGAGGCATACCGCGTATATACATTTATATTAAAAATAGTTCTTCTGTTGTTGGCGAAATAATACTTATATTACTTCATTGTGTTGAAAAATGAAATTCTAGATAATTCGCAAATTTTACCATTGATAAATGTTTATAAGCAAACTACAAAATCAGATGGAACTCCGGAAATTTCGCTGAATGGATGCCCATCATCCTTTCCTTCATGCAGTTTTTGTAACGCTGTAATAAATGTAAGGAACGGAGAATGAAAATGGTTGCAATTTGCATTTCCTACTGTACTAGCGTATTTAAAATTTCTTTTTTGAGGAAGGAAATTTGGGGCAGTTGGATTCTGACCAGAGAATTATTAGAAAGAACTGTTTTTTTTTTTAATGAAACACCTGAGTACCTTAAAAGTTGTCTTTTCTTTGAACTTACTTTAACGTGGGTAACGTTACTTGGACTTAACGTCAAATTTCCCTAATCCTGTAGGAAATATTAACTGTATAAGTAAAACCCGTAAAAGTTGTAATAGTAATAACATTCGTAGTTAAAATTACATTTAAAAAATACAAAATTGAGTAACATTGTGCACGTTGAGGAATGCACCATGGCGGACGTTTGCGTGTTGGGTTCGTGATATTCAGGGTGGTGTTTTTCATTTGTGGTGGCTATAAAGGTATTTCTTAGCTTTGCTGCCAAAGGATTATGTGTTTATTATTTATAGTTGTTGTAACGTGAAGATATAGTTCACGATAATATTATTTCATTCGTAAAAAGAAGTTTTGAAATATTAAAATAACGAATTAAAATAATATTATTGCATTTTGCTTATTATCATCAAATGTTGTAACAATATCCAAAAGGATATTGTTGCTAATATGCAGTATGCTTTTACAAATATTATTATTATTTCATTCTCGAAATATTCGAGCTTGAAAAGAAAGGGCCAAATTCACGCTGCCCCCATTGATATTTGACAGCGGTAGTTGATTTATGGCGTAAAAAATCATTTTGTGTTCGTTTTATTTCTGAACTTTTCAAATTAGAGATTGAAGGTAATTTATTATTTCGCAATTGCTGCAACCAATTCACTACTTACACTAATAAATTATTATTATAAAAAATAAGGGATGTAACTATTGGACTGAATGTACCGATTAAGACAAGGCAATCGGGATAAATAGAAGGTTACCACGTACCTATGCAAAACACATCTAAGAACGAAAATAACTAACCACAGTTATTAAAAGATCACAAACCTGCCACATTCAGAACTGGTGTACCTAACCACACAAATTGATAAATGCTGTTAGATAACACGTTTCGGAAGTGTATGCTCATATATAATACCCAAAACATTGCTGTAGATAACACGTTTAAAAGATTTATTGAGTGCTGTATTCTTTTGCAGTGTCTGTATGTACAACATATATACGTACACGCGATACATACGTAAAAATTCAAAACGTATATTCCCGGAAAATTATAATTTCGTCGACGTATCACATCCTGTGGTGCGGGAGATTAAGCGCAAACTGCGCCCGCAACTCGGCCATCTGTTGATAAATACAAGCGGGGAAAGTGCTTTATTGTATAGGGTTCTCTCGGTCAGCTGTTGTTGGACTCTCGTTTTTTTTTTTGTCGGTTCTGTAACCAACAAACCAGTCTCTAATTTAGAGGCCAGTTGAAATGCAATATTACCCTGAACAAACACCTCGTCGCATTAGGCCCCGTTTTATTATCGGATATTCCTCCTCGCCCGCCCGCCCGCGCGCCAGTCGGTATTTGTGTGCCGGCGCGCGCTTATTTGCATTTTATATTTCGATGAGCTTTTCTAAATTTAATCGCGGACGAAACGCGACGCCGCCGCACGAAAAATTGTTTACTACGCCGGAAAATGCGGCTTTTCCGCGTTCATATTTATTTGCGTAATTTCGCGATTATTGCTTGCGCGTATCGGAGGTTAACTCAACAAGCAACAATAATTTCGACCTATTAGAGCGGGTAAATCCTTTCATTCTTTTTACATGAATTATACACTTTGATTTGTCAATACTATGTGCATGTATTTGTTTCGAGGTTACTGTGTGTCATGGGGTAATAACCTACTTACTGGAAATATGCCAGATTTCGAAGGTTACGCGTGTCAATAAAAGAAAAAAAATATATATCTTTTAAGTGAAGTTGCTTTAGACAGCCTCCTAAACGATGACCATTACTATTGCACTAGGTTGTTAAAGTGAAGTGGTACAAGAATACTTGTACAATAATTAAAATCTCAGACTACACTGGCCAACAAATAATTTTTTTTCGTTTGTCTAAGATTTGACACTCACTTGTTTCTACCGCATTTCTTGTTTGTCGATTTCAAAATTCCTGAAAATTGTTAACTAAATGCAGCAAATTCTCAATTGTTCAAATAATTGTAAGAGTATTGTAAGTGAATTTTTAGTCAAGAGAGAAAAAGTAATTTTTTTACCTCTTCACGTCAAATTGGGTCGTATGAAGTGACATGTTAAAGCTTTAGATTTGCAAAGAGACTGTAATAAACATACTACTTCCGGAATCGGACCGTGTCATGATGAGACATATAGAAATGAAAAAGAGTAGGGGAAAGTAGACCCAAGTTACTCCCCTGAGGAACACCAGAGGTAGGCGTGAAGTAATCAGATTCAAAGCCCATACATATCATAAACTGTTTTCTACCAAAAAGGTATAATCGGAATAAAGCTAGAAGCGAAGACGAAAATCCAACACCATCCAATTTATTAATAAGCAGGACGTGATCGATCCGATCAAAGGCTTTTGCCGGGTCAGTATGTACACTCTCCACCTGCCTTCCACAATCCACAGCATCAGGCAGGTATTGAGTAATCGTAACAAAATTACTTGCTGTAAATCGCTGAGCAGCAAAACCGTGCTGGCTATCGGAAAACCAGGGTCTAACTTGAGCATAAATATACTTATAACACATGGGCTGAAAAGTCCCGGGCCCAACACATAGATGACGCTAGTTTTATTGCAGTCACCTTTGTCTCAGTTAGTACTAACCTTTAAAAGACATCTGTTAAAATTTCATGATATTCTATTGATTAGTTTGTGAGTTATTGTGCCAAGAGTCACGCTACTTTTGTTATTTTCAATACAATGGATCAAAAACAATTTCGTGTTTTAATTTTACACTGCTTCTTGATGGGAAAAAATACCGTTCAAGCGAAGCAATGGCTCGAAAAGTGTTATGGGGACTCCGCTCCGTCAGAAACAACAATAAAACGTTGGTTTACTGACTTCAAACGTGGTCGTAGAGACACCGATGATGCAGAACGCAGTGGACGTCCAAATGAGGCGGTAACACCAGAAAACATCAAAAAAATCGACAAAATCGTTTTGAATGATCGAAAAGTGAAGTTGCGTGAGTTAGCTGACATCGTATAGATATCAAAAGAACGTATCGGCTTTATATTGCATGAGCATTTGACTATGAGAAAGCTCTGTCCAAAATGGGTGCCGCGTTTGCTCACTGCTGACCAAAAACAAGAACGTGTTGATGATTCTGAGCAGTGTTTGGCCATGTTTAAACGTAACAAACCGGAATTTTTGCGTCGATATGTGACAATGGGTGAAACATGGATCCATCACTTCACTCCGGAATCAAAACGATCGTCATCTGAGTGGACAGCAACTGGTGAACCTCGTCCAAAGCGCCCGAAAGCACAACAATCGGCTGGAAAGGTTATGGCCTCGGTATTTTCGGATGTGCGTGGTGTAATATTCATCGACTATCTTGAGAAAGGAAATACCATCAACAGTGAATATTATATAGCGTTATTGGAGCGTTTGAAGGCCGAAATTGCAAAGAAACGACCGCATATGGCAAAGAAAAAAAAATTGTTTCATCAAGACAACGCACCGTGTCACAAGTCAATCAAAGCAATGGCAAAACTACATGAATTGAACTTCGAATTGCTCCCACATCCACCGTATTCGCCAGATTTGGCTCCCAGCGACTACTGGCTGTTCGCAGACCTCGAAAAAATGCTCGCCGGTAAGAAATTTCGCACGAATGAAGAGGTTATCGCTGAAACTGAGGCCTATTTTGAGGCAAAAGATAAATCGTTCTACAAAAGTGGTATTGAAATGTTAGAGCGGCGCTGGAATGATTGTGTTGCTCTTGATGGAGATTACGTTGATGAATAAGGCTAATTTTGAACCAAAAAAAACGTGTTTTCTTTGTTAGGCCGGGGACTTTTCAGCCCATGTGTTATATACATTTCTCAAACACTTTAGCAAAATTATTTAGTAACGCTATAGGTAGGTAATTAGAAACAACACATTTCTCTCCGCCTCTGTAAATAGGTACCAATTTGGCAATTTTCCATACAGATGGGAACAAGTAGCAAAGAGGAGAAGCAAAAATATGCGCGCAATTCCTAACCACAAAAACCGGAATATTATCGCTACCCGCTGTACAATTGCCTTTCATCGATTTAAGAGCATACAGCACGTCCATTTCAGTCACAGAAATGAGTTCAACCATACCAGCACCCGGAGAAACCGAAGCAACAGTCGTCGGTGTTAATCTAGACGGAAGGTATACCGATTGGCAGAATTCAAGAAAAGCGTCCACTGTGGAGGGTGGATCGCCATACATGTTGCCGTAATTATCCTTTATACTTTTAGGAATACCTGCCCCATCCTTTTCGGAAAAATGTTTGGGATTGGTTGAAATGGAAAATGCGGAATAAGCATCCTCTATATTGGTATAATTGTAAATGTGTCTAATCTGTAGATAACAATGCATTATACAAATTAATAAAGTCTGCACGCCTAAAGTTATACAGTTTCTTATCACTATTACAACTAAAGTTGGACCGCGTTATATTATGGGGATATCGCAGGTTAATTATAAGAGCGGGGTGATGGGGATCCTCATGTAACAATGGAAGTTTATCTTTAACCACTTGTAAATTCAAGTTGCTTAAAACTAAATCTAACAATCGGTTATTGGTATTCAACACACCACTGAACAGATTTTTAAACTCTATAAAATTATTTATTACCGACTACTATATATATGTATTGTAAACCCTATTCATGAATTCTATACTTGTATTTGTAAATTATCGGGTTGGAAACACATAAAATTTAAATTTATGAGATGGCCCTAATAAAATGGAGAGGTAGGTTCGTCCAAATTTCACTGGATTTTATTTTAACTCTTTATCTTCATTAGTTTCCAAGTAAATACGTTGGACAATGGACGAGAGGCAGCCTGAATACATGTGCATATAATACATCCATCGATAACTTGTTCATTCGGAAATTGCATGCGTATTTCTATATATATATACACATTCCTCTCGCGATAATGAATAAATTACGTTCTCCTATTTTGTAATCGTACTTTTCAAGGGTGAAAGTCAAGCGAGCAGGTCTGGCCGTGCACCAACACACACACACTTAAAAGTCCCCCGCGCCGTGCGAATAGAATACCGACCATCATCAACACGAGGAGAAAGTGCGAATTGTCACCGCTCATTTGGTTTGTTCGCGATGTAAGTAATGCTCGTCTCCGTCTTTTTCCTCTCCTATTCCAACGGGTCGTCTCCTCGGGACGCCTAGATTTAAATTAATTATTAGACAGAGAGACTGATATAATCTAAGAGTTGATTCTCCTCATTACTCCCGGTGCGACGCTATGCCGATGCCGGGCGAAAACGAGAACGAAACGGAGACCTCTCCGTCCCGCTCGCTCCACCGGCGATAGCTGTCTAGTTGTGCCGTTTTATCGCCGTTACGCGATTGTCTCCTTTCCACTGGCGGCTAGACCGTCCGTATTTATACGTTTGAATTACAATTAGTAACGTGTAACGGTGAAAAGAAATAATAAAACAACGAAATAACGACACGGGTGTTCATTCTACAATGTAAGGCTTTCGGGAAAATAATGGTTTAGTTTGTTTCAACTAGTAATACTGTATATATATATGCATACGTTCTACATTTAAAGTTTTTAGCTGTAGTACTTCGAAATTATCATTTTAATTACGCACATTATGAAAATTTCGAAAGTCTACTGGATATAGGAGATTTATTAAAGGATAAAACTTTATATTCCAGCTCGTTTCTTGGTTGTCACTTATAAGAGAGATAGAACAAACTGGAAAATGAAGATTTCATTTACACCATCCAGTTCATAATGGAATGGAAACTGGAATATTACCTCTCAAAATCTTGAAATAATTAGGTAGAGTACAAACAATACCAGGTACATGGTAAGTAAACCCATAAAGTAACACATGGGCTGAAAAGTGCCGGGCCTAACAAAGAAAACACGGTTTTCTTGGTTCAAAATTAGCTTTATTCATCAACGTAATCTCCATCAAGAGCAACGCAATCATTCCAGCGCCGCTCTAACATTTCAATACCACTTCTGTAGAACTATTTATCTTTTGCCTCAAAATAGGCCTCAGTTTCAGCGATAACCTCTTCATTCGTGCGAAATTTCTTACCGGCGAGCATTTTTTTGAGGTCTGCGAACAGCCAGTAGTCGCTGGGAGCCAAATCTGGCGAATACGGTGGCTGTAGGAGCAATTGATGAAGACTTAGTACAGATTGACGACGATGTGGCTACCGCCGGAGAATACACCGGAGACGATATCGTTCAAAACTGTGTGAGCTCGTGTACTAACGAAAATGACAGTGAAAATGAAGCCAGCCAATCACACATTTGGGATATGGAGGAAATTCCAACAAAACGAGAAGCTTTAAAGGCATTGGAGACGCTTCACAAATTTTACGAATATGCGGCGGTTGATCAAACCATATTTGATAAAATTTATGAACTTGAAAAACATACACAAAATCTAAAAACAGAATCGCAAAAGAAGTTAACAGATTTTTTCAAGTAAATGTTGTTATAATATTATTAGATTAAACATTTATGTTTAGCTATTATTTCAATAAATATGTAATACCCATACATACACGTATTTTGTTTCTAATTACGTCATATTTGCCGTATTTTTATAGGCCTCTTCTTCTGTAACTCTGTAAGCTAGAAACTCGGGTTAGTGAGAAACCTCTATAAGAGAAATAGAGATCGTGGTCCCTTGAGCTCTCAGTTATCCAGGTTTCACTGTATAAGCATAATAGTATGGCATGAATAAGTTAAAAACGATGATGTAAGATGCGACGTATTCTTAGAAAAATTATTGCTAGATTTCTCTCATTAAACAAAATACGTAGTTATCAAATATTCGTAACACCATCTATTAATACGTAAGCGTATCTTTTCTTCGCTCCATTATATTCTATTAAGAAACTAGACCATCTCCCAGACACATGAAAACCTAAGTTAAAGATGTAATGACAATTCACTTCGTTAAAGACGTTAACAAAGTGCGTAATAAATACCTGTCAAAATTGTTATACACACTCGTGAAACTCGTCAATCCAGCTTGAATAGGCGAACGCAACACAAAAGAGAATTTAAAATTGAAAAAAAAAAGAGGGAGACCGAATAAAAAGAAAGGAGGACCAACGCGAAAGCGAAAGGATACATCGATCTTCAGATTGGGATAAAACATGGAGTTCGAAACGTACGGTATGAATGGAGTTAATAAAACATCGAACAGAAAATATGAGTACAAAAAAGACGAAGTGGGCCGTGAATAAACATGTTCCCATTATGCGATGAGAGCGAGAACGACGTAGAACGGACTCAAATGGAGATCGAAGGAATGCACGGATATCTTTGATATTTGACGTATTATCGGGTAGTGTGAATGTCGCTGTACGATTTTGAATGTTGGTATGTGTTAATCACGTAATGCTCGGGGTAGTATGATGTACACTGCTGGCCATTAGTGTTTACTGACTTGCGTAATTGGAGATTATACAAAGAAACTATCTTTTATTCCTATCAAAATATTTATATTAGTAAACTGTAAGTGCCAGATGGATTATAATTCTCTTGTAATGTTCTGTGTGTACGTAATGACTCGACTGGCACTGAGATATCCTTCTTTGCGGATTATTCATGTTCAAGCGGATGGATTGGACAAACGTAGAGAGCAGTTTTCTCGAAATATTTATCACAGCCGTCATAAAACATGAAAATAGATAACACGGGCATTTTAATATAATGAAAAATTTCGTTTGCATCCAACTTTCCTATTGTGTATAGTGAAGAATTTGTACAAAATGTTTTAAAACAGCGACTAAGATTAAAGTAATATCGGTAAGACAAGAATTATCTACTGAAACGCGTGCTCAAATAGTTGCATATCACAACATCGGTAAAGGCAACCGAGAAATTGCTAAATTACTGAAATTAAATCGTGGCTCTGTGGATTATAACGTTAGAAGGTATCAAGTAACACATGGGCTGAAAGGTCCCGGGCCTAACAAAGATAACACGGTTTTTTTGGTTCAAAATTAGCTTTATTCATCAACGTAATCTCCATCAAGAGCAACGCAATCATTCCAGCGCCGCTCTAACATTTCAATACCACTTTTGTAGAACAATTTATCTTTTGCCTCAGAATAGGCCTCAGTTTCAGCGATAACCTCTTCATTTGTGCGAAATTTCTTACCGGCGAGCATTTTTTGAGGTCTCCGATCAGCCAGTAGTCGCTGGGAGCCAAATCCGGCGAATACGGTGGATGTGGGAGCAATTCGAAGTTCAATTCATGTAGTTTCGCCATTGTTTTGATTGACTTGCGACACGGTGCGTTGTCTTGATGAAACAACATTTTTTTCTTTGCCATATGCGGTCGTTTCTTTACAATTTCGGCCTTCAAACGCTCCAATAACGCTATATAATATTCACTGTTGATGGTATTTCCTTTCTCAAGATAATCGATGAATATTACACCACGCACATCCCAAAATACCGAGGCCATAACCTTTCCAGCCGATTGTTGTGCTTTCGGGCGCTTTGGACGAGGTTGACCAGTTGCTGTCCACTCAGATGACGATCGTTTTGATTCCGGAGTGAAGTGATGGATCCATGCTTCATCCATTGTCACATATCGATGCAGAAATTCGGATTCGTTACGTTTAATCATGGCCAAACACTGCTCAGAATCATCAGTGAGCAAACGCGGCACCCACTTTGAACAGAGCTTTCTCATAGTCAAATGTTCATGCAATATAAAACCAATTGATATCTTTAAGAATGTCGTGAAGTCCCCATCACCTTTGGAACATTCTGTATAATTGAAACTGCTTGAATACCAGTGAAGGATATTAAAGATGAATAATTTGCGTTAATTTCTTTTATTACATTTACTACTTATACTATTACAATTATTACTATAATCAGCTCTAGCTTAAGAGGGTGGCGCTTAAATGCAACATCCTGTATATACCAAATTCAGGTGTCCTGGAAAGCTTTCAATAGGGTACAACATTTGCATTTAAATTTTGGTTCTATCCATTTCCGTTCAAGAAAACTGAAAATTTCTGAATTTTGGAAAAGGTATTGTGTCCCCTCATATGGAATTCCGGCTCAAATAAATAAATATTTTGAAGTCTACACACTCTACTGACCAAAAAAATTTCATTAAGATCTAAATTTGACACTCTAGAATCTTTCCTTATAAGTTAATATTTCGAATGCCAAACTTTATATTGAAGTAATAATATTTAAAGCAGTTTTCTACCCAGAATTGTTACAACACCTGGTTCTCAAAAGGATAATTTCAATAATTAGCAAAGAAGAGGTAATCAGTTTGTATTCAATAGCTGCGACAAATACCATTAAATGACGTATTGCTATCTTCTGTTCTGAACTAGCAACAACGTAACAAACTGTTTTGTGAGAAAACAATTAGTTAGACAACGTCTATACTACGATCGTATTAAAGCAGTGATATTTGCGGTTAACGTTCATTAATCAACCGTAGCGGCCACCTTCACTTTCTAAAAATGCTAATTCGGCCGGCTAAATTTTCTTAGGAAAAATTGCCCGAGAAAAAGGAGTCGTATTGTTCGAGTTCAAGGTTGGCTTACATCAGTGTCTCAATTAACATCCTGCTTTGTGTTAATTATTTCGAACGGTTACGATGCTATTTAAAGCTTTTATTATTGCTTCGTGTGCATATACATACTTACGCGGTAATACACGGACCTGTCTGCGCTGTAATACTTTTACGTTCCAGCGATTTAATGTATTTTCAAATGGGCAAACTTGTTTGTTAAACTTTCACAAATACCATCGCCGTAATATCGGTTCCATGTTACGAACTGTTTTAGAATAACGCTGTTCATCAAATAAACAGTTGAAGCGATGCTTATCCTGCAATAATAAGAAAACTAGTCTTTAGTTTACTGTAGCTCTCACGTAAAAAAATTCATCTAAAGTGCGTGCATGGTATTGTTACAAAATAGACGTTTAAAAACCTTCAACATACATGATAGGTATTAACGTTTTTTAGAGAGCTATTGCGGACACACAAACGAAACGACCCAGGTTAAAAAAATATATGTTTATTGCACATATAACATAACAAAAATTACTTTTTGAAAATAACATCTGTTAAATGGCCACCATGCTTTTCTAAGCATTTACGATGTCATAATTGAAAATTCGCTGTAACTTGCAGCATTTCCTAGTTTATCACACTAATTTCTTGAGTTTTAAAGGTTGTTGCGTTGGACGAATATTTTGGAAAACCCTGGCCTTTAAATGACTCAATAGAAAAAATATGTCGAGGTATAAGTCGTTCAGGAAACGAAATGTTACTCCATCCTACTGGAGCCACAAGTCGTCTACCTCAAATCGTTGGAATTCGGGAGGTAGAAAATTTTGGAGCATCTCCAAATACTATTGAGAGTTTACAGTCTTTGTAGGGCCATCTTCTTCGAAAAGGTACGGGCCTAGTATTCCGAATGCAGTCACACCACACCACGCGGTAACTTCCGCGGAATGCAGGGGTTGTTTGTGTGCTTGTTGAGGTTCGGTAGCTCAGTTCCAAAAATTGTTCCTATATATAGATCCCAATATGTGGAAATGCACACATTAATAAATTATTTTTTGACTTGTAGTTTCGTGATTATTAAACTGCATTACATAGGGGTTCATTTAGGGTATGGATTATACCCCCTCCCCTTCCCCATTTTAAATTATACTTTTTCTGCTTTAATAAAAAAATCCTCCCAAATTTTGGGATTCCTACACTTCACAAATTTGAAACCAATTGTTCAATATTCTTTTTTCTTGAATAGTGGAAAAAGCAAAATTGTCAAGATTTTTAAAGTACATGTTGCACTGTATTCTTTTGTTGTTAACTCTTATTCTGTAGTTCTTGTATTTGCTTTTTATTTTCCTTGGCGATTCTTCTAGACTAGCCCCTGTTTCCGTTGATAAACGTCTAAGAGCTCTCCTTACTATTGATTATATTAATGCTTCAGCTATGCGGTTTTGATCTGGTACAATCCATTGAAGAAATTCGCAGTGTTCTTCCCCTTTATGAGAAGCACACTACTCTTGTATATTAGATGTAGATTGAAAATCGTGTTTGTCTCTTAAAATGCAACAACATTAAACAAATCACCCATTATTTGGATGTTTTCGTCCCCACTTTTCGTTTTCGAAAAGTGGGGTAGGTCAGATGAATTTTAAGAAATAAGCTCCCTAAATATAACCTTCTGTTGATGTCATTTACAATATCGTTCTAAATTAATTAAAAATAATCTCTTGTTGTAAAGAGGATATGAAATTTGAATTAAACGTGTAAGACAGTATACAATTTCTTACTCTCTTCTTCACTTACACGGCACACATTGCTGATTACTTTCTCGGCAGGGGCTCGAGCAATTTTGGACATCCTTAAATATAATAGGTACATTAGTGAAATACGCTTTACAAAATGGTAGTTAGAGCATTCCCAATGGGCTCAAAATTAGGAAATGGTTTGCCGAAATTCATCCTGTTGTGCCTGATACTGTTTCAGAATGCGTCAAGCTCGAATTGCTAGATATCAATATAAGATTTTTTGTGGGTTGTAGGTAATGTGGGGATCTCCCCTAACGAAAAATAGATTAATTAGTTTCGATTATAGATTGTGCTACTTTCTGTTTTGTTATTTTTTTTTTAATCCTATGTCCTTTATACCTTGCGGTGTCGGACTATTTATCTCTTATTTTTATGTTCCACAGGTTCCTGTTCTGAGCCAGTTGTTTGGCTTCAATCCATCCCATACTTCTTTTTTCCAATGTTCTATACACCTCCTCCTTCCAGGTGTTTCGGGGTATACCTATTCTGTTTTTGCCCTCTGTTTTGGCTTCGAATATCCTCTTTGTGATTCGATCTTCTTCCATTCTGTGTAGATGTCCAAGCCAACCCAGTTGTCTCTCTTCTATGACCACTTCTACTAGTTTGATACCCAGACTATTTGTGATTGTCGTGTTTCTGATTCTGTCGCTTCTAGTTACCCCTTCTATTCTTCTTAGGAATCTCATTTCCATGGCCGTAACTCTGCTTTTGATTCTATTCGTGGTTATCGTGGTTGTTATTTTGTGATGGTAATGCGACCGAAGGAAGATCCTTTAATCCCAAGTAAAAATATCGCTTGTAACTGTCTAAGAATAATCCCTTCTTGTAGTACTCCTTTAAGATTTTAAATCCGAATATCACGAAAATATTTGTTTGTTTTCAACAAGTAAAAGAATTTGAGGTTGTATTAACACTTTAAATATCCAAACGCGATGGATTATCATGCATTTTTTAGACAATTTTAGAGCTCTCTACCATTATAAAAGTATTTGTCATAATTTTCTATACAGACTACATCCTTAATAGTGAAATTAAAAATATTGAATACGTAATGAATGAAAATGTATGATTAAAATCTGAATGTATCAAAGTATCAGCTATTAACTTTTAGGGAAATTTTTAATTAAAATATTTTAAATTGTGCAAAACTCTCCGCTTAATGTGTGTTATAGACTTTCAATGAAGGTGTTTCTCAAGTTGAAATAGCTCTCCTAATTAGCCTCCAAATACAAGAAGAAGTTCTGATGTGTCCAAAAAAGTAACTATATATGCTAGTTACTTAATTGGTAATTAATTGCTTAGATTGGTATCTATTCGTAGCGTAAATCATTAAAAAACAAAAAAAAACTATACTAAACGGATTAAGTAGAATCTTAACCATAACCAAGTTAGAATTAATCTGGGTCCCATTAAGCCACGCACGAATAACTGATGATCAATAAACCGGATAATGGAATAATCGATTATCGCGAATAATAGAAAATGCTGTACTGCCGGTAAACGGTTAATACCGCTCAATAACCGGTCAGTGGGATATAAACCCAATGTATTAGATGATTTAGAACGGTCGCCCCCGGAGGGGGTGTCACTACATCGAATTACGCCGAGGTCGATATCGAATATGCGCGGAGGGGTAAAAAAGTAATGACTAATCATGTTTTTCTTTACTCGCTGTCTCTCTCTCTCTCTATCCAACCAAATCATTTCCTGACGATTTGATGACCCCTTTATTTGTTCGTTTAACTGCCGTAACATAATAATTGTAATTTGATACCGCTGTCACTCTATCAATGTGTATATGTCTTTTTTGTTCGAACACTATTGCAGATATCGTCAATTTTGGTATATATAGCTAAATAATTACATGTACGTACGTAATTATTTAAGTATAAAATGTTTTGAGTTACTTTGGGAATGCGAGAGCATAAAATTGCGACAAATCCTCAATTCCTTATTTTTTCTTTATTAAGCATACCAAACATTATTTATGATTTTTTTTTAATCCTATGTCCTTTATACCTTGCGGTGTCGGACTGTTTATTTCTTATTTTTATCTTCCACACGTTTCTGTTCTGAGCCAGTTGTTTGGCTTCAATCCATCTCGTACTTCTCTTTTCCAATGTTCTATACACCTGCTCCTTCCAGGTGTATCGGGGTCTACCTATTCTGTTTTTGCTTCAAATATCCTCTTTGTGATTCGATCTTCTTCCATTCTATGTAGATGTCCAAGCCATCCCAGTTGTCTCTCTTCTATGACCACTTCTACTGGTTTGATACCCAGACTATTTGTCGTGTTTCTGATTCTGTCTCTTATAGTTACTCCTTCTATTTTTCTTAGGAATCTCATTTCCATGGCCGTAACTCTGCTTTTGGTTCTATTCGTGGTTATCCATGTCTCACTACCATAGGTTAATGTTGGTCTGACCACTCTCTTATACACCTCTGTCTTTATTTTTTTTGGTATTTCTTTTTTATCCAGAAACGAATTTCTCAATATGGATTTCCCTATCCTCTCATTTACCTCTTTCTCTATTCTCCCATTGTCTTCAATGATTGTTCCTAAGTAGTTGTAACTTTTAACTTGTTCCAATGCTTTTTCCCCGATTTTGATTCTATGTTTTCTTTCTTCTGCTGCTATTATCATTGTGTTTGTTTTCGTCGTGTTTATCTCCATGTTTATCTTTGTTAGTTCTTCTTGGTATATCTTCAAGTTTTGCTGTAATGTCTCTTCCGAGTGTGCTATCAGTACCATATCATCTTCAAACATTAGTTCCTGTACGTTAATTGCATTCATTTTCCAGTTTCCTACTTTCATATTTTTTCCTTTTTGTTTAACTTTTTTAACAGCGTCGTCTATTAATATAGAGAATAACAATGGGCTCAATACGCATCCCTGTTTTAATCCAATTTGCGATTCGAATTCAGCTGATTCTGCATTGGAAGTTCTCAACTTATTCTTATTGCTTTTATACAATGCCTTAATCATCTCTATCATTCCTTTCTCTAAACCTCTCCTTTCCAAGCTCTGCCATACATCTTCTCTTCTTACCCTATCAAAAGCTTTTTTAAAATCTATAAAATATATATGTATTTCCTCCTTTCCTTTCCCTATTAGTTTTTCTCCTAATTGTCTGATTACAAATATTAAGTCCTGGGTGCTTCTTCCTTTACTAAATCCATGTTGAGTATCTTCTAGTGTTGTTTCCAGTTTCTCTCGGAGTCTTTTTTCTAGTATTCTTGTCAATACTTTTTCTGGGATGCTAGTTAATGTTATTCCTCTATAGTTTGAGCATTCCTTAGAGTCTCCCCTTTTTGTATATGGGCATAATTATTCCCATATTCCATTCCTTAGGTATTTCTCTTTTTATTACAATGTTGTTTAAGAGGTCAAGTGGTTTTTCGTTACCTTTGTCTCCAATATATTTTATTATTTCAGCTGTGATTCCATCCTCTCCGGCCGCCTTTCCTAGTTTTAGTTTGCTAACTGCTTCTCTGACTTCTTCGTCGCTTATTGGTGTGATACGTTCATCGTCGTTTTTTGTTTTATGCTCTTTTTCCCTTATGTATCCGTCATGTTTTATTTTTGTGAGTTCTTCAAAGTATTGTTTCCATCTTTCCATTATCTCTTTTTCCTCAGTTAGTATATTTCCTTTGTCATCCTTTATATTTTTCAATATCGGCGCCTTCTTCTGTCTCAATTGTTTTATTGTTCCGTAGAATAATTTTTTATTATTTATGATAAATCATAATTTCCTTGTAATTATCAACGTCAAAATTCTTTCCGAAAAAATGTCGGTGCCGCTAAGATTTGAACCTACGCCCTCTCACTTTCCAGCCGAACATCTTACCACTAGACCATGGGACCTTCTGTGATAAGACGTTCGTTCGGAAATTGTAATTTATCATTATGAAAACCAACGGAAGCTTTATATTAAGTCAAACATTATTTAGTTTTATGGGTTGATAATGTTATAACTAGAGACCGGATTATATGCAAACTGAATGTATTTTATTTTTCGCATATCTTTAATTAAAGTGTATATTCAAATTTCTATTTTGAATGTGTAAGTGTTGAAATTGTATAGATAAATATTAATATGTTATTTAATATTATACTCAAATCACTATACAATATCTATGTACTTAGTAATAGTTAAGTTTAGATGAAAACCTTGACGTAATGGAGGTTCCTGGAAATGCTCTAATCTGCCAAATTAAGGTTCTAGTCGTTATCCACTGTGTTGATTATTCTCTTATCTAGTATTTGGAGGAATATTGCTGGGCCTTCTATTATTATTATTAGGACGTCATTACCAAATGTCTAGAAGAAACAAATAGGTAGCTTTGCAAGAACAATTTAGTAGTTTAGGGTTGCGCATTGATGCAGAATCTAAACTGCTATAAAATAATCAACTCGATGTAACTTCAGTTAGCAATGTAACTCCGTAAAGTTCACAGGGTAACTCCGTGTACTGTAAGTCAGCACAGCACGTAAATCAGTACACAACAATATAAGCATTACAGAGTTTCAACTTGTCCAGAACAAGCTAACTTATAACAGTAACTGGTGACGCCATTGTATTCAGTATATTGTTGTAAATATAGTGTACATATCGTATTTACGAGTTTTATTAAAAACGTAATTCAAAAGAAAACACCGTTCTCCTAGAACGTATTTAAGAGAATGGTGAATTTATTATTAATATATTATTTATTTCGTGTCCAAGTGTAAATATGAAAATAAAGGGCGTGTAAGTATATAAATATATCAACAAGTAGGTAAAGGGCAAACTAAGAAACAAATAAGTTTCCAGTCATTTGTGATTATTATATATCGATCCAATATCTGGTGCAGGCAATCGCCCATGATTCCAAGATCCTGTGTGCCGCACGTGGCCAGTAGTGCAGGGCAAACCAACAGATGGTCTATGGTCTGGACAGCCCCGCAGGAGCATGAATTGTCCCCCGCGTAACCCCAGCAGAGAAGGTTATCTTTGCCTCGTCCCACCTGGCTTAGGAGTCTATTAAGAGTTTTCCATGTTTTCTGGTCAAGTTCAGACCTTAGGCTGGGCTTTCGGTATCACTCCGTACAGTGATGTGAGCACTGTTCGAACACAATCGAGAACGATTATTCTATTTCTAGTTAATCGTATTCCACATTCATGTATATTTAATGTTTAGACTTGTAAAAATCCCCATTTAGTTAGTTTCTTTTCCGCTAGATCTAAATCTACAAAAACAATATGGGGAAACCCATAGACTGTTTCTTAGGGTAATAATATTTTATAAAGTTATTATTGCATCTTTTCACAGAAATTACATAGAGTTAAATACCTTGTTTGAAGAATATTGCCCGCTTAACTGGTAGAAGGTATTCAGTAAACACAGTAATCCAAAAAGGAAGGGTAGCTTGTATCACTTCGAAACAGTTTAAGCAAAGAGCGGAAGCGTTAAATTCCCACTTTCAACACAAAACATTAAACCGTACGCAAGCTGTAATACCGTCGGAAAAGAGAAGTTGCAACAAGCCGTTTAAAAAGTTCTTGCTATGAAGTCATTGCCACCGCAACTATTTTAGAACTGGGGTGACTGCCGCCTTAACCACCCTGCGAGATATACCTTCGCTATACGGTACGCTATACTATACTATACATACGTCACACAATCTGCCCCTACCCGTCGTCTTCGCATTGAGCTGCAAATTTTATAGGTTGAAAAAGTTTACGCGTTGCACGTCGGGTCCCCACGTGCTACGATCGGTCCGAAGATTCACCTGATGATTTAGAGGGAAGTGTATACGATTCAATTCGTCGGGTCGAGGGTTGTTAGCTTCGGGAAGCTTTGTAGTATTAGGCCTGCCTATACGCGCTGGGAATTTGACCGCCGCCGCCGCCGCTACCGTAACGTGAACGCTCACGGACACACACAAACGTACGAGCGAACCAGATTTTGACTCGGGAAAGGGATAATTGCTCTTCGGTAATTATGGTCGCGATAATGATGAGTGTGTAGCCTATTGTGAATCGGTTTATTGTTGAGTTTAATTTAATCTAATTGAAAATAAAATAAATTGATTTCTGTAGCGGTGATTGCAGGGGGATTTTATTGATGGTATTGGCGTAAGATTTTCGTTACGTAAACGTTTTCGATTCCAGCGAGGAAGATAATTAATGTTTTGAATAGAAACAAAGGCGCAATTAAGACTACCAAATTATGAATTGGGCCCTATGCAATACGAAAAATGTAAATTTGTAGTTACACATCCAGTTGATACGGCATCACTTTCTAGGATTAATCTTCCCATCCTTCCGCCTAAAAAGCAATCCCATACCATGATATTTCCTAATTAATGTTTCATTGTTTTTGGAATTAACTCGTCTAACGTTCTTTCTGCAGAGTGGCGACGAATAAACGTGCAATGTTTAATCATAAAATTTAATGCAGGAATACATTGTTTCAGTTTTTAATGGATTTTCGTTAGATCAACGTTAGACTATGAATTTACTTAAATATTTTAAAAATTGTTCTAAATGTAACACAATATATTAGATGTGATCAAACTTATGAACGATAGTGTATATTTGTTTTCTTTAAGCTCGCCAAAGGTTTCGAAATAATATCTTTAGAAATGCAAATAAAACTAAAAAATATTTAATAGCGCAGTAGTGTGAATCCGTCCTCGAGCACATCAATAATTTCCGTATTTTTATGTTGTAGTTTCGTTGAGTTCCAATAACCACGTGAACCAATTGTTATTTTAAAGTTATTCATGTTCAATGTCGTAATACGTATATCATAAATTACAGTGTGAGAAATAGTGAATAAGGGTTTCATACGATTTTGATATATTATGTGATTTGTTAGAAGAAAATCGTTAACTATTAGATTTTAACAAGGTAATATAGTATTGGAAAGGTTACAATTTAAAATAATTAAAAAAAAAATTGAAGGTACAGGAAAAATTAAAGATGATGTAAGCGAAAGGTTTTCAAGGATAACAGATCTTGGTAAAAGATTTTTAGGATTATAAAGTTAGTGAAATTGATTAAGGATAATTTCCGAACTGCGACTGGTAGAACAATGTCATTGTGTACGTAAGAAGATGCTCAATAAGCGAAGGAGTGAATGGCTATTGTGCTGTCTGAAAAGGGTTGCCGATATGTTTTTGTTTCTTCTTACTTATATTATATTATTCTAGTTTGTGGCTTGTCCTAAATTTTTGTACTGCTTATCTATTACCATTAGGACGTTGCCTAATTGGTCAGAATTTTATGCTGCAACATGAAAGTGGACTCGAGCATTCCAGTAGAATCGTGAAAAAGTATTTAAATCAAAAAACAAAAGAAGAACCGAGAATTGCGCAGTTACCATCTGAGAGTCCTGATCTAAATATAATTGAAATGTACAAGATTACTTTTCGACTTCTTCACTCAAACTAGCACCATCTGATAAGATGCAGTTCGAAATTAAGGGTCGGGCAAAAAAAACAAAAAGAATTGAATAAAACAACAAATTCGTTAATGATTAAAAAAAAATACATATTTACTTAATCACCATGGCGTTCCCATGGCGTAAATCAAGCTTATGAAACTTTCTACAAGAAATTTCACCACCCGGGATTTTGGTCAACTCTGTACTCAGATTTTTTATTTCTCATCATCTTTAAAACGTTTAGATGCAAGCCAGTTTCTGAAATGTGAGATGGCAGTAACTGGACTCAAGATCTGGACTCTAAGGGGGTAATCAAAAATTTCCTATCCGAATTTTTGAATTCTTTCTATGGTGAGTGTGGTGGTAGGTCCTAATCGCAGCATAGTAGTATGGAAAGTGATCCACAGTAGACTTTTTATCTGATGGTTGTTCCAAATTCTACAAACTCAAACAAAATCACACTCTTTTAGTTCCAGAATACAGTTGCCATGGTCTTCTGCTAAGTATGAATTGTTATTTCATCTTAGCATTGACGTACAAAATCCACGTTTCATCACCAGTGACGATATGGGAAAGATATTTATCTTCTTTGAAGTTACACTTTCACGAGGTGTGAATGTGAAACAAAAGTCGCACTGTAATCATACAATTTGTATTTTACATGCTCATATTCTGGGGTCATCATACGAGGGCTCATCCATTTGCCCCTGATACATTTATAAACCAAAACAATTATTTATCTTCACGTTGTACTGTAATCTGCTATGTACAGACTAATTTACAAGTCTGAACGTGTTTTTGCACTCTTTCAAGTAGTACTTGCAGATGGAGATAGTGAGGATACCAAATTATGGAGGCATACTCCAACCCAGTACGGACAAGCGAATAGTATAATGCTTTTAGCGAGGCAGGATTATTGAATGATCTGCAGGATCGTATGAGAAATCCTAAGGATTTCATCGCAGAATTTCGTACGGATAATATGTGGTCTGCAAACGACAAATTTGCATCAAACAGCACGCCCAGGTCCATCACAGACGAGTGCCTAGGAACAATAGCCTGACTCACAGCATAATGAAAATTGTAGAGTCTATGACATCTAGAGTAGCTTACAACAGCATACTTATCCAGATTCAAATGAATTCCATTCTGTGTACACCATCTAACAATAGTATCCAGACTGTTCTGGAGAAACAGACAATCTGCCGGGGAGGTTATGGTATTGTAGATCTTAAGATCGTCCGCGTAAGCCAGTACATTGCAGTCCAGCCCCTGTAGGAGATTATCCAACTAAATATTAAACAAAAGGGGACCTAAATTGGATGCTTGGCACACACCAGAGGAAGCAGAAAATGTTAAGGATGTATATCCATTGTAGTGAACATAGCACGAACGATCAGTTAAATACGAGCGGATCAATTGTGTTACACTTGACGGAAAACCAAAACTACTCAGCTTAGATACCATAAGGGAATGATTGATAGTGTCAAATGCTTTACTAAAATCGGTGTATAATAGATCTGCTTGTTGACCTCGTTCCATGGATTCGGCAATATGCTGTGCTAACTCAGCAGGGTTGGTTGCAGTAGACCTTCCTGGAATGAAACCATGTTGTCGCGAAGATAAGTAAGGCTTGACACTAACGTAAATTCTGTGAGACAGAAGATATTCAAAAATTTTTGCAAAGTTGGATAAAATATTTATTGGTCTATAATTTTGGAAGTCCGAACGATTACCTTTCTTAAACACGGGTGTAATTCTGCTGATCTTCCAAGCGTCAGGAAAGGTAGAAGAACTTACGGCCAAGTTAAATATTCTAATTAAGCAAAAAGAGATTCCGTCAATTTGAAAAACACATCAAAAATGCCTGGAAAACAATATCTAACATAATAATGCTGCTAAATAACACGAATACCATGAGTAGCTGTATTTAGCAGTATTATTATCCATCGATTCGGTTTCAAATCATCGCAACAATTCTAATTAAGTTTTTCCTTTTTGTATTCGAACTTTATAATTGTCAAAAATAACACCAGTGCCAGAAGTTGGATACAATTATCGTATCGTTTCTTCTTGGACAGGCATATTTTTATAGCTACTTTTCCATAATCTAATCTAATATGTGATTTAAGTCTAGTATAATAGAGAAAAATACGTACATCAAATAACGAAATTTATTCCAACTATTTAAAACAAATATCAGGGAGGATATGTCTGTTTAAGTACACTTTTAGTGATAAATAATACGTAAACTACTTAATTCGTGACAAAAGCGATTCCCCCATTCCGGTAGGTTTCGTTGCTTGTCCACTTAATGTCTTTATTAGGGTATTACAGAAGTTCTTATCTTAGGTACTTAGTTTTTAAGTACCGACGTGGCAACATCGAGCGTTGGTTACTAATCCTCTTCTAGCCGCGTAGCGTACCTCCTCGTCTGCCTTTCTCTTGTTTGTTCGGCATTCAAATCTAGGTAATGGACAAGTTTACCTGGTTAACGTTAAATTTACAACAACTTTAGTTTTTATCCTATACACTCGAAATTATTACTACTGTTGCTGATCGCAACGCTATCTTATAAGTACGGAAAGTAAGGAAGTTGCTTTAAAATTTCATCAGATTTATACATCAAACGCATTTAGGACGTTCGCTTCTAATTCTTAAAACAATAGCTGCAAATATTTATCAAATAAATAATGTTCGAGGAGAGATATTTTGTATTTTATCTCAATTTTGTTTCCTCTCCGTAATTTTAATATCTAGTCCATGTTCTGTTCGAAATAGTCCTGTGATGTTTTAACGTAAGATGATAAATACACGGTAAATATTTATTAATTAAATAAATCGTTTTTATTTGTAAAATTGCATTTTATTGCAGTCTTCCGTAGGTTTACATCTGTAAATATTGCCCAACATCCGTAGTTATCTAGTAATCTAAAACTAAGCATGTGTAACGCACGTCTGTACGTTGATTAATAAGATAAGAGTGGCGTGCCTATGATTTAATTTTATTGCGTGTATTATTGTTGGTTTTCTTTTCCAGCGATTAAAGCATATATGTACATGTAAACTTGCATTAACCTTTGTTTTCGATCACCTTTTTTAAGTATGCACATCAAAAATTCTTGACCACTCTTTAGAACTAACATGGGTCAGCAACTTTTCTTTGGTAACTTGCAGATTACAACATACAAGCAACTACGTATTCATGGAATAGATCACAACGCTTCAAAATTGAGCTACAAGCTTTTTATAAAGTTTAAACAACTTCCATAAATGCGAAGGCAGTTCCAGAAAACTACAGAGTAAGAACACATTTTAGCTAACACGTGTGTTTGTAAATTTATTTCCTGTAAATATAACAGTACTTTTTAAAATCTAACTGGATCTCCATTGTTTCCAATAACAACCCTGATTTTATTCGGCATGGAATTGTAAATATTCTATTGGAATGTCGTTAGTCCAAAGTTTTAGGACTGCTTATATTGGTTGCTGCCTTATTTTTTCTTTTGATTTGTATCTGATAACTACTTTCAAAATCATGTGCCTACAGTTCTAGATGACTAAAGGAATATTTAAATTTGTCCTAATATACTCTAAGAAACTATTAATATGATTATTTAAGTAACATAGGGACCAAATGAAAACTGGAACCCATAGTTGACACGTCCAAATTTTTCCACTCCTCACGGAGGACATCTTCTAGTCTCTGTAGCTCTACTGAGGTAACATTGTTGGGTCCGCAACATTCTGTGAAGATACTCCTACACATTCTCGATAGGATTCATGTCTGAGCTCACCGCAGGTCAATGTGGAATGCTAACTTCATCAAGTTACCCTCATACGATTATTACTACATGGGGTCGTGCTCTAACAAGAATTCGTTACCTATTACTGGCGCGTATAGTACTACATGAGTCATTTTATCTTCATTTACTGATATTAACTCTGTAGGGCTTGCCAAAGAGATGTCTCCCCAAACCATGATAACCACATGATGAGCCACCACCAAAATTAAGCGTAGATCTGGTGTTGCATTGAGAATGGCATTCACCATATCGTCTATACACCGATATATGTCTATCTGAGGTGTAAAGACTAAATTTTGACTTATCTGTGAAGAGTATGTTCGCCTAGTCATTCATATCCTAATTGATATATTCCCTAACAAATCGTAAGTGGGTCAGTTGGTAACTCCTAGTAAGACGAGGAGCTGTAACGGCTACTCTGGCTCTTGTTCCACTCTGACTCAACCTATTATGAACGGTTTTGATCCTTATTCGAGTGTTTCTGACTCTGGCCAAATCGATCTGTAATTGCAGTTACGTGCCTCTGACGTGATGGTTGTAGTCTTAGAAACCGGTTATCTTGGGGAGTAGCACAGCTTGGACTACCTGGCACCGGTCTTTGTATGTAACCTCCTGCTTCTCTATATCTGACTACTACCCTAGAAGCTCTTGATTAGTTAATCTTCATAAAATTAACCACGTATGTTTGAGATCGACCATCTTCGATTAAAGCTAAACTGTTCCAGCAATTTGTTCTGGAGTTAAATTACTCATCTTCCTTCTAACAACACTAGTAAAGTACTCTAACAGCGCGCCTTAAAATTGTCTACATAAGAGTTCTTTCAATAAACAACTAAATAAACCATCTGTTTTGTTTATATTTTAGAATTCGTTACGTTGCTAAATGACTATTTGTCAAGGGCATATGCACTTTTCTAAAATATTTCTGTAATGAAAAAGAACTTTTTCAAACTCTAGTTGTATGATTTTATAGTCGGGGTACATATGGCAAAGATATTGTGGCCGCATAGAAAACATTGCAGCCTATAAACGCCTTTTCGTAGTCTACGCTACACTTTTATGACAGAGAGTATTTAATCCCGAAATAATTTTTTTTCTCACACGATATCAACTGCCTGATGGTCTCCGTGTGGTGAGTAGTAGTAATTAATATCATTTGGAATAATACACTTCTTGACACAGTGCTCTAATAGTTTATTCTTATACTAATTCTTCCATAAACTTTCAGTGCTTACAAATAACATTATCAGTAAGCACACAAATGTACTTGTTAAACGTAAATAATACAATTATGCTAAAGCAAATCATCGATAACAAAATAAGGATTAAAGACGTACGTAAGCGACGAATTTGCAAATTTAAATTGTATTAAACTAATTTCTAAACTTCGGAGTAACAAAAGAATATCACATTCCGATGCCAATCGCCGTATTGGTTCGTATAGAAGTGAACATCTAGAATTAATTTGAAACTCACAAAGACGCCTATAGCTATCTTCATTCGACGTAATTACGAAACTTCCATTGGCGTACGGTTGAAAATGAAAATTATCTTCTATTTTTCCTTGCGCGCAATCTACATTGCCCAACTTATCGATAAAACCTATGCACCGTTCGCGAATGGCACTTGTATCTGTAGCGGTAATAGTAATAGCAGCACAACAGCAATAACGAAAGAGTAATAGTAACAGCATACGTCGACGATGAGGTCGTCGCCGATGGAAGTACGACCTTGTTCGAAATCATAATGCTATAGGAATATTAAAAAGCTTTACCGTTATGTAACTATTCCGGGCGGATGAAGTCGCGCATTGCAAGGAGACATCATTAGAAAGACTTGTTGTATGTATATATATATATACTGCAACGATTATCACCGGTTGTTCTTGCGGTTATCGTCTTGATCGGGACGAGGACCGCTGAAACGACACGAGGTTCGAGATTCTACGAGCTAAATACGTTGCGGTGAATTTAAAAGCGCTTATTCTCTCTTTTAAAAGTAGGCGAAAGAAAGTAATATCGGTTGCGGTGTACACGTACGTGTCGTAACGGCGTAAGAAATTTTTACTGAGCTCCGTGACTAAATAATAGAACTACTGGTTGTTTGGAAATTAAATGTGAAATATACAGCCTAATTCAAATTAAGTGCGCACCATTGCTATTAGCGATTCTATAACGTAATGTAATATATTTTTAATGTCCTACGCACTAGACTAATTCCGTTGTTCCTCTATAAGCATTTAGCAATGGTATCAGTTGGACATTACCTAGCAGAGATATTATTTTCTCGATATTACAACTTTTAGACATGTAGGAGAAATACCTGCCGTATAAACGTATAAATACGAGCAAACTTTCTATAATTCCACACAGTTAGACACGAATCAGGCATTATCTTTGAGGTTAGAAAAGCCTCCAAACATCTTCATGTATTACTGACATTTAAATCTTTTAAAATATCAATGTTTTACTAAATTACTACTACTTCTTATAAATGACGATTGCAAGGGACTGTGTGGATGTACAATTCACAGGTATACACAAATTTATTAATTATGCGGAACGCAGCGCTTCGAGAGCACGTGGGCTCCCATTGTCAACCGTGTTACCGACTGAGTCGGTACTCTCGAAACGCTGCGTTCCGCATAATTAATAAATTTGTGTGAGTGGAGTTTACTGCTATACCTATGAATATTACTTCTTATACTTCTACTTCTCTAACATAATAATAATAATAATTTTTTGCTTCTTAATAGACAAATACAAAGGCAAACGTCAAAGAAAAAATACATTATATAAGTTCATAGTATACCAAAATAAAGTTACAAAAATAAATAAATAATAATCATCCATCTAGTAGTCGGGAATGTAGAAATTCATCTATGCTATAAGGTTCTATATGTAGTAGCAATTCGCGAATTGATTTTTTAATTACGTGAATGCAGCTTACTTGTTGTATTGGGGCAAACTATTGAAAAATTTTAGACTTACATAACTAAGAATTTTCTCAGTCAACTGTAGCCTGTGTTTGGGGTAGCAGTAATTTATTTTGTGTCTAGTATGGTGGGTGTGAAGGAAGCTATTATGTTCAAACAACGTCTTATGTTTGAATAAAAACACTAACCATTCGAAAATATAAATTGCAAACATGGTCAAAAACCTGTTAGCTTTAAAATGCTCTCCACAAGATTCATTGTAATTGAGGCGTAACATTAAACGCAGAACTTTTTTCTGACTAACAAAAATACGATCGAGTTCTTTAATTGTTGTGTTGTAGAAGTATTTAGTATGCATGTGCAGTGGTGGTTTTAATTAATATCTCCTCCTATGATGGAGAGAACTTCTTTCGCTGTGGTGCCGAAGTTCAGCCTTTATCGATTAAATATAAAGGTTTATTATCGATTGTATACACTACCGGTCAAAATTATTTGGCCACTTTAAGAAATAATCCATAAATAAAGGAAGTGCTATCTAAAAAGGAATCTGTAGATCTGAATCTGATGATATTTATTTATTATTAATTTAGTTTATTTCACACAAAAACATTAAAATCTTGTTTCACGGAAATGCTCTCCACTACCCTTAATTCAATTACAGGTCCGATTTCTCGTCTATTCCGTTACTCGTCATAATTTTTCGATGTTCCTCTGCTGGTGTTGTTACTTTCCGTCATCTTATTCGTTTGCTATTTACTAATGAGTCAGCATCTTGACATTTTTTCACGTTATAGTCTTTGATTAGTAAATTGTGTTAAAGTAATTGTGAACATGCTTTTAGAATTATTACAGGAACAGAAGTACTTCGTCTTAAAATATTTTGTTAAAATTTAAAGTGTCCATTTTATCATGGACGATGGTGTGGTGTTACACCACATTCACATGATGATCAATGCTAACATGTGGTGCAATTGCATGTTGAAGTATAACTGGTGCATTAAGGTTTACATCAATGAACTATTCGTGTAGAAGCTTGAGCTGGTTATTGATTTAATTCAAGGTTACTGATCTTAGAAGTCTGAACAAATGTTATCCTTCAGCTTTTTATTTGTGAGGAATCATACAGATCTCTGACGTATCGTGAGGCTGCCCCTACCTCCTTCCTTCCACACTCCATCTGAAAGTGGCTCTTAGGGTTGGATCCTACCACCTTTTAAGCGGAAGCTTCTTAGTAATATCGACTTCTCGTTTAACCTGTATTATATGGACCAATTTACCTGAAATCTTCTATGTAAACTAATCCCTGTTATTTAAATTTTCAGATAATTCCAATTCATACCATTACCGATAATTGTAATTCCTGCGGTGATACGTCCCATATATCAGTAAAACTGTGTACGATGCTCATTTTCTAAATATTTGTGTAATTATATCGTTCCTAATTTGTACCAGTACCTTGCCGATTGTGGATATCGGTTCAATCTGCGCAATTAACGTGAAGAGAACGTCGGTAAGAAATAAGAAAACCTCTCTTTACATGTCGATGACTTGCAGAACGTCATAGACACGAACCGCGTATTAAACGGTTGATTAGAAGTTCGGAAAGCGATTTTTAACGCAAACTGACACGCGAGGAGCTAAAATTAGCGCATGTAATTCCGTTCATCGGATTCCTACATGACGGCGAATCACTTCGGCTCATATATTCTCCCGGTGAGCGACGGAGAAAGAGAGGTAGAGAGAGAGTAAGCGGTTTTATTAAATTTACGCGATTGAAATGCTATTCTCTCCCGCTAGAACCGGCGTGCTCGGTTCTAGTGTGCCCTGTACGAATGTACACATAATCTCGCTCTGGCGAACTTCCATTTAACTAGAACGTGCGGTGAGCGATGCGATTGAATTTGCCGTAGTGTTTTTGGAATCCAAAGTTTCCATTTTCAAACTAAATCTCGTCCTCTAATATATGTTACGTTTGCATAAGTTGTCATAATCTTTGCAGCTTTGATTTTGTCTGCCGATAATCACTGTACAAGATTTACATATTATGATAGCCATTGGTGTAACATTACCAACATTTCTATTTACATTTTCTATTGTCCTGGAGAGATTGGTTTATTTCTTTTTATAATATTATATCTATCTAGTTTATAGAAACTACGAGGCTTGTCCAGAAAGTAAGTACAACATTTTATTCAAAACAAAATTTATTTCTACATGAAAGAGTATTTCTTAAATTATTTTTCTACACACACTACGGTGACAGAATAAAATAGACACCTACTAATTAAAAAAAAGATACTATTCTCGTTATATATACAAAATATTTTAAAATTTTTAAATAAGACTAATATTTTGTCGATCCACCTTTACTTGCGTGAAGTGCTGCGAGTCGTCGTGGCATAGAATCTATTAAATGATTAATGGTGTCTTCTGGAATATTTAACCACTCTCCCATAACAGCTGCCACGAGTTCTTCCTTATTGCTGGGTTTTCGGGGTCGTTTCGCCATATTTATCTGGATTATGTGCGAAACATTCTCTATCGGATTCATGTCTGGTGATTGGCCTGGCCATGGTAAAATCCGAATCCCCTGTTCCTCTTTCCATGTGGTTGTTGTTCTTGCTTTGTGGCAGGATGCACCATTCTCCATAAAAGTGGCGTCTTCTTTAGATAAAATGGCGTTGTCGAATATCGGTAGTAGTCCTTCTGTTAATATTTGGATATATTTTGCCGCATTTATATTTCCGTCGCAGATTACTAATTGCGATCTTCCACCATACCATATCGTGACCGACACCATGATGTTCACACCACCGTATTTCACTGTCTGATATAAAAATTTGTCGTCCAGTTACTGTGACGAACATCTCCATACCCACGTACGATCGCTATCACTGAATTGGCAGTATTTGCTTTCGTCTGAAAAAATGACAGACCGCCAAAACTCTTCGGGCTTCGTTCGCATTTCGATTGCCCAAGCCATTCGGCGCCGTTTTTGAAACGCCGTAAGGAGAGGTTTTTTCTTTGCCACCCTTTTATACATCCCCGCACTGTGGAGGTATCGCAGAACGGTGCGCTGACTTTTTTGTGAAGTTGCCTGTACTTTCTCGCGGTTGTCTTAACACTTCGCGCACAAGCATCCTTTTACTTCTTTCAGAAGGTCCGGCACGACCTGGTCTCGGTTCCACTGTTGTTTCTTCCTTGCGTTTAAATTGTGTAATCACACGGCTAACTGTGGACAACGGAATATTAACAAATTTACTTATTTCACGTTGCGAAGCGCCGCGTTCACTCTGGCCAACGATGCGACCCCGGGTGAAGTCGCTAATATCACTCGAACCTTGTAAGCGAGGCATAGTTGTAACGATACTAAACTATGACGAATTCCTTCCGATACATCTACCCCTACCCTAATGACAAGAGGAAGTTCTTAATTCGTTCTTAGAATTTAGCTGTTTACATATTTATACCGCTTTACCTGGTGTCTATTTTATTCTGTCACCCTAGTGTAGTTGCCACCATTGCTCAGGCATTTGTCATAGCGAGAAACCAATTTTTCTACACCTTCTTCATAGGAAGATGCCGCCAGTGAAAACAGCCACTGCAAAATATTTTTATTTTACATTGCTATCGCTGTTAAAGCGCCTCCCTCCAAAGTGACGCTTTAAGTTCAAGAATAAGTGGTAGACAGAAGATCGGGTCTGTGCGGCGAGTTATGGAACAGCTCTCAACCGAATTGTTTAATAAGGTTTCGAGTAACACCAGTAGGATAGGGACGTTCGTTGTAATGAAGCAACACAATGCGTTATTGCAATTGCAACGCATTCTTATTGCAAACCATCTGTTTTGACGAATTTTCTAATTAACTTTTTTTAACCAAACCATCATTGACAACAGAAGCCCGGCCACTCAGTGCTTCGTCATAAACATTGATTCGGTCATCATTGAATTGTCTAACACACTTCTTCACTATTCCATCTGTCACTCCATTGTCACCACAAACTTCTGCAAGTTGACGGTGAATTTCGTCTGGCTTAATATTCCTTGCGTTGAAAAACAAACGCATACATTCTTCCGAGGACGAACGCCGAACGATTTGCTCTTGAAACGCTGCGTTCCGAATGAATTATTAATCTGTGTGGGGTGGAGTCGATCGTTTTGTGCCCGTTGCGTAGTGATATGTGTCGTTGATTTTGTGTTCATCCAATTCTCGAGATATTTGAACTTGAAAAGTGGGGGCCAAGTACATGTCTTTCCCGTACTTTCGATTTTTAGAAATTTGAGTATGCTATCGATTTATGCCGATTTGGTCGGTCATCTTAAATAAAGTGAGATAAGATTTCAATATATACAAATTTTTACAGATATAGAAACTGTCCACAGTTACAAAGGAATATTTGAGGTAATAGAAAAACGATGAAGTCCTTGATTATCGTAGGGTCACTGCAAATAGTGAACAATGTGTACTCCTAAAGGAACGCCTTAAACAACAAAGAATAATTTTGTTAGAGAAAATAATAGTCGTTTAAATAAAGATTCAGATTTTGTTAGATTAAGCAAAATGTCCAAAGATAATAATAGCCTAATTTCAAGGGTTATTCTAAATATGCAAAGGCTACTTTACTAAATGTGACACAGCCGTTTTCTTTGTATAAGAACATTTTCGTAGAGGTGAATAGATATTATTACATTTAACCTATTTCTTATTGATTATTTACTATAATGCAGACGGCTGTGGTACTTCAATCGTCTCAGATTTAGTTGTAGTGATTACCTATTAGCGTTTGCAGTTATATTTTATTAAATAAAATAGAGGCGACACTTTCATACATAAAACTATTATAGTGACGCGGAAAATAGTAAGGAAAAAATGGATGCAGTTACATCGTAAAATTGAAATTAAGGTGTTCATGAATCAAATTGAGACATGAAGAGGGATCTAGACGATACACGTACTACACAGAAAATGCACCCATCTGTCAGGAAGGGTTTCGCTGCACCCTCCTTAAGCACTCCATTGTGTTCAGTCAATGCCTGTCCTTGCCTTAGGTATTTGTGCGCATTAGGAACGAAAATCTGCCTAACTATGGGAAAATGTGTGGGTAAAGGAACTCGCTGAAGACTGGATCTAAGTTACAAGCGCTTTATGCATTGCATATTAAGTTAGCTATGCCTATGACTTGCAATTGGTCTCGATTTCGAGACGATGAATTAAGATACGAATATTATAATCGAGATGCTTCTCTGAGATAACGAAAAGTATCCGCTAAGTGATTGGGTTTTTAAAAATATATTTTCTCAAGAAATAAAATGTGTAATATTATGTTGAATTTAGTTTCATACAGTCCGAATACGAAATTAACACATGGGCTGAAAAGTCCCGGGCCTAACAAAGAAAATTAGCTTTATTCATCAACGTAATCTCCATCAAGAGCAACGCAATCATTCCAGCGCCGCTCTAACATTTCAATACCACTTTTGTAGAACGATTTATCTTTTGCTTCAAAATAGGCCTCAGTTTCAGCGATAACCTCTTCATTCGTGCGAAATTTCTTACCGGCGAGCATTTTTTTGAGGTCTGCGAACAGCCGGCAGTCGCGGGGAGCCAAATCTGGCGAATACGATGGATGTGGGAGCAATTCGAAGTTCGATTCGTGTAGTTTTGCCATTGTTTTGATTGACTTGTGACACGGTGCGTTGCCTTGATAAAACAAAATTTTTTTCTTTGCCATATGCGTTCGTTTCTCTGCAATTTCGACATTCAAACGCTCCAATAACGCTATATAATATTCACTGTTGACGGTATTTCCTTTATCAAGATAGTCGATGAATATTACACCACGCACATCCCAAAACACCGAGCCCATAACCTTTCCAGCCGATTGTTGTGCTTTCGGGCGCTTTGGACGAGGTTCACCAGTTGCTGTCCACTCAGATGACGATCGTTTTGATTCCGGAGTAAAGTGATGGATTCATGTTTCATCCATTGTCATATATCGACGCAAATATTCCGGTTTGTTACGTTTAAACATGGCCAAACACTGCTCAGAATCTTCAACACGTTCTTGTTTTTGGTCAACAGTGAGCAAACGCGGCACCCACTTTGAACAGAGCTTTCTCATAGCCAAATGCTCATGCAATATAAAGCCAATACGTTCTTTTGATATCTTTACGATGTCAACTAACTCACGCAACTTCACTTTTCGATCATTCAAAACGATTTTGTGGATTTTTTTGATGTTTTCTGGTGTTACCGCCTCATTTGGACGTCCACTGCGTTCTGCATCATCGGTGTCTCTACGGCCACGTTTGAAGTCAGCAAACCAACGTTTTATTGTTGTTTCTGATGGAGCGGCGTCGCCATAACACTTTTCAAGCCATTGCTTGGCTTGAACGGTATTTTTCCCATCAAGAAGCAGTGTAAAATTAAAACACGAAATTGTTTTTGATCCATTGTTTTGAAAATAATAAAAGTAGCGTGACTCTTAGCACAATAATTCACAAACTAATGAATAGAATATCATGAAATTTTAACAGCTGTCTTTTGAAGGTTAGTACTAACTGAGAGAAAGGTGACTGCAATAAAACTAACGCCATCTATGTGTTAGGCCCGGGACTTTTCAGCCCATGTGTTATATCCAGCAAATTTTAATACAATCTCAAATACATTTATTTCTCGAAAAACAAACACCACGCACGTTTCTTAATAATTCTACCTGCCAGTTTGCTTTTGCTTCATATTCGGATTTAACAGTTGAGAAGGATATTGTAACAATTTCTTAGGAGACTGAAAGTGATATTTTAAATAATCAAAAATATTAGAAATTATCTGTATGTGTGCAATATAATTTACTTTGTACAAATACAAGACCCTTTCAACAGATACTAGCTTAAAGCACAACAAATTTACAATCAAGCATAGTTAATCCAGATTGGTTACAATATAATACTCAAAAGGCTATACTTCGAAGATCAGTTGAGTTACAGTAATAATACTGCTTCCTTTACTACATTCTTTTAAAAACCAAACAAAATTGAATATGAGAAATAAAAATAAAAAGTTATTGATTTTGGAGAATAAATACTGTATTGATAAAATGAATAGTCCTAATTAAATATTGGTATAAATTTATCTGCTTTTAAGTGGGGGTATGCAATACCATACATTAACTTAAACAGCACGTGAACGTTCCACATTCGCTTTATACAAGTTTCCATTCGTTTATTTTTATTTTATTTAATAAATTATCTTACTTTTACCTGTTAAATAACCTTGTTTGTACTGATTTCATAACACAAGGAAAACGTTTCATTTTGTTGTTCTTGCGTTCAAGTACTTCCGTAGTGAAACGGTACAGGAATTTTATCATGTAATTTAAGTCTAGATATTTCAGATAAAATTGTCTTTATTATTATTGTGCCAAGATGTTCCTTTTTTAAATTGTTCTCTATCCTTTTTGCACGTTATAGCTAAATAATTTTAAGAGCTTTAATGGGGTGGTTGATGGGAGTCCGTGCAGAATTAGATATACACTAGGGTGACAGAATAAAATAGACACCAGGTAAAGCGGTATAAATATGTAAACAGCTAAATTCTAAGAACGAATTAAGAACTTTCTCTTGTCGTTAGGGTAGGGGTAGATGTATCGGAAGGAATTCGTCATAGTTTAGTATCGTTACAACTATACCTCGCTTAAAAGGTTCGAGTGATATTAGCGACTTCACCCGGGGTCGCATCGTTGGCCAGAGTGAACGCGGCGCTTCGCAACGTGAATTAAGTAAATTTTTAAATATTGTGTTGTCCACAGTTAGCCGTGTGATTACACAATTTAAACGCAAGGAAAAAACAACAATGGAGCCGAGACCAGGTCGTGCCGGACCTTCTGAAGGAAGTAAAAGGGTGCTTGTGCGCGAAGTGTTAAGAGAACCGCGAAAAAGTACAGCTGAGCTTGCGGCAACTTCACAGAAAAGTCAGCGCACCGTTCTGCGATACCTCGAGAGTATGGGGATGTACAAAAGGGTGGCAAAGAAAAAACCTCCCCTTACGGCGTTTCAAAAACGGCGCCGAATGGCTTGGGCAATCGAAATGCGAACGAAGCCCGAAGAGTTTTGGCGGTCTGTCACTTTTTTAGACGAAAACAGATACCGCCAATTCAGTGATAGTGGTCGTACGTGGGTATGGAGGCGTTCGTCACAGCAACGGGACGACAAATTTTTGCATCAGACGGTGAAATACGGCGGTGTGAACATCATGGTGTGGGGCGCGATATGGTATGGTGGAAGATCGCAATTAGTAATCTGCGACGGAAATATAAATGCGGCAAAATATATCCAAATATTAACAGAAGGACTACTATCGATATTCGACAACGCCATTTTATCTAAAGAACACGCCACTTTTATGGAGGATGGGGCACCCTGCCACAAAGCAAGAACAACAACCACATGGAAAGAGGAACAGGGGATTCGGATTTTACCATGGCCAGGCCAATCACCAGACATGAATCCGATAGAGAATGTTTGGCACATAATCCAGACAAATATGGCGAAACGACCCCGAAAACCCAGCAATAAGGAAGAACTCGTGGCAGCTGTTACAGAAGAGTGGTTAAATATTCCAGAAGACACCATTAATCATTTAATAGATTCTATTCCACGACGACTCGCAGCACTTCACGCAAGTAAAGGTGGATCGACAAAATAGTAGTCTAATTTAAAAATGTTAAAATATTTTGTATATATAACGAGAATATATTCAGACCCGTGATATTACGTGTCTATTATTATTTTCTACGGTCAAAAATAATTTCATAGTTTTTCCTTTTTCGATATATTTTAGGGTGACCGGTTTTTTGCCGGTCAATTTATCACGTAATACTGTTGTTCTAAATTCATTATCTGATTATAGCTCGCCACCAAGCTAATAAACGCGATAAACCTCAACGTCAACACTAAATATGCTATTTTGAGCATTAAAACAAACCAGGGCGACATACCGTCACACACTTATTTCGCCCTAATAAATCACAAAATCGATATACCGTAATTTTACGTTTGTGCGCTGCTATCTTCCGACGTGTTCATCTTGCACCAAATGTATTTAATCTATTATTTACTCTACTACACTCGCTAGATGCATTAAAATGCTGGCACCGTAAATTATTTCAAAGTCAATAGATATATTGTAGACCTTGGTGTGTATTTTTTACGTCAAGGTTTTATCAGGCATGTTACGTATAGAGCAACACTACACGTTCGTAGGCTTCTGCCTAAAAAGCAAGGTCTGTTTACGAGCATTTTACTTTGCATGTAAATTAATTTTTATTGTGTAATTGTAGAAGGTTTCGATAAAATTTAATAGGCAGTGATTCACTTAAAGACGTTGTTGTCAATACTCGTCAATGATCGAGTAATAGGGTTTGAATAAAGGAAATCGAATACTATTCATATGTTATTTACGAGTACCACTCATTAAATCATCTTGATATTTGAAGTAGTAAGAACGGTTATAATTTTTATACAGTAATGAATACCACTATATTAGAAATAAGTGCTTGTTGAAGGTCATTAGCATAAGCTAGCTGTAGTTTCTGAACTGAAAATTTTATGGTAAGTCTAAATCCCACATTTGAAGCAATTTTTCATCTATAAATAAATACATAAATTATTTAATTTCTAAGCAATGAAAACCTGTAATAAAAATACAGAATTACGAGGGCGACCTGAAATGTTTCCGGAATCGGCAAGAGATAGCACACTAAGGTTGAAGTGGATTCATTACCCGAAAGGACAACCTCTTTTATGGCAACTGTCAAAATTTCAGACGTCTACTGTCAATGGTTGTTGTTTAAAGGTGTGTTTTGTGTAGCGAGTCAGGAGGTTTCGCAAAAATTGATAAAATCGAATTTCGTGAGGTGATAAAACACTTCTGGATGTTTGGGAAAACGGCCACGGAAATCCGAAATATTTCGCTAGAGGTTCATGGCGGATGTACTCCATCATTTTTCGCCAACTCCTGGGTGAGCGAGATCAAACCTGGCCACACAAGTATAAGTGACGAACCATGCAGTAGATGCCAAAAAACCGCTACCAACGATGAAACGAAAATTCATCGTGTCATGTTAGTCGATTGCCGATTGAAGCTGAAAGAGATAACACAGACAACAGGTATCTTAGAAGAACGCGTTGGTCATGTCCTGCACGAAATTTGGGTATGAAAAAGCTTTCGGCGTGATGGGTACCGTGTCTGCACACACCGGAACAAGAACGAAATCGGATGACCGTTGCGGAGGAGTCTCTGGTCAGGATCCAACGCAGTCCAAGGGATTTCTTCATGCGTTTCGTAACCGTAGATCAGACTTGGATCCAACACTGCATGCCGGAGACCAAGAAGCAGTCGAAGCAATGGATCCATATTTACCGGAGCTAGCCCCCAGCGACTTTTTCCTATTCCCAAACCTGAAAAAATCACTGGGAAGAAAGAGACTTGCCCCGAATGATGAGGTCATCGCCGCTAGAGCCGGCTATTTTGTAGACCTCGAAATATCCTATTTTTCCGACAGCTTGAAAAGACTAGAGCACCGTTTCAAGAACTGTATTGATCTCAAAGGAAAAAAAGTAACAAAACTACGATTTCGGAAATATTTCAGGTCGTCCTCGTACATGCTCGTTCATCTTCAGGAACAAATACAAATATCAAGGGTTTGTATTTTTAATCGTTTAGTACACTCTAGATGTTGTTAAATATCCAACAACCGTAACTAGAGAAACAAACTTAATAATAAACTAACTTGACGCTTTTGTTTTGTTTAGAAACAAGTTGCGATGTCTCTAAATCTCAACTAATCCACTTAATTACATCTAAACCGATACACATAGATGCATATATACATACACAATATGTGCGTTGCAAGTCCGGTCTATCACAATTTTAAACGCGTTTGTACCATCGACCGATAAATCAACCATCCTCCGAAGTTGTTTAACTAAAAGCTCGTAAAATATATCGTGGAGGTTAAATGGAAAACTCGCCGTCGGACTGCGGGAGCTGCCTCAAGCTGTAGAGGTGGGAGTGAAAGAGCAACACGAGTGAGCTAGATTAGCGATACGAATTTACGGGAGTGAATATGTTCCTGTTGCTTGCGCTGGCTTGGATTTGCTTCATTTAGATGCATTAACTAAATCATGCCCTTCACTATAAGGGACAACTAATTTACTGTTCGAAATTAATCGATGTGGAGGGAATAGTTTATTTAATTATTTGTTCCATAAGATCATCTAGTATACATTCTTACTTGCAACAGCTGCATATTATTTTATTCTTGTATGAAAAGATTTCAAATAGGCAAATTTCTGTGTTAACGAGTACAAAAATAATTATGTAATAGAATATACAAAAATTAGATTCTTGAAATCAGTTAAACAATGTATAAGAAATGAATGAAGACACAAGCCAACAAACACAACAATTGCAAGGATCGCATGGTTTTTCATTTCATCTTCTTATTTTAATAAATTGCATTATAATAATATTGTCGTATTATTTCATGTCTGATATCTATCGCTAAAATTTATGAACATTACTTTAAAACACTACTTTTAAACGCGACCCGCGAACGTATTTGCACACTAAAGTTTGGCCCACAACATGTAAAAGGTGGCCCATACTTGATATAGATCATCAGTTGACAATGAGAGTCCATATTCTCTTAAAACGCTGCGTTCCGAATAACTTATTAATTTGTGTGGTGTGGAATTACAGCAATGCCTGTAAAGCTAATAAACAAGTAAAATAAATATACAAATAAACAAACTCTGCCGTATACATCCGGCTGAATTTGACCGAATGACCAAATCCATTACGCAGAAGGTTCATCGTGGCGTCCGCTATGTGGCACGTAGTGCCGTCCTGCTGGAACCACGTGTCGTCCACGTCCATATCATCCATGGGGCCAGTATCCCAAAATTCGCACAATGTAGTAACCTTTTGAGGATGCATTGTTACCTGGTGAACGTGTGAGTTGACGTCGTCCCATATATAGCCACTATGCTTGTTAACATAGCCATTCATGCAAAAATAGGCCTCGTAGCTAAAGATCATTTTTCGGCCAAAATTGGGGTGCTCTTCCAAACGCTCCAAAGTCTAGACAAACGGGGTTGTCTATATTCATTAATTTTGAGCTCCTAGACCAGTTGAATCCTTGTATAGGTACAGGCCCATGTCCCAACATAAAATTAGGGGTTCTTGTGCACACTTTTACGGACAGCGAAGATGTTCTTGGCCGATCTGGGTTGATGTACGGGTGTTGGGTGATTGTTTATCGAATTGATCGTGTCAAATTTGGCCGCCAAACGTTGGAGAGTCGACTTTGAAGAGCCACAGCATCTGTCCCAACATGGAGACAACGAGCACAACGTTTGTACTGACGAATACTCATTTTCATACTGAAGTTTTACCATTTGGACGTGCTGCTCAATTGTGTAAGTTGTCATGGTGATCTGGCATCAGTGACTGAATAATAAACAGGTTAAACAGATGACGCTAAAAAGCATGGCAGTCACAAGCTGTCAACATCGACCCATCCCAATTAAAAAGCCCTATATAAAAGATAAGAATTTTATAAAGTACTGACCTAACAAAAGCTTTTGATCGAATCGACCACACCCTGCTTTTTAGTAAATTAGACAATATTGGATTTTTGTCTTCGCTTTTATCTTTATTCCAATCGAATCTTCTTGATAGAAAGCAATTTGTGACACATATGGGATTCGAGTCTAATCACTTCACGCCAACCTCTGGAGTTCTTCAGGGGAATAACTTAGGTTCACTTTTGTTCCCGATATATGTATAAATGATTCGTGTTATCAGCTGAACTGTTCAAAGTGGTTACATGCAGATGACTTAAAATTATATACAACAATTAATAATTCCCAAGACTGCAATTATTTGCAAAGCTAACTTGATACAAGCTGAGTGTAAATTCCTATTTACTTTACTGTCTTGATATCCTGGAATTGTTGAGTCAAATTAATTTCATTGTATCACGTTCAGGATCTAGGCAAACAAATATATTTTACTGTTTCGCACCTAAACCAAATATCGCCATCAGGTCCCCAATATATAGAATGTGTAGCAGTGTCAACTCTATGGAGTTTGGTGAGGTAAATATACATACCTGCTACTAACCATCAATTTTGGAAATATGTAAACCGTAGATACATTATCCGTAGCAGAATTCTTTTTCTTTTTTTTATTTTTAACCACTGTTAATTTTTTTTGTGAGTTAAATTAAAGCTATTTGTGAGTAAGTAAGATTTGTAAGTTTGTAGTAGCTTGATCTGCCTCTTTTTTGTCTTCTTAGTTTTATGTTTAACTTTTATATGTGTACATCTATTATTAAATTTTGCCTTGTTATTGGATATATTTTACTTATTGGGCAACACAAAACTGGTCACCAGCATTTATAGGTTTCTGAAAGACTACTGTGACCGTGTTTATTGTCACATACTGTGGACACTGTAAAAATCTATATCAGCTTTTTGTTACCATTTGACAGTTTTAACTTATATTAGGTATTACGTAGCGCCATGTCAAAATTTCTGAGTAAACCTTCAGTTTGTGCGTAATTTGCCACGCGCACTTACTGTAACATTTTGAAAATGTTCTGTTTCGCTTTGACGATATGTACACTAGGGTGACAGAATAAAATAGACACCAGGTAAAGCGGTATAAATATGTAAACAGCTAAATTCTAAGAACGAATTAAGAACTTTCTCTTATCATTAGGGTAGGGGTAGTTTAGTATCGTTACAACTATGCCTCGCTTACAAGGTTCGAGTGATATTAGCGACTTCACCCGGGGTCGCATCGTTGGCCAGAGTGAACGCGACGCTTCGCAACGTGAAATAAGTAAATTTTTAAATATTTCGTTGTCCACAGTTAACCGTGTAATTACATAATCTAAACGCAAGGAAAAAACAACAGTGGAGCCGAGACCAGGTCGTGTCGGACCTTCTGAAAGAAGTAAAAGGGGGCTTGTGCGCGAAGTGTTAAGAGAACCGCGGAAAAGTACAGCTGAGCTTGCGCAAACTTCACAGAAAAGTCAGCGCACCATTCTGCGATACCTCCACAGTGTGGGGATGTATAAAAGGGTGGCAAAGAAAAAACCTCTCCTTACGGCGTTTCAAAAACGGCGCCGAATGGCTTGGGCAATCGAAATGCGTACGAAGCCCGAAGAGTTTTGGCGGTCTGTAATTTTTTCAGACGAAAGCAGATACTGCCAATTCAGTGATAGTGGTCGTACGTGGGTATGGAGACGTTCGTCACAGCAACTGGACGATAAATTTTTGCAGCAGACGGTGAAATACGGCGGTGTGAACATCATGGTGTGGGGCGCGATATTGTATGGGGGAAGATCGCAATTAGTAATCTGCGACGGAAATATAAATGCGGCAAAATATATTCAAACATTAACAGAAAGACTACTACCGATATTCGACAACGCCATTTTATCTAAAGAAGACGCCACTTTTATGGAGAATGCAGCACCCTACCACAAAGCAAGAACAACAACCATGGAACATGGAAAGAGGAACAAGGGATTCGGATTTTACCATGGCCAGGCCAATCACCAGACATGAATCCGATAGAGAATGTTTGGCACATAATCCATCATAAATATGGCGAAACGACCCCGAAAACCCAGCAATAAGGAAGAATTCATGGCAGCTGTTACAGAAAAGTGGTTAAATATTCCAGAAGACACCATTAATCATTTAATACATAATATGCCACGACGACTCGTAGCACTTCACGCAAGTAAAGGTGGATCGACAAAATATTAGTCTAATTTTAAAATTTTAAAATATTTTGTATAAATAACGCGAATAGAACCTTTTTTTAAATTAGTAGGTGTCTATCTTATTCTGTCACCCTAGTGTATATTGACGAAACTTCTTGTAAACGTAAGAACTGAAAAAATAAGTACTTTAACAATTACAAAAATTTATTTATTTATTTCATTACAAATAACCTACTTTGCCTCACTTTGCATTTCTACGTTATCAGTCCTCTGGCAATTATTGTTGAAGGGTATAAGCTTCTATATGACCACACTAGGTGTATTGAAAGGGGTTGGGATTTCGTACAACAAAGAACATTCATCTCTCCCTCTCGTTCCACGCCGAAGTACTACATTTATATAAGCGCGCACAGGCATTAAACTAAGTTGAATCGGCTAAAAGGGGAGAAATGTAAATTTCCTTGTATCCCGCGCAGGGGTACCGTATTGTATACAGGTGTTTGCTTGTAGTTGTAAGTCTCGTTTTTACTCCGAATTAAACGCGGAAAACGTATTTAAAATTTCAATTCACGCAAATGCTGTCGGCTGTGCAAACTCCTCTGACGAGTCTGTTTAGATATGCAACGTGTGCTGTATATTTATTTATGCGACTGCACGATAAAATTTATTGGTTGTGACATATGTGTTTGATTTACTCGTAAAAGTTCGATAATCCTAAAGGCGGAGTTAACAGACACCTACTGCGAGTGATTTAGGTGTGGGAGCTTTTACCGAAACGTATTTTGTTTATTAAGATTGGGTATTTTGAACTTTGATAACCATTAATTTTATTCCTTGGAGCAATACGAGATTATATGAGAAACGTTATATAGATAAATGAAAAGTGATGCTATAAATAGAGTTCAACTGATAGAATTATACGTACTACAACGTTATTTACAATATAAAATAAACTGGGAAAGCGATGTGGATTTTTGGTATACCAACATAGCGCTCCTGCAGTATTCTCGGTTTCAACTACCCGATTTCTATCCGTTAAAAATAGTATTAAAAAATATTTCAAGAATCATGTTTCCTGGACGACATTCTGATTTAAATTCACCACCAAAGTCACCGGATTTGAGCAACCTTACCTTTTTTTCTATGGGGTTATTTAAAGGCTAGAGTTTTCCAAAATACTCTTCGAACGGGTTAAACTTTAAAAGTCAACGTCGTGACCAACAGGTGTTATTTCCAAGAAATACATTTTGTTGCTGAATTGCATTATATGTGCAATAAAGATGTGCTCTTTTGACCTTGATCGTTTCGTACGTATGTCAGTAATAACTAGAGTTGGCAAGGTGGGGTAAATAACAGTGCAGTGCGGAGAACAACGTGTAGGGTCCGAGCGACAGTAGTAAGGAGAGTGTTCAGTAACGTTTACGTACTCGCAGGTTCAAAATACTGGAAAAGAGTATACATTTTTTAACCACCGGATCGGACATAAATTGTCACCTTTTTACAGCTATCTTTGCAGACTTGTCAATATCGCACTTTCAGTTGATAATTTTAATATTGAATTACATACTACAAAACAGATTGCTGTATCGAATAATTTTGACCCGTCTATAATAGATTGGTAATTAAAATAAAAAATAGGATAATCGAGGAAAGGTTTATATTACACAGATTGCTTATGTGTTACGTCTACTAGCACGATCGTACAGAGGGAGATAAAACCTTATAAATCGATCCCACATCTGGACCCCATTTCCTATGAAATAGGTAATGTACTTAAAGACCACGCCCAATTGAGTTTTGAAATCCTTTCCCCTTTAAATAACTTTCGACCAAATAATAAGGATTGTGATGCGAAATACGTAGGCAGAACGTTTAGATCTTTTGAGGTGGGGCTCAAAAAACACGTTGTCTCCAACCTTCTACTACCGGTTTCTCTCATTTCGCATCACATTTATTACAAAGAAACCACTCTTTCAATAAAATATCTAACTCTAAAATTCTCCACTTCGCTAACAAGGGTTTACGTTCGAATAACTTGGAGAGTATGGAAATATTAATGGTAATATTACTTTTCAGATATTATTCGATCATTGCAGTACATCCCTGCCTATTTGATTCCACTTCCCTTAATATTCTAAACTTTCTGATTTGAGTTCACCCAGCCTTTTGACATATAACACATGGGCTGAAAAGTCCCGGGCCTAACAAAGAAAACACGGTTTTTTTGGTTCAAAATTAGCTTTATTCATCAACGTAATCTCCATCAAGAGCAACGCAATCATTCCAGCGCCGCCCTAACATTTCAATACCACTTTTGTAGAACGATTTATCTTTTGCCTCAAAATAGCCTCAGTTTCAGCGATAACCTCTTCATTCGTGCGAAATTTCTTACCGGCGAGCATTTTTTTGAGGTCTGCGAACAGCCGGTAGTCGCTGGGAGCCAAATCTGGCGAATACGGTGGATGTGGGAGCAATTCGAAGTTCAATTCATGTAGTCTTGCCATTGTTTTGATTGACTTGTGACACGGTGCGTTGTCTTGATGAAACAATTTTTTTGTCTTTGCCATATGCGGTCGTTTCTTTCCAATTTCGGCCTTCAAACGCTCCAATAACGCTATATAATATTCACTGTTGATGTTATTTCCTTTCTCAAGATAGTCGATGAATATTACACCACGCACATCCCAAAATACCGAGGCCGTAACCTTTCCAGCCGATTGTTGTGCTTTCGGGCGCTTTGGACGAGGTTTACCAGTTGCTGTCCACTCAGATAACGATCGTTTTGATTCCGGAGTGAAGTGATGGATCCATGTTTTATCCATTGTCACATATCGACGCAAAAATTCCGGTTTGTTACGTTTAAACATGGCCAAACATCGCTCAGAATCATCAACACGTTCTTGTTTTTGGTCAACAGTGAGCAAACGCGGCACCCACTTTGAACAGAGCTTTCTCATAGTCAAATGCTCATGCAGTATAAAGCCAATACGTTCTTTTGATATCTTTACGATGTCAGCTAACTCACGCAACTTCACTTTTCGATCATTCAAAAGGATTTTGTGGATTTTTTTGATGTTTTCTGGTGTTACCGCCTCATTTGGACGTCCACTGCGTTCTGCACCATCGGTGTCTCTACGACCACGTTTGAAGTCAGCAAACCAACGTTTTATTGTTGTTTCTGCTGGAGCGGAGTCCCCATAACACTTTTCAAGCCATTACTTCGTTTGAACGGTATTTTTTCCCATCAAGAAGCAGTGTAAAATTAAAACACGAAATTGTTTGTGATCCATTGTTTTGAAAATAACAAAAGCAGCTTGACTCTTAGCACAATAACTCACAAACTAATGAATAGAATATCATGAAATTTTAACAGCTGTCTTTTGAAGGTTAGTACTAACTGAGAGAAAGGTGACTGCAATAAAACTAGCGTCATCTATGTGTTAGGCCCGGGACTTTTCACCCCATGTGTTAGAAGCCCCTCTGCTTAAAATAACCTTTTGACATTTTAATTTGTTTTGTTCGTTCTTGTTATAATTTTAATTTGTGCTTGTTTAAAACTTTGTTCTGCCGCGGTGATGCTTTCGATGTTGTTTTTTTGCTTCTGTTTTAACTCTGTAGTCCTTTTCTGGAGTGGTATGTGTACGATTTTTTCGGTTTTTATTTTAATTTTTTATTGTCACTTTGTTTTGCTACTCCAGTCTTGACCTGATGATGTGTAGATGTGCACGAAACCAGTAGCCATTGACTGATTAAATTGTCTTAGATACTGTGAAATTGGTTCCGTTTCTTTTCCGTATATTTTGATACGAACTCACACCGAGTCGAAAACGTTTCTTTATACCAATTTTCATTAAAATCACATAAATATCTACATATTTGCTGCTTAAATACGCTTTAAAATCTTCCAACTCCGTAATCCGTCAATCTAAAACGTAAATCAAAATAGCCACCTCCGATTATCTCCAAACGATAAAATTAAAAGGTGTCATCGATAAAATCCCTATGAACGCGTCCATCGATAGACCGCGTTACTTCCGAAATCACCCATTCGACATTAGTAGGATTTGCGGTGCCGGAGACCTTTCCATCGAAAAACTTCTCTCCTCACTATAAACAAGTAATTTTGCGCCGTGGTGTGCGCGCAATAGCAGGGTGATATTGGACGCGGTCGTTTTATGTTCGGGATATACCTCAAGATATTAACGTTATCCTTCGGAACAGAGGGGGAGACCTTCCAGCGACGTTACTGCGTCGCCCAGCTTCGTTGCATCCTTCTCGCTTTCCATCGTCTTCGCCAGCTTTCTCTGTCGATCTCGGTCTCTGCCATGAAACGCTCGCAAAATGCCGAACGACATCCGTTTTATATCGTCCTTAAATGTTGTCTAAAATATGTTTTGTTCCTGCGTGCGTGTCTCGATAGACGTGAAGCAAAGGGTAACAAATTCCTTTCGTAAATCTGTGATCAATGAATACACTGGCCGACGAAGATTTTATCCATAATCAGTGTCTGATAACATTAAGCAGCGTATATGAGGTCAATAAAAGCAAAAGTGTGTATTGGACGTCCACTTCATTCTGAGATATTTGTTTGTAAAGCGGTATGATAAGTGTAATTCCATGTCATCTTTCATTAGCAGTTCAAACTGATTCTTTTAAACCACGAGGTATAATACTGGCCACATTCATCCAGTACAACGTACACAATTTTGTAACCAACATTATCTTTTTAGGTAAGAAACTGTTATCAGTAGGGTTGGAAGATTTATATTTGATTTCAAGTTCGTACACGCTTCCTACTGCAAAGATATATATGGAAACGATCACAATATGCATGTATCGCGGCACCCACTTTGAACAGAGCTTTTTCATAGTCAAATGCTCATGCAATATAAAGCCAATACGTTCTTTTGATATCCTTACGACGTCAGCTAACTCACGCAACTTCACTTTTCGATCATTCAAAACGATTTTGTGGATTTTTTTGATGTTTTCTGGTGTTACCGCCTCATTTGGACGTCCACTGCGTTCTGCATCATCCGTGTCTCTACGACCACGTTTGAAGTCAGCAAACCAACGTTTTATTGTTGTTTCTGATGGAGCGGAGTCCCCATAACACTTTTCAAGCCATTGCTTCGCTTGAACGGTATTTTCTCCCATCAAGAAGCAGTGTAAAATTAAAACACGAAATTGTTTTCGATCCATTGTTTTGAAATTAACAAAAGTAGCGTGACTCTTAGCACAATAACTCACAAACTAATCAATAGAATATCATGAAATTTTAACAGCTGTCTTTTGAAGGTTAGTACTAATTGAGAGAAAGGTGACTGCAATAAAACTAGCGTCGTCTATGTGTTAGGCCCGGGACTTTTCAGCCCATGCGTTATAGTATGAATAGTTATAAACAGCATAGAGTAATCTTTATGTACAATACTTTTGCCGAAGGAAGTATATATTTAGAAAATAGTAAAGTTTATATTACAGAGAGCACCGATGTAATTAATTCAAAAAGTTTTTGCAATATAATTTACACCTATATATAAGTTAATTACTATTCCGAATATAGTCCAACTTTTGCATTTACCTCATCTACCTTTCGTCGTTCTAGAATTATATTGAAAATTCGCTAACTTTTAATGTGAGTTTCAGTAGTTAAAAATTGCGGTGCTTATACTTTAATACGTTCTATATTTCCATCAGGTTTATTATCAAATCTGAATTTGACACCTTTTCCTTGAGAATCTTAGTCTTAGTCGCAATTTTTGTGTATATTTCCTGCAAGAATGTAAAATTTTATTATTCAAATTGCTTATGCTATCCATCGCTGCCTTTGTAATTCAAGGAAAATACATATCATTAAACGTAAGGTAAAAGTAAATAGACAAGGTGGAAACCATACGTCAACAGAGAGTTCGTCGGATATCCTCGCCGTTGTGCTTTAACATTCACCTGAGATGCTACATCTATGCATAATCTGAATTTTTGCAGTCAACGTATGTATACATGTACGTATACCGTGCTCGCTTAAGTTTACGCTGTGTATCACGTGACCGCGCGAAAGACATTTGAATATATAACCTCTGACTGACAAAAGTGAGGCACCTTTGATGTGTCAAAATACGGGTGTTACTGGAAACGTCTGGGAGGAATGCGCCGTCTAGTATATACTCGAAATGGATCTAAAACATTCAAAATATACTCGGAATTTACGGATTTACGTAAATATTTTGATACGTGGTTTTTATCTCCGGAAAAAATGTAAGTTTTGTAGGTGACTAATTGATCTGTACAAACCACACCGCTGAATGTGTACATCATCTAGTGGATCTATTGAGTTTGGTTTCTCCGAAGCAATTTGAAGAATGTTCCAGATCGATACCATGTTTATCGAAACAATTTTAGGTGGTTTTAGGATCGGTTTCTATATTTGTCCTTGATTTAATCGAAAACAATGGTAGTTCTTCAAAGGATACGGAAATTTATTACGTTCGCAAGTAGCTACGGACATTTTGCTTTTCCTAAAGGAACACCTAGGATTTGCAGGCGTCCAACCAAGACCAGGATTATATATGGAATGAGGTAAGTGTTTTTACAATGTGATCAAAGAGTATTGATTGTGTTGGCATTGAAAGTGAGGAAATTTACAGCTATCTTGTTTCTTTTTCAGTGGCGTATCTATATAATGGACAAGCAGTAAGGCAGTCCTTATTTATACAGTAAATTTTCAAATATACTACGTAGTGTTTCGGCATTTATATTTGCCATTATATTTTGAATCTTCTGTAATTCTTTATTGTTATGAAGTTTATTACGAAATATGTCATATAGAAATAAAGCTAATGGGTTGATGCGGACGGCTACCTTCCCCACTATTATTCTTTGAGCGTAAAATTCTGTAAATGTGCGAGTGTAGGTAGTAGCTGCTGTATGTACAGTTGTTTTGTTTCGCTGAAAATATCCATGTAATATTTTTTCTGGAGTTGCTTGATTTAGAAAGGTGTCATCATCTTCATTCATCAGCATTAATAGTTTTGTGTCAGTTGACTAAATTCTAATATTTTGTTCACACAGCCAGACAAGTAAGACCTAGTTCCATAAATAGAGAATGTCTTATCTAAAACGTCAACCTTATTAGTATTACTCAAAGACCATTGGGAGTATTGCATTCGTCTGTTAAGATCCTGCGGTAAGTAATTACTGAATCGTAGTTGCTTTATATGGATCTAAGTGCAACTATTTTCGTACTGTTGTATGACAATTGACATGAACTTGATCTACCAAAGAGACTTGGCGTGTCTTCTGCCAAAATGGTTTCGCCTCTAGCGTAGCTTACACGTGGAGTTATCGTGCCACTTTGGTTTCCCCTCTTTCTCTTGAAGAAGCCTTCTTCTTCTTATCTCTTTTTCTTTATTTCTTCCTCCTTTTGCTCTTATTTCATTTCTATATAACTCTGGCCGTGGAAGCCAACGTATTCACTTTAAACCTGAACTACAAAGAAACGAAATTTTGGAGAACCACGCAATACCTTCCGGAATTCGACTTTTGGGTCGAAATTTTATCTTCCAGCAAGATAATGACCCAAAACATACCTCTAAATTATGTAAAGACTATTTACGCCATTTAGAAGACGAAGGGACTCAAAATTATGGAATGGCCTCCTCAGAGCCCCGACTTGAATCCAATCGAGTTACTATGGGAAGAACTAGATCGGGAAGTACGGAAATCGGCTCCGACATCAGCTACTGACGTGTGGAACAAATTGCAATCGAGTTGGACCTCAATAACACAAGAAACTCTGGCAAAATGTATTGCGAGAATGCCTCGATTGCGTGCTGCAATTATTAAATCAAGAGAAAGTCACATAGATGAAAGCAAAATTTAAATTAAACGTTTTAATTTTCACATTTATTTAATATATTTTTATTCATGTACGTGTATCTGTACGTAAAAAATAAATATTATTAACATTTTTGCTGTCAGTGAGAGTGCCTAAACACTTTTGAGCGGTAGTGTATATGCCAATATAGACATTTTGCTATTTTGTGTTACCATTATTCTAAATATTTTCTGTCTAAAATGTAATAATTTTTTTTAATGTTATTTTCTCTTGCATTTGTGCATATTCTGTTCAAAAGTTCATATGGAACTATAGAAATTTCGCTAAGCGTAGAGGTTGTTAATCGCAAACTGTAGTAAATATAATCACAGCGTTCAGATGTATTCATTCACTACATTCACGTAAGGAATTTAAATCTAACGTGAAATAAAATTTATGCAAACAATTCTTTACATTATATACAGAATACAAGAATACTAAATGCCTAAACTTATATTCATTGCTAGTTCGTAGTCACAGAGTATTTGTGATCAATATCTCTCCCACAAAAGCTGTCGTTAGCAACATATCCCTACGTAATAAAAGAAACATTGTTTGGTAGACATTTAGCTGTATTTTAAGCAAAGCAACACGTTGTGGGAATACGAAATGAAACTGTTGTTATCACATCGTGATGGTATTTGTAACACGGTCGTTTAATCACACAACTAAACGGAGTAGTTGCACATTTAGATTAACCAAGGCCGGAGAAATTTGGTGTTATATGCACGCCGACTCTAATTTTGTCATTTCTGATTCGAAAACTGGATATCGTACATTATATTAGATTACAAAGCATGTACACGTACTCGTACACAAGATATCTTCGTCTGAAAGTCTGTAAGTTCTATAGGGTCGAAGGGTACATGCTTAAAAAATTAATTATCAATGATATTACGACTTCCACAGTTTTCTATTAATAGAATTCTGAACGGTTATCGCCGTGAAAGGGGATATTGTTTTATTTGTAACGCTTATTCAACAACAGAATCTCTATTAAAATTTAATTAAGGAATTACTCGATGACAGAACATGGGACGATAATTACCGATTGTGTAACGACTGACACATGCGCAACATTTTATTGACAGATTAGTGTTTTTAATAATTGTTGTTTTGTCTATCAATCCGATTTGATTTCCCATGTAACGGGTTATTAATTCTTAATATCCTTTCTGTACTTTCTATTGTTTAGAAAAAAAATTGATTTAGTGTATTAGAAACATGGAAAACACATTAGTCTGCAGTTTATTATCTAGAGAACAAAGGAGTCTGTGGGATGTTAATTAGAAAATAATGCTTCGTGTTATAGATACACTAGGGTGACAGAATAAAATAGACACCTACTAATTAGAAAAAAGATACTATTCTCGTTATATATACAAAATATTTTAAAGTTTTTAAATTAGACTGATATTTTGTCGATCCACCTTTACTTGCGTGAAGTGCTGCGAGTCGTAGTGGCATAGAATCTATTAAATGGTTAATGGTGTCTTCTGGAATATTTAACCACTCTTCTCTAACAGCTACCACGAGTTCTTCCTTATTGCTGGGTTTTCGGGGTCGTTTCGCCATATTAGTCTGGATTATGTGCCAAACATTCTCTATCGGATTCATGTCTGGTGATTGGCCCGGCCATGGTAAAATCCGAATCCCCTGTTCCTGTTTCCATGTGGTTGTTGTTCTTGCTTTGTGGCAGGGTGCTCCATCCTCCATAAAAGTGGCGTCATCTTTAGATAAAATGGCGTTGTCGAATATCGGTAGGTATATGGCATCAAAACATCGTCTAATACACGTTTATACTGGAGATGATTCATGGTGCTTTGGCAAAAATGCAGTGGTCCAGGACACCGGTTTTAGTACACTAGTTTCATCAACGTCGTCTAACAAATTGTACTCATTCAATCATGGCTTCTAATTTTGACACATCACTGAATACGATCTTTAACGAAAAGACGTTGTCCAAAGTTTGCTTGATTTGCATATTTATTTAAGTTGTTTAGTCTTAGCTTTCGCTGATCTTCAATTGTGTAAATGTTGATGACGTCTTGTCTATTTATAACGCACTCGCTTCATCATCTTGACTTTCTCAGGGAGCTTTGTATGTACTCGCTTGCTGAAACATTATATTTCCTATTTTTTTGGAGGATAAACTTCGATTTTCAGTTGATAATTGCAGGATACCTCGATGGTTCTGCAAAACGATCTTTCGGTATTTGTAGTGGGTATCTTTTTTCTCATTAAAACGAAGATTCGCTGCGCTGTTTGTCGGTATACTTCTTCTTTCTTTACAATTATGCGCTGAGAATACACTCCTGTATCCAACAATGCCTTAATACGCAGTTTTTTTCTCATTTGTTATGTCGTTTTCTTTATCCATAACGAAAGAATACGAAGCACATACAGGCAATAACTTAAAGCGCAACAATAATACGTAAACACGGAAAACACGTTGTTACATAAACAAATAAATATTCTTTCTACAATAGTAACCGGTACAAATAATATTCAACGAATTACTGTGTCTGACAACCTTGTATGTACCCATCTTCTATAGAGTACGAAGTAATTCTTTCTCGATTTGTTAGAAAGATTCACAGGTATAGCAGTAAACTCCACTCACACAAATTAATTAATTATGCGGAACGCAGCGTTTCGAGAGCACGTGGGCTCCCATTGTCAACCGTGTTACCGACTGAAAGTAAAAATTGTATATACAAAATATAAAATGAGAGCAAATGAACAATTAATTTTGATAATTTACTACAATTTTAAGTGTTTAATTTCGAAATGGTACTCACACTTAGAAGCACTGTATCGTATTCTAGATTTCCCGACCTTCGGATTCGACCAATGCATCCGAATCCCTAAATTATTTCGAAAATATCAGCTGGGAAACTTCAAATAACTATGCAGAATCTCAATAACTACGAGGGTGAATCTCTATACTGTACTACTGACCCCATAGTAAAACTAGAGTGGCATTGTATTTTTTATTGTTCCCTCTACACTAATGCACTTGGTCCATCGGTGATCCAACATCTCAACAGCTTCCTGGAAAAACCTTCGTCTGATCTCTGCAAACCACCTCTCTATAGTTTGTATCGCTTCATAATTACTGGAATTACTGGATTTCTTTTAATTTGGGGAACAGTCTGTAATCGCTAGGGACCAGATCCGACGAATATGGCAGGTGCTTAGAAACAAAATTGTGCGTAGTAGGCCCCTGTAACTGTAAGGCAGGATGATTCCTTGAGCATTTCAGAACACAGATAGCAAAACCTTTCCAGCGGACGGCACGACCTTAAATTTGCATGGAGGAGGAGAACCGTGATGTTTCTACTCTCTACTTTGCACTCTGTCTCGGGATCATAGTAGTGCACCCATAACCCATCAATAGTACCATACCGACTAGGAAAGATGTCTTTATTTGCTTAGTACGCTTCCGAAAGACGCTACATTTGGGGCATCTATTTGCACTCATCTTTTTCGAATCTAATTCTTTAGTCAGCATGTTGCGCACCACTTGATACGATAAGCCAGTATCTTCCACAATGTCCCCGTCGGTTTTGCAGTACGATATCGTGTAGCTTTTTTTGTCTGTTGTTACTGTTAAGGGAGGCCACCAGGATGTTGATTTTCACAAGATGTCCTTCCGCATTTAAAATTTCGACTCCAGCGTTTGACTACATCACACCAAAATATTTTTGTACATTTGTAAGGGACGCAAACTTGTGCACTGAACAAGGTGGTGGTTGGTCATTTTCAACAGCAATTTTTTTTAATTAAAATATAAACCATTTTTATTTCATCACTGTTTAAAATACAGTTTTCGTAGTTATCTACAAATATTAATGTCAGTGTCGCAATTAACCTGTCAGAATTATATGAAAAAATTTAAATAAGCTACGACATACATTTTCAAATTCTGTGACATATGCTTCCCAATATAATTTTTACTCTCTCGGTATATATGCGCAGTAAATATCATTACAATAGATATGCTGCTCATTTATTTAATTATCTAAATAACTATTGTTTATCTGTCGAATAGAATTATTTCCGAATAATGTTACAAAAACACAAATATAATTCGTCACACCCCTTCAATTACAGCAACAAACCTTAAATTTGTTTCTTCTGTATTCATTTATCAGATCTTATTACTATTACGCGTATATCCTGGTGTTTTAACCTTGCTGCGGCGATATATCCAATCACCTTTAACAAAAAGAAGTTTACCTCTACGTAAAATGTTTTGATAATAAAATAAGTAGAATAATAGGATCATAACCTGCTGTACTTAACTGTTTACGACCGTATCTACGTATGATGTAGGGATTTCTGCTCTCGGGAGAGGTACGTAGAGTCAAGATGGAATAAAACGGAACCAGATCATAAATAAAACGACTTTATTTGTAACACTACCGTTGTGATTAGCGCAAGAGCGCGTCTTTGGAACCGGTTCTTTACGCGATAACCGAGTTGTACGTTTAAAATTCATACTAAAACATAATATTGCGTTTGTAACAACCGACTTGAAAAACTGAATTTGTCACCACGCAGAATCTTGCTATGTGCTCTAATGCTTTTCTCTTTCTTATTAGCGATTGCTTATAAAGTTATTAGAAAAAGAATGAAAATATCGAATGTGAATAATATACACTACCGCTCAAAAGTGTTTAGGCACCCCTGTTTTCATGGATTATTCATATAGTATTATGCTTACCAAAAAAAAAACATTATAATAAAATGAAATACGTATTTAAAATGCAGTTTCGTAAGATAAACACCCAAAAATTTGCTTTATATTACCAAAAACTTCAAGTATGGATTCATCATTCCAAAACATATTTTCTTGAACTTGTTTTAGACCAATTTCTATATTTGAATGTCGAATTAAACAGTCTTGGCGTGAGTTTCTAGTATACTAGCACAAAAAGTTTCACACATCGATAAAGACATCAACAGGATCAAACTAAAATAGTAATTACACTGGTTACGCAACTAAAACGACCGTATGAGATCGATTTAAAACGTTTCTTAGAAAAACATACACCTAGATTTGCGTGTGTAATTCAAAGAAATGTGTCTGTCAAGTTCGACTTAGAGAATAAAATGTTTTCATTTAAATTTCTAAGAATATATTTACAATTAAAACCATGATATTGACTTTTTAATATGTTGTCATTTTTCGAAAGATGGTCTTAAACTTTTCATCGATAGTGTAACTAATTGATTATTCTTTTATAGGGTACTAAAATGCAATAAACTTGTTAAGATTCTTAACGCAATGTACGATTATCGCACGGCAAATAAAGGAAATGAAAACTAACAGTTTATTCTATAGTGTAGTGGTTTCGTAACGTCTTATAATGGTCGGTACACATTACTTAATAAACATCACTGTCGCTAGTATAGGTTTATTCGAAAATTTAACCGCAGCCGATATGTCTTGTATGTGTAATCGTAAACAGGTCGTATTGTTGACAGAGTTATCCCGCAAATAAATAGTAAAATGAACCATGAACCCTTGTGTACATATTTGACAAGATGACTACTATTAAATTCCCCTATTTTCCATCGTTGCATCTATGAATACAACGTATTACAGTTAATGTACCGTAAGGAGATTCAAAATTGGTTGAAATATGCGGTGCTAATTATTAGGTTATTTCGTATTTTCTGAATTTTCATATATTTATATAACCTTTAAACTATGTAAAGATAATAAACGACTTGATTTAATTATTGACTTTGACGTGTTCGGGAAAGAAATTTACTTGAAAATCACCAAATAATTTCAATAATAATGATAAAATCAACACTACGTACTGTACAAGAATGTTTCCGTATTCGATCGATCTGCAAATACGTACTTCTATACTTTGGTGTTTATTTTGGTATCAGAGTTCATGGCTGATTATTTACTACACGATTGCTAGTCTTCATTACTCATTTACGGCAGCGATGAATTATGCAAACTGCCTAATTATACTTTAAACTCGAGGAATTCCATGGACGTGCGCTAAATTGTTTACCTCATTTCGTTAACGAAACTACCTACACGCATTAAAATATGCATATGTAATCTAGCTACGAGGTGTTAGCCAAAAGTTTCCGATATTTAAATCACGCGCGTGTTTGCTGGATGTAATTTGGTTTTCGTTCCATTGGAGAGAGACCTAGAACTAGATCCGGAATGTCAATGAAAAAGAGCTTTCTCCTAAAAAGGAAGCAAGAGTGACGAAAATGGTTGTAAAACTTGCGCGAAGCATAACTATATGGAAAACATGAATCAAAATTACCAATGAGGTATGCATTAAAAAAAAAAGTAACTAATGAATATGCATAAACAGAGTAGCAATTGGCAAAAGTAAATTACAAACCAGCTAATGGATCATGGTGAAGTTATTACTGCGAGGTGATGTTATTGAAAAAAAAAACACGCTATAAGCTGATCTTATTCTTTTTAATAAACTTGAATAAGATTTGAGGCATTCTTTACGGCTTAACTACTAACAAACTTGATATGTTATGAGGAACTGAAAATGCAACTTCATCTGAGGCTTCTATTATTAAACACGATGTTTTCTTGAGGGAAGGACTTTCAAAATTTGTGGTTTATATCACCCTCCAAAGGACAAGAGCAGAATGGCGAATTCAAAACTTTAATACGGAAAAGATATTGCTCAGCTGGGCAGTGATTAATCCCAGTTTCATTGAAGAAGGTTAAAACCGTTTTAGAAACACCATGCATTTGGAAATGCCACGGAACATCGTTGATTCTGAGTTGGGTGGCAATTAGAGTATTAGCTTTTGTTTTTTGCCATTCTAAAAACATTCGCTTCTTGAACGTGTTTGAAAATTTTCTTGGATCCAGTTGGATTAGGGATGGTTCCAAGTGACGGCCAAGTCTAGCAAATTGATCTGTCTTCTCATTCCCTTTGATTTACTCACGTCTAGGTATCAACAGAAAAGAAATATATCTGTGTTGGATGTACCTACGTACACTGCCGCTTAAAAATGTTTAGGCACCCCTGTTTTCATGGATTATTCATATGGTATTATGTTTACCAAAAAAACATTATAATAAAATGAAATACGCATTTAAAATGTAGTTCAGTAAGATAAACAACCATTATATCGCAAAACTAGTCAGTGTTTCTACAGTCAAACGTCGCCTACAGAAAGCCGGGCTGCATGGACGTATTGCGATGAAAAAGCCATTACTACGCAAACAAAACAAGCAAAAGCGACTTAAATAGGCTCGTGAATACCAACACTGGACCATAGAAGAGTGGAACAACGTCCTATGGACGGATGAATCCAAATTTGAGCTGTTCGGAATCCGAAGACGCATATTCGTAAGAAGATCTGTGGGTGAACGTGCCAGAGAAGAGTGTATTGCTGCTACCGTGAAGCATGGTGGAGGATAGTCTATCATCATTTGGGGCTGTTTTGCTCGCACTAGTGTAGGGGACATTGTGAAAATTGACGGTATATTAAACAAAGAAGGCTACCGCGAAATTTTGGAGAACACGCAATACCTTCCGGAATTCGACTTTTGGGTCAGAATTTTATCTTCCAGCAAGATAATGACCCAAAGCATTCTCTAAATTATGTAAAGACTATTTACGGCATTTAGAAGAGGAAGAAACTCTCAAAATTATGGGATGGCCTCCCCAGAGCTCCGACTTGAATCCAATCGAGTTACTATGGGAATAACTAGATCGGGAAGTACGGAAATCGGCTGCGACATCAGCTACTGACGTGTGGAACAAATTGCAATCGAGTTGGACCTCAATAACACAAGAAACTCTGGCAAAACTTATTGCGATTGTGTGTTGCAATTATTAAATCAAGAGGAGGTCACATAAATGAAAGTAAAATTTAAATTAAACGTTTTAATTTTCACATTTATTTAATACATTTTTATTCATGTACGCGTATCTGTACATAAAAAATAAATATTATTAACATTTTTTTATACATTTTTGCTGTCAGTGAGAGTGCCTAAATACTTTTGAGCGGTAGTGTATATCTCAGACCACGGCGAAAGACTTCAGAGTATAATCTACTAAGGTCTTCCTAACCATGATATAGATGATCATTAGCTCTGCAGTGATGATGGAAGCGTGCTAGGCAACGGCTTTTGTAATAAAGACTCCGCGTTGAAGGCTAAACATTCCGAAGGATCATTTGGAATGGTCTTCCGAGGCTAAACTATCCTTTATGAAGATTTGACACGGTAAATGAAGGCGAAACTATCTTGTATGGTGCTGAATATATTAACAAAACAAAAATTCCAGAATGCGTGCCTTTGTTGGCGGAAGGGATTGGTGTTCGCAAAATTTTTGAGACTTACACAATACTTGTCTACTTTGATTTAAAATAATTTCTAATATATGTATCTATGTCGACCGAGTTATCTTGTTGTCTGAGAGAGAAGTCGCCTCGCGCGTCTCTAACAGTTTCCATGAATTGACCAACAAATTTTCATCTATTATGGCGATTACGTTAAGTAACAATTTGCAAGAAACTTCAATCATAAGTACCGACTCTATTTAATAAACGCTAATATTTGATAAATGGGTACACATATTTAAGGCGGCTCTTCTGTGCAGATTATAATGTAAGGTCACGTTGCTGTTTCATGGTATGTATACATATATACATATGTACGTAAGTACAGTGAGAATATGGGAATCTCCATCAACTATCGCTATTATCGCATCATATCTTCTTGCACGTGCAAAACATCAACGTAAATTGCAATCGGCGAGCAACCGGAGGTAATAACACCACCTAATTAGCAAAAATGCGGACGCGCTTGCTGTTGCGCTCCTAATATAAGCTGCAGCGCTTCTTCTTTTATAGCAGCGCGACGAATTGAAAACTGCTAAAACGTTAGCCGTTAGAAAGTTATTTACATCGCCCGTCGAACGAACAATATTAGGTGAATTGGATGTTGTACGTTCCCGCCGCCGCCTCCTGACACCGAAAAAGGAAAATTAACTTGTAAACACGAGACCGAACAAGTAACGATGTTCCGGCGTTCGCGGTACTTACCAAACATACCCAATAATACAATATTTGCTTTGCCGACAAACAAGTGGACGTCATAGGTTTACGCTTCTATTAGGCCAAGTTAAAATTGAATCGTCTAACAGGATATAAACCGAGCGATTCACGATCTGGTTTCCATTGTCAAACTCGCGTAGGCGTTTATTCTTTCAATACAAAAAGTAAGAAGATAGTATTTGCTCTTCACCACGAGCAGTATAGAAAGTTCAAATATTAAGTATCGTTCGATAATAATCCAATTACGGATTGCAGCTGGAAAAATTGAATATGAAACAAGTTTTTTAAATATTGATAATTTCCTTCTACATTTGAAAGTCTTTATTTAATGAAACCTTGGGACGATCTACAACTTTAAGGAATACACAGATGACTACATATTCTAAAATGAAATCTCTGATATAAATTAGATGTACAGGATATTTCAACAGAAGTAGCACGTACTTCCACATGTTACAGTATCGTTACCTTTGAGTAAAAAAAATTCTTTTCAACTTTTGTTTAATTATCGATGGCTACTAAAAACTTTAATTGTTTGTTCAATTTGTCAAAAATACCAGAATTTTTACACATATCCAATCGTCGAAATAATTTTCTGTTACCAGTGTTGCAATGGAAGGACACGCGTTAATCTGGTGGTATCGGATTGAGGAACGTTTACGTACACTACCGCTCAAAAGTGTTTAGGCACTCTCACTAACAGCAAAAATGTTAATAATATTTATTTTTTATGTACAGATACACGTACATAAATAAAAATATATTAGATAAATGTGAAAATTAAAACGTTTAATTTAAATTTTGCTTTCATCTATGTGACCTCCTCTTGATTTAGTAATTGCAGCACACAATCGAGGCATTCTCGCAACAAGTTTTGCCAGAGTTTCTTGTGTTATTGAGGTCCAACTCGATTGCGATTTGTTCCACACGTCAGTAGGTGATGTCGGGAGCCGATTTCCGTACTTCCCGATCTAGTTCTTCCCATAGTAACTCGATTGGACTGACTAGTTGTTGGCGACCAACATTTAATTCTGCGGTGATTTCCAGGGCTGTTTTGCATCTATTTAACTTGCGAATAACCACTATTCTGCGATCATCTGCAGATGTTGTCGCTTTTGGCCTTCCACTCAGTCTTTTATTAAGAAAACTGCCAGTTTCCAGATATTTTTTTACGTTATAGTCAACCGTAGCGTGATGTATTTTCATTTTTTTGGCAATTTGTCGATTACTTATGTCACTTTTATGGTAAGCTATTATAAGCGCACGTGTTTCCGTACTAATTTCTCTCCGCAGAGGCATTTTAAAAAATTGTCACACGATATTTCGCTCACGACGTGAATAGAGTAAATACCACACTGCAACTGTCCATAGGTTACAGATTTCACTATAATCTTCTAGGAAGGTAATTTAAACATTATTACCTACAATCTAACAGGTGACTAAATTTACCCAGTAAATTCAGAGGGATTGTTATTGTAATTGCACCGCAATAAACAGTTTATGGTAATCCGACCAAGTGCAGGTAAATGATAGTAAACCTTATGCGATGACTGAATTACATTTTAAATACGTATTTCATTTTATTATAATGTTTTTTTTGGTAAACATAATACTATATGAATAATCCATGAAAACAGGGGTGCCTAAACACTTTTGAGCGGTAGTGTATGTGCGACCATTGCCAGGTGTATGCATTTTTTCCGTTTTAACTAAGAGATGGCGTATTAACAGAAGCATTATATGTGTTACCACAAACAATTGGCAGATACTTACGAGCAATGGGGAAAATCAATAAACTCAGTCCCACATGATTTGAATTAATGTCAAATAGAACGTCGCAAAGTCGCAATCATTTTTCAAGTTTTTACTTTCTATATTACTTTGTACTTTGTTTATTTAAAGTTTCTAGTTCGTTAGGTATTCTAACAATACTTTGCCTCTAATATTTTCTGAACACATTATTTTACGATACACATGTTATAGTTCAATGCAGCGCCCCCACCTCAATTGTCGCCTTTTGTTTCTTTTCTAATCTATCCTTCTCGACTCTTCTTAATTTTTGCTAAAAACTGCATTATTTAGACCATTAAAGTCAATATAAGAAAGAAAAACTTGAATGAAAATGAAAACAACAATTTAAATTTGATTTATGAAGATGCAGATAAAAATAGCCTCGATGCAAGCAGATGATTTTATGTAATTGTAGATCCATATTAGAGGAAACGCGAATAACCTGTATAGAAGGAAAAATATTAATTTCTAGTATAATTAACATTTAAGGAAAAGGGTTGTTAGAAGCGGCGGGAACATGCGAGTTAAAACTTACATTGCATCAATCAAAAGACATTATAAGAAAAGTAAAACTCTAGTATTGTAGTGGCCGTTAAATATTATGGTTCTCACTGCCTTGAATGAAATGGCTGTATCGAAGGGTGGGTTCCCTTATACTCGTGATTTATTCATGATGCTTTAACAGTCCTGTCAAATCAAAAGGACATGATGTGTATAATAAATAACTCAATCTAATACTGGTTTAGAAATTGTAAAAAATAAAATTAGATTAGACTTGACCATATTTTTATTAGTACGGCCATTAATCCGATATAAAAATAAATAAACGGATTGTACTTACTTCATTACTGTCCATCTTCTGTAATGATTTGATGTTCCATTACAGCACAAGCTCACTGCAAACCTTTAAGTGGAGTAACGACAGTGCATCGATGTGTTAAAAGGTTGCATATTTGATTATAAAAAGCGGAGACATTTGATGATACTTTGCGTACATTAGGAATCAATTTCATTTGATTAATGATTTAATTAGCAATGTCAAAAAAGTATTTTTAAGAACACCTTTACGAATCCATGGTTAGACTCTGCAATTTTTTACGCCGATAATTTTGAAGGCATAAAAAACGTAATTCTTGAAATCAGTGTTGACTGCATTGCTCTAGGAAACTGTAAAAAGGTGGTAACATCAACAGAATTGCTACAAAACCTTTTGTATATTAAATCAAATTATAGCTTTGTTTTAAGTTCCATTCGTAAACTAGAAACGCAATGGATGTCGCTCTCAGAATCAGTCGAAATAGTAGACGAATTTGATATGCTACGTAAGAAGGTTAAGGGTACAATAGGTAATTCTATATACGATAAATTTAAAAAAGTCATAAATAAAAATGCGGGGTATTTGAAATGAACCTTAATAAACTCCTAAACCAAAATACATATAAAACGCAGATATTTGTTCACGAAAAAGTGCAACTGTTATATATCAAGAAATAGCTTCTCTGCAAGACAAAACATGACCATTTTCCTGAGTCACATTACGTATTCGTACAGAAGTGTAAAGTGGAAGCCTTGAGCTTATCCACGGGTTATATGATGGCAGTGGCGTATTGATGTTACATATATGGTTATGCAAGCAGCACGAACAACGCGATTCATATATCAAACGTAATTGATTGCTATGCGGGTGATGTGAGAGAGCATTTGAGCACGTCTGCTATTATAAACAAAGCCTCTCGCGACAATATAATGTAATATGTTCTGTATGTAATATAGGTATTTCATAAACTAATACGTTTATGTACGTTACACATACATACATATACATATATATATACACATATATAATATATCACGGACAATAATTGTAGCGCGACAATTAGAGGCGCATTATAGTAATTTTCATTTCATTTGAATGTATTGAGCGGTAGCCAGCGATGCGTAAATAATAATAGATATAATAGCGTCGGATAAAAAGTGAAGCTATAAAGCCTATTTTATTGGTCAATATTGGAAGTTATTGCGTGTCTGTTTGATTTGTATTAAATTCGATACCCGTAGTACTTTCGACAAGAATTTCTAAACGATCAGAGAACTGTGACAACGCCAATACGTATTACTGCTTATTGTGACTAAGAGATTTGAAGAAGTATGTGATTTATTATCAACTTTAAAACTTATTCGGCTGTCGTTATTACTCTCGTTTTTCACCAATGACGTGTTAGTCACTTTGTGAGATCCTTTAGGGAATTTTATACCAAGTTCCACGTGAATATTTGCAGTATATCTTCTGCGGTCCCAGACCATTGCGAATTACGATTAAATCCGTATATATGCAACTATAAACATGCATGTAGATAGTAAGGCGTACAAAGTTTTGGGGGAAATACGTTGCGGAATGAAGGTTTTGCCAATAAGAGGTCCATGATAGCATAATTTTCATTGGGTGGAAAACACGATTACGAATAAAATAAAGGTAAAGTTAAAAGATCGAAAAACATGGCTGATGGTAGATGAAATAACGAATGCAAGAAAGAATTATATTTCAAATGCGTTGGTGCGCACTTTAAAAATCGGTGAGACATCGCTTTTTCTTCTTTTACGTAGTCGAATATTACAGAAGACAAACACGAAAAGATAGTAGAAATTATAGAAAATGCTTTTGGGAAGTTCAATATATTGACAACCCAACTTGTAATATTGGTTAGAGGTGGGGGTTCAAACATAGTTAAAAGTTACTGAATCAATCTTAGCCTCAATTGCTTCACGTAACATTTTTTATCAAATTTCGAATTGACGAGATGCACTGGTTTCAGATAACGAAATCCATACTCAGTGCTAGTGACAAAAATACTACAGTAAATTTTTGCATCACTACATCAACAACACACTCAAACTAAAACAGTAAGTAATTACTTTGATTGGTTTTAGTATTGACAGTAGCCGAGCAGCGCGCTATTGCGAAAGCTCTTGTTTTGTGTAACCTCAGTAATCGCTTTTTGATAACATCAGCTACCCTTTGGAGCATGGTTTCTTGCTAAATACTGCATTAACAAATTTTATTTTATCGGTGTTATACTACACCTCATTAACATGTTTCATTAACCCCCCTTTACCACTTTAGAATATTTTTAGTAGATAACATCGCATACCTTCATTTCTGTCAACCGCAATATCTTTCATCTATCAAATAACGTATGATATTCCAATGTAAAGAGTATAAATGGTGGTAAATTTAAAAAAAATCAAGTTGTAACACCCTTTATATTTGAAATTCCTAAGAAATGCGAATAGATGACAATATAGTTGTTACAAGGTTATCTTAGCGGCACTTTATTTTAGTTTAGTGGCTTGTCGATATTTTCATTGGTGTTACAGCGGAACCTACAACGTAAGCTATGGGGTGCCTTTATGTAGCTTGATGGCAACTCTACCGTGCGTTCACTTTTAACCGCAAGAATTAAAATGAAGTACTTACGGACTAAGTGAATGCCGTTGTTGAAGTTGTAAATAAAAAATATTACGTATATACGTTGCTATTTACAATGGTGTTGCTAGGCGCCATCTGACATATACATCGTAAACTTTAACATTATTTGAGTGTACAGTGAAATCTCCGGACACCAACGGGACCAACTGAAGATGTCCGTTCAGGAGGGGTATCCGCATAAAATAAATATGTAGTAGATACAACAAAAATCGTGTTTTAACGAAAAATGAATATATTAAAGAAAGTGAGACATTTAAATCGTATATGTATATAAATCTTTTTAAAATAAATAAGAAACTTTAAACTTGAGAAAAAAAAGTTTATTTCCTTTTGATATATATGTACATACATAAATATATAAATGTAGTATGTAATACAAAACAGTGAAGTGAATAGTCATTTTAAGGACGCATAAATTCATATATTATTGTTTGTCTTCTCTTTTTCTTTAAAATGGCGTCTTGAAATCGTATTTCTAATTTAGAAAGAAGCTCCAAAGACTCTGTATCTCCGTGATTTTCGACAAAACTTTTGAGCTGCTTCGTCAGGGTAATAGCTTTACCATAATTTGGGATAGCTTCTGTTGGCACTGGAACCTCATCGACATCAGAATCTTGCGAAAGTTCTTGTATTTCAACTGGATTTGCAATTTCTTGTTCTGAATCTGGATCTTCAACATACAAATCTTCATCTACGTTCAAAAATTCATTAAGGTTTTCATTATCCGTCAATTTTAATAAATTCTTATTTTTGAGGATATCTGAAAGTACACCAAGAGGCAAATCATCTTCTAGGTCAGATGTATCAGCCTCAGTTAACTGGTATTCACATTTCATATTTACATGGTTAAATCCTGCTTTGCGGAAGCAATCTTGAACTGTCTCTTTGGTTACTGGGTCCCAAGCGGTTTTTGCCAAATAAACTGCATCCACTGGTGTAATTTTCTTTATTAACTCAAAAGCTGTACCAGCAGTTTCAATGTTTACTAGCAGATGTTTGAGTATTAGACTTCGGTAATAAGTTTTAAAATTCTTTATAATCCCCTAGTTAAGTGGTTGACAAGTTGATGTACAATTAGGGGGTAAAAATAATATTTTTATATTATTTAAGCGAACGTCTTTCGGATGAGATCCCGCATTATCTAAAAATAACAAAATGTTTCTTTTTTCTTTTGCCATTTTCCAATCTAGGTCTTGCAACCACTCTGTCATAATTTGTCCTGTCATCTAAGCTTTCTTATTGCATTTTGAAGTTACAGACAGGTTATTTATATTAATGCTTTTAAAAGCTCTGGGTTTAGCTGCCCTACCAATGACTAGGAGTTTTTCTTTTTCACCCGCCATATTTGCACAATGCAAAATTGTAAACCTCTCTTTGGGATACTTACCCCAAACACATTTTTCCTTCTTTAATGTGAGCGTTTTGTCTGGTAGAGTCCTAAAATACAGGCCTGTCTCATCGGCATTATAGATGTCTCTCGGTGAATATCCCTTAATCAAAGAAGGACATTTTTTTTAAAAACGATGAAACATCTTCAGCATTAACCGAAGCTCCTTCTCCCGAAATCGCTTTAAAACTTATATTGTGGCGGATTCTAAATTTATGGAGCCAATCAGAAGAAGCACTGAATATAGAATGTCCTAAAGAAGCGGCTATTTCTCTTTATTTTATTTTTTGTCCGGTTAAGAGAACATTTTCTCGTGTCCGCGTCCGTTCAAGAGAATGTCCGTCCAAGAAAGAGTTAATAACAATGGAAATTATATAAGAGTTGGTCGGGACCATGAGAAACTGTCCGTGTAAGAGGGGTGTCCGCGAAGGGGAATTTCCCTGTATACCTATTCAGAACGTTGTGTCATACGGATGTTATTTGTGTTGTTTAGTGACTTGAAAATTTCATCTTAGTTAGAAAATGGAATTAATTCGCGAGAATTTTCGTGCGAAGGTCGTAGTAGATCTTTGGCGTGCATTATCTCAACAACAGTGCATCGATTAACACACTTCTGTTTTTGGCAATGAACCACTATCTAAAACCACTGTATATCACTGGTTTGGCTAATTCAATCGTGGCCGTTGTTCATTCATGGACGAATTTAATAAGGATCGACGACCTTTATCGATTGTTGTACCAGAAAACATCCACGCTGTGTGCGAAGTGATAAAGCAAGATCGTTAGGTGACGTACCGTGAGATTGAGGTACCCCTGGGCATTAGCATGACAAGTAATTGTCACCAGTATGTAAGCAGCTGTTGATTGATGCTGATTAAGTTATAAACATAGCGTAATAGAAGTCAGTTACTGAAATAAAAGCCTAACTAATCATATAAATAGCAATTCCGTTACATACTATAATAATTGACATCTAATTTTGAATCGACTTACTTTTTTTTATAAAAGGACAAGTTTTTGTAATACTACAGCACTTCATCGTTCCGTTCAAAAATGAAAAACCGGTATACGCGAATAGCAATATTTCTAAAGCACTACAGTAAGGAGTAGGTAGGTAGAGAAGAAGTCAACGACAGCGCAGTGGTTGGTTTTAGCTGTTTAGTTGTCGGTTCAGGGGCGAACGTAATGAGACTACATAATAAAATACCATCGGGGGGTTGTTGATCTCGAACGCTCTCTCCGGCAAAGGAGCTCTTTGAAAATATTATGACGCTCGACTCTCTCAGTGTTTTGAAATAAAATATCTGCCTAATCTCCGTTTAAAATCTTTTGTGCGTAATATATGAGCGGTTCTTACGTCTCTTACGAACGGGAGACCGTATACTTTGGATGGGTTGAAAAGCAAGAAGTTGTTTTAAGAAGGCGGTCGTAAAAGCGTACACACTCGCACACACGGAGAAATGTGGGCTCTCGTTTTTTACTACTAGTACTACTACTATACTATAACCAGATGTATTTATGCGTACATACGTTATGTTAGTAATGTTGCCCTTTAATATCTCGAACCGTGTTTGAGCGTTGAAGCGTTATAAGTACACGGCGATCTAAATCGTTTGTTATTTTATTTTAGTTTCAGCATAAAAGGAAGGTTTAAACTTCGATTTTATTCAAACTTAAATTTAAAAATGTTTTCCCCTATATACTTTAACACTAACAAAGACAAAGCCCTGTGAGAAATAGCGAAGTGTTAATTATTCCATCCTACCACCATCACTAGTCTAAATAAAAGAGCAGGACATGCAATGTAATAATAAAATCTATTGGGTCAGGATGGTAGATTAAGGAAAGTGAATGAATTTCTGAAAATTATTGTATAGAATAGAATTAATTAAAACTAAACAAATGATGGGCGATTACATAAACACAGATAAAAGACGTCGTTTAAAAGTAATAAACAACTTTGTACTTATATCATTCCGGGAATATAATGAACCTTAAAATGTTATTAAAAATGTATAAATGCAGGTGCTTCAATCAAGCCATTATATAATTATGCAGTTAGATCTATTGTTGCCGCAACAGTTACAATTAGAATTACGCTTGTAATTACAGTCGTTAAAATATCTCATTTGCAATTTGTGTTGAGTGAACTTGTCTGTTGAATTATAAAGCATTATAATATTTTAGAATCCTTGACTGTTTCTAAAAGAAAAAAAAAATAGAATCAGAAAATAGAAGCAAAATTTAACTTGTGAAACGTATTTGCGATGAAGAAATAAGAATTTTACAATATCGCAGCTGTACTGCATGGTAAAAATAAACATAATTAATGAAGCATAAACCTATTGTTAATAATATCAATTCTTGTGCACTTTAAGCAGATGTGTTGTAAAGAAAATTTAGAATTCGGGTTAATACGTTTATTGTACACAAATTAAGAAATAATCTTTCTGGAAGTATTGCTGTGGAGGATACCTATGTAGCATTAGAAGATGTTTTTGAGAAACTGTTGAACCAGAAAAAGGACGAAAAGAAGAATAAAGGAAAAAAGAAGAAAGAGAAGAAGGAGAGAAAGAAAAAGGGAAAACAGGGAACAGAAGAAAAACAAAAAGAGCAGAAAGAGAACAATAAACAAAAGAAGAACGGAAACAGAAGAATAAAGAAAAGAAAAATAAGAAAAACGGAAGGGGAAGAGGAAGGAAGATGAAGGCAAGTAAAGTGAGAAAAGAAGAGGAGGTAATCTGAAGCAAAAGAAAAAGGAAAATGGAGGAAAAGGAAAGGTAAAAAAAGTAGAAGAGGAAAATGAAGTAAAAGAAAAAGAGACAGAACGAAAAGGAGGAAAAACACAATAATAAAAGGGAGAATAAGAGGAAGACTAGAGAGTGGAAAATAAGAAGGAGGTGAAGGAAATAGAATAGGAGAAATAAAAGGCGAAACAGAAGAAAAGGAAGAAGAATACAAGAACGTAAAAGGAGGTTGAAGAAGAAAAAGAAAAATAGATGCAGAAGAAGAAGGTCAAGAGAAAGGAGAAGAAAGAGTAGAAGTAGAAGAAGAAGGAATACAAATACAAGGAGAATCAAAAAAGGCAAAAAGGAAAGAAACAAAGATAAGGGGAAATAAGAACAGAAAGACAACAACTTCAATTAAAAGCATTGAATTGTGGTCGATAATTAAAACTGACGTTAAATCAATGATCAAACATAAATGCACTATTGAAATGAATGTAATCATGGGCCTTCATGTTTAATTAACTAATTTAGTCATTAGCCTTTCTAATCGTCAGTTAAATAAATTAATAACACGTAGAAAGTATACACTAGATGTTCTATTTGCATTTCTAACACATGGGCTGAAAAGTCCCGGGCCTAACACATAGATGATGCTAGTTTTATTGCAGTTACCTTTCTATCAGTTAGTACTAACCTTCAAAAGATAGCTGTTAAAATTTCATGATATTCTATTCATTAGTTTGTAAGTTATTGTGTTAAGAGTCAGGCTACTTTTGTTATTTTTAAAACAATGGATCAAAAACAATTTCGTGTTTTAACTTTACACTGCTTCGTGATGGGAAAAAATACCGTTCAAGCGAAGCAATGGCTTGAAAAGTGTTATGGGGACTCCGCTCCAACAGAAACAACAACAAAACGTTGGTTTGCTGACTTCAAACGTGATCGTAGAGACACCAATGATGCAGAACCCAGTGGACGTCCAAATGAGGCGGTAACACCAGAAAACATCAAAAAAATCCACAAAATCGTTTTGAATGATCGAAAAGTGAAGTTGCGTGAGTCAGCTGACATCGTAAAGGTATCAAAAGAAGGCATTGGCTTTATATTGCATGAGCATTTGACTATGAGAAAGCTCTGTTCGAAGTGGGTGCCGCGTTTGCTCACTGTTGACCAAAAACAAAAACGTGTTGATGATTCTGAGCAGTGTTTGGCCATGTTTAAACGTAACAAACCGGAATTTTTGCGTCGATATGTGACAATGGATGAAACATGGATCCATCACTTCACTCCGGAATCAAAACGATCGTCATCTGAGTGGACAGCAACTGGTGAACCTCGTCCAAAGCGCCCGAAAGCACAACAATCGGCTGGAAAGGTTATGGCCTCGGTATTTTGGGATGTGCGTGGTGTAATATTCATCGACTATCTTGAGAAAGGAAATACCATCAACAGTGAACATTATATAGCGTTATTGGAGCGTTTGAAGGCCGAAATTGCAAAGAAACAACCGCATATGGCAAAGAAAAAATGTTGTTTCATCGAGACAACGCACCGTGTCACAAGTCAATCAAAACAATGGCAAAACTACATGAATTGAACTTCGAATTGCTCCCACATCCACCGTATTCGCCAGATTTGGCTCCCAGCGACTACTGGCTGTTCGCAGACCTCAAAAAAATGCTCGCCGGTAAGAAATTTCGCACGAATGAAGAGGTTATCGCTGAAAATGAGGCCTATTTTGAGGCAAAAGATAAATCGTTCTACAAAAGTGGTATTGAAATGTTAGAGCGGCGCTGGAATGATTGCGTTGCTCTTGATGGAGATTACGTTGATGAATAAAGCTAATTTTGAACCAAAAAAAACCGTGTTTTCTTTGTTAGGCCCGGGACTTTTCAGCCCATGTGTTATATATACCACTTCCGCACTTAGCAAAATTCTGTTTCAATTCGTTGTTCTCCCACCATTTAGGAACCATGTCCAAGTTGTGCTGAAACAACGCTACATCTCACAGGTATAGCAGTAAACTCGACTCACACAAATTAATTAATTATGCCCACGTGCTCTCGAAACGCTGCGTTCCACATAATTAATTAATTTGTGTGAGTGGAGTTTACTGCTATACCTGTGAATTGTACATCCACACAGTCCTTGCAATCGTCATCAACGCTACATCGTTTGATCGCAAGACTGTCGAATGAATTATCAACATTAACTAACGCAAATCAAGTAAATGACGTGAGTTGATCATTTGTACAAAGTAACAATGATATTAGTGTTAAATTGAATCCTTACTATGTACCTGATGATATGAAATACTCCGCTGAAATAAATCTCACCAATTATGTTAGCTAATGATTCCTTTATCTATTGTACATATAATTTTTGAGCATGTGCTCTTTTAAATAGACATAATACTCCCTACTGTTGCTCCTCTCCGCAATGCCAAGGGTTCTTGCCCGAGCACCCTACGATATGCCGGCAAATTCCCCAGTCCCTAGGGATCGTGGTTCGTCCTTTCGTACGCTTTAGCGAATCTAACACAAATCTAAACAAAGCGTGTAGCTGACAGTTATTCAAGCGAGTTACGTAGAGTATTCTTCTGAAAATCTGCGGTTTTTGCGCCGTTTTGCATTTTACTATAACTATTAGCACTATATTTAGTATAACATTTTGATACCTAACTGAACAATAAAATATAATATAACATAATTAAATCTGACATGGGAAGCAGAATGGTAGAAGCAAATTTACTTAAGGAAGAACCCACTTTGAAGCGTAGTTCAGAGACTGAATAGTAAGTATTAGTGCCTCGTTAATAACTAAATACAAACTTACCCGTATACTCTCTGCTATTACTGTCCAGAGATTTCCAACGGCGTTTGCTGAAAAGCATACGCTTTAACGAGTACTCTAATTTGCAACTTTCGAATACGGTATCTGACCTTTATGTAATAATTCGTTAGGTAGATTTTAATCAAATCAAATTTGTAGTTTATTTCACTGCAAATATTAAGGATTGGGCTAGCGTCTGTAATAAAATGATTATTTCATGAATTTAAAGGATATCTCTATTAACGAATACTTGCTGGTCTAGTAAAGTGAACACCTATATCAAATACTAATTGTTCGCTATATCGTTTGCCACGGATAGCAGAACAGTGTTTTATACTAAATGCGGCATACTTGTTATTACGTTTTCTAGTATATTCGAAATATGCCGATACCGAAACGTACCTAAATGGGATATTTTCTAAGTATAGCTGTGGCCATAAGTATTCGCTACCCTCTTTTGTTTTTTATTCCGACGAATATATAAGAAATAAAAGAAAATTGATCGATGAAAATGTTTCATTGTGACTGTATACAGATATATACAGATATTGCTTAATATTTGGTAGCTCCTCCCTGGGCTTTTATCACCGCACGAATTCGTCGGGACATACTGCTCACTAAGTTGTAGCACTGTTCAGGGGTGATTTCATTCCACTCTTCGAATGTTTTTGTTTTTAAGCATTGTTTTGTGATAGATGAGTATTTAGCTACATTTCGCTTTAAAATGTACCGTAAATGCTCAATTGGCGACAAGTCAGGGGATTGTGCCGGCCATTCCAGGACCAGCACGTTATTTTCCTCGAACCAGCGCATTACTTCGCGAGATTTATGGCACGGTGCATTATCTTGTTTTAACGCACACGGTTCCAGAACTTCTTCCAACATGTCGATGTACGTCCGACTGTTCATTCGGCCCTCGCAGACGAACAGTTCTCCGACGCCTGTTGCACTCATGGAACGCCAAACCATTATGCTACCACCCCCAAACTTGGCAGTCGGGATGATACAGTCTGGATGGAAGGCCTCTCCTCGCCTTTTGTTGCGGAGACAACCGTGGTTTATGTCGAGCTTTGTATCCACCTAAATTTAATTCATAAAGGCGTCTTCTAACCGTGCGAGGAGAAATAGCAACATTATGTAGCCGGAAAAGCTCACTGGAAAGCTGTTTAGACCCTTTTTTCCGGTCTCGCAAAGACATCCGCTCTAAGACTCGCTCATCTCTGCTAGTTGTCTTCCTTTTTCTACCAGTTTTCGGTTTGTTTGTCAAAGATCCACTCTCTTTGTATCGTTTTATCGTCATTCTAACTGTCGATCGCGCACATTTCACTTGTCGGGCAATAGCAGACACCGACAACCCTTGCTTTTCTAACACCACAATTTGTCCTCGCTCTACCTCCGTCAATTCGCGTGTTTTCGGCATTACTTTTTACTGTATATTACAATATCTTCACTCTAACTAGCTCAACCCTACTCTTACAACTTTTAAGGGAGACTGAAGAAATATTCAGAAATTACAATTTTACGTCTATTTTCTAATTTACTCAGAATGGCCTACAATAAACCATTAAAGCCTCATTATCAGGTACCTAGTTAAGTCCGTCATCGACCCTGCTTCTTATAAATACAATAATATTCGTGTAATACGTTCAAAACGAGAGTGGCGAATACATATGGCCACAGCTGTATGTGTGCACTGACAATCACCTAAAATGCCCAGTCGAATAATACTGAACAAGCGTGCTTTGATACGGGTATTCGATTCTCCGTACCATACGCTTCACCTCTCCACGTTGTTCTCTGCACGGTACTCAAACTTGGCCCTCTTTACCGAGACTAATAAGGAAATATTAAACAGAATTGTAAAATAATGTAGGTGTGAAATATTCTATATCCCAACAACTGAATCGGAAGCATTAGCGACATTTTCGGCGTTAACAACATAGGAATAATTAAAATATACCTGGAAACAAAAAAAAATATAAATTAGTTCCTCGATCTTGTTTTTAGATAGACTTTCTACCATGAACCCTATTTAATTAGAACACGTAAAAGGAAGCAAGCAGCAAATATTTATAAAAAGACGTGTTATACAATCAGTACAAACAGATGCGTTCCCGTTATCGAAAGGAATAATCCGCTTCTACGCATTCTAAACATGTTTGTATACAAGAATCATCATTTTAACCAATTACTGATGCAAAAAAAATGAACTCTTCTGATTACTTTAGACTCCCTATTTCATCATATATCTGATACGTGACCGTACGCACCTTTTTTATTGGAAAGATAAATACGAGATCATTTTTATTCCTCGTAAATGTTGAATTTTCGAACTAAATGAGCATTTTATGCATGATCATGCTAGAGAAACGGTTATGCAAATAACAAATCGGACACCTTTTCTATGTCACGGCATAATTTTTCGTCAGACGCGTTCTTCTTATGATAGTTTGTTTTTAAAGCAATCTTTATCGATGCTGTCATCGCCCGCGTTTAGAGCAAGGAAACATCCTTTTCCATATTATCGTTCGGTATGACATATTTTTGGGGTCCCGTCAAGGCGGTTAATGCGATACGAGTCACAAACGCAGAAAAAAAAAGAAAGGAAACCGTTGTAGGAAGATGGTAGTAATTTCTAAGGTTGTTCGCGGAGAAGACCTGCCTCTTTAAAAAATAAACATCGAAAGCAGAAAGAGCTGTACGTTAATGGTTACAACTCGAGGCGTAAAGAAAGTGTAAGGGTCGAAAGAGGGGCGATTATAACACGTACATTTTCGTATATTCACCCTTCGTCGGTCCCTTCTGCGCGAAGGAAGTAAACACTGAAAGCGTTAATATTTGCGCAAATTAACGAAAAATACGGACTATGCGCTTTCGGAAAATTACTTGTAGCTTATTCTCTTGAGGTATATTAACGGAATATCTGTTACATTCTAAATACAAATAGGTATCCCTCTTCGCATAATATATACAGTCCCTATCCACTTTGTTAGCGCCGCCATATAAATCTATGGTGTTGTGTGTTTCCAACGCGATAATTTACAAATGCAAGTGTAAAATTCATTAACTTTGGTTTACGATACCTACCTAAATACGTTTCCTAAATATCTTTCTAACAAATGACGATTTCACGGACTGTGTGGATGTACAATTCACAGGTATAGCAGTAAACTCCACTCACACAAATTTATTAATTATGTCTTTTGAAGGTTAGTACTAACTGAGAGAAAGGTGACTGCAATAGAACTAGCGTCATCTATGTGTTAGGCCCGGGACTTTTCAACCCATGTGTTATGTATACAATATATATGGATATACATTGTTTATCAACATATTTATAGAATCTTACATTTGGCTATTTTAATTATATAAATTTGAATTTAAAAACAAAGAAAAAATTTAAATAAAAGAACCCCTTCTACATGTAAAGAGCCTGAGGTTTTCCACCACAATATGTATAGATTCCAAGGATTTAGGAGGGTAACATATAGCGTATTTGCAATTGCATGTTCGTCTTTATTGTTGAAATGAAACGCTTGGTGTTTCAATTGTATTTCAAAGCAAACATAAGAAAAGCTTACAAAATTATAAACTCCTTTTATCAAAGTGTGCTTAGGAAAAGACTTGAAACACACAACAAAGAGAGTAATAAATAAAAGCTAAGGCTTTTTGATCTTATATTCCGTTTATCACGTGTGATTCAATAGGATCGGAAGTTTTTGCTGTCAATATTAAATGTATTATCAAATATTTGATTTTTTATTAGTTTATTCCAAAATTAGCAAAGTAAATATATATACAGTTCGCAGAAAAGAAAACTGAAAATAGACTGTAGAGATTGAGAAATTGATACTAATCGAAAAGAGAATTTCCGTTATTACAAAGAAACTTAATATCACGGGCTGGATTAATAATTTCCTTTTTTATTTGTCTGCTTAATCCGGTTCTATATTAGATATTATATTTTTGCACTTGGCATATTTCAATTACTCTATTTCCAAGTATTCCGATTATACTTGCCGACTATTAAAAGAATGACGTAAATATTACGTGGGATTCCACGTATATGTTTATGCATACACAAAAATATGTATGTACATTAGTACGCCAATGATAACTTTGTTGGAATAAATGAACAAAATAACTCTGCAAACAGTAATTTGTTCGGTGGATTTATTCCTCCCCCCCCAAATAACTTACGGTATTTACGTGTATATATTATACACATAAGCGGACTATTTTTATACATCCTATCTTATCAGCTATATATTTCAATCTCCTTGTCCGTTTCTCATTTCTATTTCCTATTTGTGCACCTGTTGAATCTTTTATGAGGTAGTCTGGTAGTATTTGCCTTCCAACAGGATAATATTTATTCGCGCCACTTATGCCGAAGAACTAGACGCCGGTGTCCTCGTAACGGAGCATGATTTGATTTTTGCGTATACATTCTTTTCTCCTCCGTAACCCAGTTTGTTTATAAGTATCGATATGTCGAGAGGTCGTTGCAAAATTCTTCTACGTTCAAGTTTTCGTACTCCGGCAACAATTCACTTTTACTTTCTTTCGACCTCGCGAAACTCTCTCTTCGTCGACCTAATTTAATAGATAGCATTAATAACTTGTAAAGGTATGATGCGTTTAAGGTAGAGCAAATTTATACGCGACTAAAAGTACACGGACTCGGATGCGAGGTGGAAGAGTTTCGGGCCATTATTTTCCAGCTTGATATCTAGTAAATTTGGGAAGTTTAAGTTTGCTTTTTTAAGGAATAAATTGTGTATGCAAACTCTATTAAGTGCCATAAAGTGTGCCATGATAAAATATGATCTTACAATACTACTTTTGTTAATAGATTTTGTGACACGTTAATTTTTTACAAGGATATAACTAGGTGCTTTTGAGTCAATAGAAATGTTACGTTCTCTTGGTTTGGAGAACATATCGTGACGCGTTTTTAGTAACCTATGTTCTCCTCATGAACATATCTAGTTTTTATTATATTTCCCACTTACCTTTGTAATTAACTTACCTTTATTATTAATAGTTTTCTTTAGTTAAATAGCATTGTGAGGGAGAATGCACTGTTGAACTCCACCTGAGATTGGCTAGTATCTTAATATCAGACTATATTAATAGATATCTTATGTAATCGTCGATTACGCTTTTCTCGTGATATACTCTACATTTAAATACAATTCCCAAAATTCCCGTTCGCTTTTATTATTAAAAAAATCCCTTTCTTTGAAAAGAAAGAGTTCCTTAAGCAACAGGAAAGAAGTTTATATCACAAAAATCCAATAATTAAAATGTTATACAAACAAATGGCAAATCACTAGGGTGACAGAATAAAATAGACTCCTATTAATTAAAAAAGAATTCTATTCTCGTTATATATACAAAATATTTTAAAATTTTTAAATTAGACTAATATTTTGTCGATCCACCTTTACTTGCGTGAAGTGCTGCGAGTCGTCGTGGCATAGAACCTATTAAATGATTAATGGTATGTTTTGGAACATTTAACCACTCTTCTGTAACAGCTGCAACGAGTTCTTCCTTATTGCTGGGTTTTCGGGGTCGTTTTGCCATATTTGTCTGGATTATGTGCCAAACATTCTCTATCGGATTCATGTCTGGTGATTGGCCTGGCCATGATAAAATCCGAATCTCCTATTCCTCTTTGCATGTGGTTGTTGTTCTTGCTTTGTGGCAGAGTGCTCCATCCTCCATAAAAGTGGCATCTTCTTTAGATAAAATGGCGTTGCCGAATATCGATAGTGGTCCTTCTGTTAATATTTGGATATATTTTGCCGCATTTATATTTCCGTCGCAGATTACTAATTGCGATCTTCAACCATACGATATCGCGCCCCACACCATGATGTTCACCGTCTGATGCAAAAATTTGTCATCCAGTTGCTGTGACGAACGCCTCCATACCCACGTACGACTACTATCACTGAATTGGCGGTATCTGCTTTCGTCTGAAAAAATGACAGACCGCCAAAACTCTTCGGGCTTCGTTCGCATTTCGATTGCCCAAGCCATTCGGAGCCGTTTTTGAAACGCCGTAAGGAGAGGTTTTTTTCTTTGCCACCCTTTTATACATCCCCACACTGTGGAGGTATCGCAGAACGGTGCGCTGACTTTTCTGTGAAGTTGCCGCAAGCTCGGCTGTACTTTTTCGCGGTTCTCTTAACACTTCGCGCACAAGCGCCCTTTTACTTCTTTCAGAAGGTTCGGCACGACCTGGTCTCGGCTCCACTGTTGTTTTTTTCCTTGCGTTTAAATTGTGTAATCACACGGTTAACTGTGGACAACGGAATATTTAAAAATTTACTTATTTCACATTGCGAAACGCCGCGTTCACTCTGGCCAACGATGCGACCCCGAGTGAAGTCGCTAATATCACTCGAACCTTGTAAGCGAGGCATAGTTGTAACGATACTAAACTCTGACGAATTCCTTCCGATACATCTACCCCTACCCTAATGACAAGGGAAAGTTCTTAATTCGTTCTTATACCGCTTTATCTGGTGTCTATTTTATTCTGTCACCCTAGTGTACGTTACAACAAAGAAACATGAAACGTAACTCACTTTGTAATTTTCCCAGCAAATTTTGTTACTCTTTTAAAAGCTCCGTACTGCGTGATATTAGAGTATGAGTTTTACTTGTACGGTTTTAGGGTGACAAAATTACTTAAAAAAGCACAGAAATTCTTTCAGAAGCTTAGAGCTTTATATAAATATCTATAACACATATATCTAATTCAACTTATACATACTTTAATATCTAAGCGAAAACGCAATCTTTTGTTAATTTTCTTGCTATTATTACCGTTGCAATGCTTTTGTTTTGCGCTGTCGTGTTAACAATAAATTAGAATTATGGTCCGAAATAAAATTTTAAAGTCAATTAGATCATTCTACAGATAAAAATGTAACTTTTACTAACCGGCACATTAAGAGAATCATAAAATTTCAAGCCGGCAGAAGCTCGAGTGTCAAACGGGGATTATATCTAGCACACAGCGTGTATACTCTCGTGCCCATGCACTTTATGTACGGACATATAACAGACCCGTCAACGTTGCTGTGTGTGTTGACACTTTGGTGGTAATTAAATACAGCAACGACAGGTGCATGTGGAAGGGGCCACCGGTCCCGGTCTCTTCAGTAGGACGGACGGCTAAATTATTCACCAGCCCGTTGAAATTACGGATTTGAAGATTTTCAACGGAAAACTTGACGAGATTTTAACGTTTACGTCAGTTTCGGCCATTGTTGGGCAACAATTGCGTGCAGCTTGTTGGTTAGTTATTTTGCGTATGGGACGATTCCCGATTTGATATAGACGATGTTTATGTAACGAACACATCTTAGGATAAAACGGGTGTGGTTATTAGACTGGATACGTTTCAGAATCGTACACATCAAATGTGATAATTGTAATCAATGGTAACACCATGTTTCCGATCCGTTAAATAAGTTAATAATATTCCAAACATATTAAGCAAAACGTCAGTTTTAGAATACGAGGCCAGAATTTCTACCTAACCAATTTAAAATCATATAATAATTTGTAAAGAAAGGCGTCTATATTGTAAAGATAGATGTATCGTAAGGCTTATTGCTGGGATATTAAATAGGTACCAATCTCAGGGTCACCATTTTACTTTTATTACATGTCATTCGATTGTGAATGTTGAAAAACAAATAATAATAACAACTTCTTTTTGGTGGTGAACGGCCCAACGGAGTTATAAGTTATTTTAGCTTGTCATAACCGCAGCAAAGTGTTCCATGGCCTTCATACTACACCCCCTCGCCGTAATGAGTGAAGTAAGTACTGTTAGTTATTTTCCCAACGGCGAATGGTGACTCTGGAACATACCGATGCCGCCCGAAAAAGTACCGCCACTGTAATTGACGGATATTGGTTTCGAACTCATGCCATCTGAGTTGCAAATTTAAGTGCTGGTCCTCTTACCACTGGCGTACCGCGCCATTAATAATAATATCATCTATGGATCAAGCTAACATTGTATTACATAAAAAAATAGACCTTGATCAAAAGGTTGCAAAAATAGTTGAATGCAAATATTGTAATTGATATATACTGCAGTCATTAACAATGGCAACTATATATATATATATATATATAGTTAATTCAACTATAGAAACTTGTTCTTAATGCAAATGCTCATACAGCTTAGTTTTAAAAGGTGTTAGGGGCAGCAATATCAAATATTCCGGCGGAGAATTGTGTAGAGGAAATATATGTTATGTAAAGGAACGTTTAAAAACTTCAGAAGAGGTGGTGACAAAAGGTGTCTAAGGCCTAAATTTAAATTGTGAACGTCCGTTCGGAAGTCTATTTTATTGTACAAATGGGCAGGTTGATTCAAAGTCATAATTTCATTGCATGTAAAGTTTTCTTATTACGCTAAGTTTTTAAGTAGATAGGTAATTCTGGTATATTTCCTAATTCCAAACACCAGCCTAAGACACGCACCCTGCACGCGCTGTATGTGTCCATCACACTATGTGCATGCATCAGCACGTGTGCATCCATCCAAAGCATCAATAGAAGGATCATACAGAGCGTCACAATTATTGGAGTGCGACAGGGCGAGACTGGGCCAAAGAAAACCGCGAAGTTTTTGTTCAAGTCACTGTCTCCATTCACGTAGGACCTTGATATTACGTCTCTAAATCTTAGTTTTGCGTCAATCTGAATACCTAAATTCTTAGCTGTCTTAACAGGGACGAGTTGTTTGTCTTTAATAATAATTATGGCCATATCAGGTTGTGATGTCTTCATTTCTTCTTTGGTAAAAAGCAGATTTATCTTAAGGTAGTGTTTAGATTATCAATATCATAATTAAGTTGCTATTCAGCTAAGTGCATTTCGGCGGGTTGGAAGACAACGTATAGTTGAGTATTGTTAGCATGCAGATGGTAAATAGAGGTAAAAACTGTGAAACATTAGTAGTGTAGATGACGAATAAGGGAGGTGCTATAATTAATTCTTGTGCTAGCGGTAAAAGAGCAGAGATATTCCCGTTCAAGGTCACATATTAACACCTTTAAGCAAGGAAAGACTTGAAGAAACAAACCACTTGATCATTTTGCCCAGTATAGTGTAAAATTGCGAGTAGCATATCGTGGTTTATCATATCAAACGCCTCTGAATAATCAAGCAATGTCGTAATGACGTTGCAAGTGGCAGATATGGTAGTGGAGGGGATGCGCAGTAACCTTCTGCGCATGTCCGTGTGTTATTTGTATATACGTATAGCGATGACGATCTGTTTTTCACAGTAGCGATACGACAAGAAGCTGCATGCTACTAAGAGCGAAACGTCGGTGGACTCATGCAATTGCGGCACAACCCGGAAACCTAATTCTTTAAAAGAAAGTCATTAACCACTTGGTTTATATATACTGTAGTGTACGCTTCTATTTACTATGTCTATACTTCCTTCAAGTATTTTAAATAATCCATAAAACCGTAGTAAGTATTAAAATACTTAACTGAACCTTTCTATATTTGTGTAGTCATAAAATTCTATAATTGCACGCCCAAATTTTATTTACGTCTTCAAACAGTTACGAAAATGGTTTCCCCTTGCTTGTACAATTTAACTACTTAATAAAGTGCAGTTAAAAGACGTTCAAATAACTTCTAGCAAATCTCTCACGAACACACAGCTTTATCCAATTTGCCTACACGCGGCATCTTAACAATTAAAGCAAATACTCCTTTGTAACTCGACGCATTACAAGAGTTATATATCTCATTGTTAATATTATTTTAATAAACAGAAACCGAGCGACAAAACAAAGAAACGAGGAGCAATAGGGACAGCGAGAGAGAGAGCGATAAAGATAGAGTGTATATGTATAACAAGCGTATTCTAATTATCATATGCATGAAGCAGGCACAAATATGCCTTTACGTTCACACGAAAGCTCTCGGAACTCGTTTATATATGCACGTATATACGTGGTAATATTATGTGCCGTATGTCCAGTACGGTTCATTTATTTTAGCGGTCTTAAAGTATTAAATTGTCATTGTCGGATGCTTTCGTCCTCTTTCTACCTATTACCGATTTCGGGAGCGGAAAACAACCGAGCAGCCATAATGGAAAATCAACACGAAGGGCGTAGGGAATAGACGGTGTTAGCGGAAGTCGTTATTTTGTAACAGGGTTCGTACTCGTATTAAGTTCAACTTGACGAACTCGGAAAACCGTGTTTCTATATGATTAAGCCTAGGTTAATGAAAATCCCCTGTTTTTACGTAAGAATGTGATAAATTTGCATAATAAAAATGTTAAATGAACTACGAACGCGGAAAGGTAGGACACATTTCCTAAAAGGTTTCGTGTGTAAGTGAAAATGTAGTAATTTAACTTTCTAATTAGCGTTAAATATAAGTGGATTTTGGTTTTCGAAGTTCATAAACATCAAATTAGCACACCAATTAATTTAGCTTCCACCTAAAATGGTAACAAAAAAATACAGTGGTGCAAAAAAGTACAGTACTTCCACATGAAGAAAGGATTAGCTGTTTTAAAAAGGAAATCAAGTTAATTTCAATGGCCAGCTCATTCGAAGAATCTGAACCCCGTTAAAAATATCGGCAGAATATTTTATGTCAATGACAGGCAGTACAATAGCTTCAATAAACTGAAATCTGTGGTAAAATTTTTACTCCAATAGTGATCAAGTTGGTAGGCAGGGTGAAGGAATAAATTTAAAATAAGTTATTTTGAATGAAAGGTTGAACGCCCATTATTAAGTTTAGGTTGAAAAGTGTGAATAGAGCAACAGAAATTTCCTTGCTTCAAATGATTGTCATTCTAAATATTTTCTGAAGAAAGTCCAATAGATTTTTTCGATGTCATTTTTTCTTTCATTTGTCTTATCTGTAGTTTAACTTTAATGCATAACTTGCCGATGATGTTAAAGATATCTATTCATTAGTTTACGTGGAGCGGTAGAAATTTCGCTGTGTGCTGACCTTTTTTGTACACAGAGAAAAAATGTTAATAATATTTACTTTTTATGTACAGATACACGTACATGAATAAAAATATATTAAATAAATGTGAAAATTAAAGCGTTCAATTTAAATTTTGCTTTCATCTATGTGACGTCCTCTTGATCTAATAAGCACACAATCGAGGCATTCTCGCAATAAGTTTTTCCAGAGTTTCTTGTGTTATTGAGGTCCAACTCGATTGCAATTTGTTCCACACGCCAGTAGCTGATGTCGGAGCCGATTTCCGTACTTCCCGATCTAGTTCTTCCCATAGTAACTCGATTGGATTCAAGTCGGAGCTCTGGGGAGGCCATTCCATAATTTTCAGAGTTCCTTCCTCTTCTAAATGGCGTAAATAGTCTTTACATAATTTAGAGGAATGTTTTGGGTCATTATCTTGCTGGAAGATAAAATTTTTACCCAAAAGTCGAATTGCGTGGTTCTCCAAAATTTCGCGGTAGCCTTCTTTTTTTTAATATACCGCCAATTTTCACAATGTCCCCTACACTAGTTCCAGCAAAACAGCCCCAAATGATGATAGAACCTCCACCATGCTTCACGGTAGCAGCAATACACTCTTCTCTGGTACGTTCACCCACAGATCTTCTTACGAATATGCGTCTTCGGGTTCCGAACAGCTCAAATTTGTACTCATCCGTCCATAGGACGTTGTTCCACTCTTCTATGGTCCAGTGTTGGTGTTCACGTGCCCATTTAAGTCGCTTTTGCTTGTTTTGTTTGCGTAGTAATGGCTTTTTCATCGCAATACGTCCATGGAGCGCGGCTTTCTGTAGGCGACGTTTGACTGTAGAAATACTAACTAGTTTTTGGCGACCAACATTTAATTCTACGGTGATTTCCGGGGCTGTTTTGCGTCTACTTAACTTGCTGGTAACCACTATTTTGCGATCATCTGCTGATGCTGTCGCTTTTGGCTTTCCACTCCGTCTTTTATTAAGAAAACTGCCAGTTTCCCGATACTTTTTTACGTTATAATCAACCGTAGCATGGTGTATTTTCATTTTTTTGGCAATTTATCGATTACTTATGCCACTTTTATGGTAAGCTATTATAAGCGCACGTGTTTCCGTACTAATTTCGCGGAGGCATTTTAAAAAATTGTCACACGATATTTCGCTCACGACGTGAATAGAGTAAATACCACACTGCAACTGACCATAGGTTACAGATTTCACTATAATCTTCTAGGAAGGTAATTTAAACATTATTACCTACAATCTAACAGATGACTAAATTTACCCAGTAAATTCAGAGGGATTGTTTTTGTAATTCCACCGCAATAAACAGTTTATGGTAATTCGACCAAGTGCAGGTAAATGATAGTAAACCTTATGCTATATAATGGGTGTTTGTTTATCTTACTGAATTACATTTTAAATACGTATTTCATTTTATTATAATGTTTTTTTGGTAAACAATACTATATGAATAATCCATGAAAACAGGGGTGCCTAAACACTTTTGAGCGGTAGTGTATATTAATACAGGGATGTCAACTTAGAATATATTTCACTACCAACCTAAACGTAGTTACCATTCTAATAACAACCTAAAAAATTATCTCACAAAACGTTACCCGCTACTTAACTCAAGGACATACTCGTTCGGCCTGAATTTGCTGGTAAACCATTCGATGTAGGACTCAAGTTAGCCGTAAAGTACCAAAGCTGACTTAAAATCTACATAAATACACGTATTTATCAAGTTGTTGCGCCACAATTAGAAAAATTATACCGAAATGTGGGATAAGGTGAAAAAGAAATCTAATAAGTGAATTCGATATTATCACATGCTATATTTGTGAGCATTGCGAGAATAAATACACTTTCTCGAGTTGCATCATCCGTAAACCTCGTAAACACCGCCATACTTTCAAAATTTAAACGGATTATAACGTAATGAAACAGTAGATTTAGTGCGTTTTTTAGTCTACATCAATATTCTTACCTATATTTCTCCTATATCCATTCACTAAGATTTAATTTGATATGCATCCGGATTAGGAAATCTTTTTAAACCGCTGGTAATTTTTTTCCCAGTTTATATAACAACAAAAATCGCCTTGACTCCTTCAATTTTAAATTGCCACTTCTAACTTCCCTCGCACGTATATCTGTGAGTACATACATGGTAGGAATACGGAATTAGGAGGTATTAAGTTATAGAAGATTACGTACACACATCTATAACGTATACGTAATCTCTAAACGTTTCCTGTTGTCTTAATATTACCGTTATTTTTAATGTTTACCCATGCGAATTTGAATCGGAAGTCTCCCATATTAATGGGTGTGAATAGGTGTACTTATGAACTGCAGATGTTCATTATTTGTGTGCAGAATTAGCGCATCTAAAGAAACGCATTGAGGTAAGGTGGTAGTGGTTAAATCTTGTAATAAAAAGGTCTTTCATGTTTTTGTTCTTGTACTTTTGGGACAACTGTAGGTATACTATTGTCTGTAATTACTATGACCTAAAAGATTTATTACAATAATACCCTTAATGTGGTTAGAATAGTTTGAGGTGTTTAATAAAACTTTGTACTGATCTTGTATGCTTGTTCTTTAGTTCAGAAGGTGTTAGATATTCTTTTTAAAAGATTTGTATAGTCAATGGATGGCTTGTACATGTGTTCTGCCGCTTCTAGAAGTTCCTGACATCTTACCGAGAACGAAATGAATGCCTTTCCATGACCTTGTCCATATTTTTCTAGTTCGAGCCTTTAATTTCTTGATTTCGTGTTTTAGGTTGCCTCCTTGTGAATGACAACAAGGCGTTGGCCAAATAAAACCCAACCTATCTACTTCCTTGGCCACTGTTTAAGCCTTTGCGCTATCTTCGATCCCTTAGTAGGTATAACGGTTAGAATTCTACCTAGTGTGGGTTTGTATTGCTTAATTTATTTTTGGTGCTTGTTACGCCATCTATTTTCGGATGTTTTAAGTATCTTCATCGAAGTGTCTCCCAAATAAACTTGAAGTTGCGCTTCCGATGTTCTTGATCCTTTCTATCACACCTCTCGATTCTGATGCTCTTGGTATATGTGTTCTACCTTGATGTGTTGTTGTTGTAGTTCTCCTATAAGTTATCTCTTTTTTGCATTCTAATTTGGATCTATACTCCTCTGCAGGCCATGAGAATTCTAAACAGGGGTATTAAGTATGCTAAGGAGTAAAATATGTATACGAAAATATCTAGTCGACAAAAACTGTGTATGAAATTCATTTTTATTAAACAAAGGAGGAAATTAACACTTGTTCTCAGAACTTATAACTAGCTTTTCTCAAATAATCGAAGTTCAGGGCAATTTGATTTGGTAACATTTTTAAGGACAAAATTGAGCCCATTCTCTTGGTACCAGTGCATGGCGAATTTGTCGTGTGGCTGGTAGTTAAATCTGCCCAGAATAACGCAGGATCTTTGTGAAGGTGTATCATAGGTAGAGGTCGTTTCTGCAAACAATCTTTCACACAATTTCTTTGTACCAGTCGGGATGAAAACGACCTTGTAGACCGTATTTACATATTGCTTGCCAAATTAAATGTTGTTTAGTAAACTCGCCCACTTTTTTCCTTAAATTTAAATGTAACATTGCCTCTTTTTTATACAGTGTAGAGATGTTTACCGAGAAGCTGACAGAAAGTCGCTTTGGTGTAAGTTTCGTCATCCATAGTCATGTAGCTAAAATTATGCTCAATGTTGCAGAGTTTTTGGGAACGAGATTAGGCGTTTTTATTTGTAGTTTCTATTCGGTGCTAGTAGAACTTTCTATAATTGAAGACCTTTCTCTCTACGAACTTTCTGCACATTTCCGTGCGACATATGCACTTCCTTAGCTATATCTCTAATGGAACGTGCAAGATTTCTTTGAAATGGAGTACTACTTCTCTAATCTATTTCTCTATGATAAATCCCTTTTTTCGTCTACTTCCCTTTTCGTTCTGTAATTAATCGAACTTCTTGATCACCAAGGTTACAGTTGATTTGTGAGAGACAGAGACTGATTTTCTTGCTTTTTGGGCGCAATTAATTTACGTGTACGTTGTTTCGTTAAGGTCATTTTGTAAACTATGCTTTCGTATACATAGTTTATGGTGCTACCATAGACTCACAGGTGTATGTGGTTATAAGTTCATCTAGGGTGTCTCCAGTTTCTTTTGTAGCGTTGTACTCTAATATAATTTGGGCTTTTTATCATCTCTGGTACTAATTTGATTCTCGTGGTGTAAGGCAGACATCCAAGTTCTTTTTGATTTAAATTTAAAACAATAAAATGTTCTAGGTATTTCAGATCGTCTGCAGATGTACAGTTAAGTTCTTTTTGTTTTAGTAATATAATTCATTATATGTATATCTAATGTTAGTTGTAAAATAAAAATTAGTGCTAGATGTAAATAAACGTATTTATATAGATACATATATAAAGTTTTTACTATATCCTTACTTATAATCTGGGGCACACTGATACGAACGTTACATAATACTTCGAAATATAATCAAGAAAATATATCGTTTAAAAAATTAAATAAAGGGGTTACAATATTAATAAATGAAGTCACTAGTGACCAATAAAACAAAATTTAAAATAAAGACAAAATTTTTATTGAAAACAAATAGACGCGAACGGATGCCACAACTAAATTTAGAATTAGAAAGATTAAGAACAAAAGTTACGAGCATATGTAAATATTGTGGTGTGATACAGGATATTCTAATAAATGAAATCTCGCAAATCCCATATGACGTTGAATCAGAATCTGCATCAATGTTGGCAATAAGTGAAACAAAACATTATTAAAAATCCCTGTTCTAAATGGTATATTAGTCATATGACGTCACATTCATTTTTCATCATTAGTACACCGATAATAATATTATATACCGACAGTTACGGTCGCAAAGAGTGTCTTATTGCAACAACACGTAGCAGTCGTCAGCTATAAATAGAAACAAGTTCTTTAACGTGATTACATGATTACGATTGCACATGCCTGGTAGTAGTTACCTCGTTTTATTCTTGGTTATTGATTTATCTACTGTACATTTAAAAGAGAGAATTTCCTTAAGAAAACGTGCAGGTTTCGGATGTATTATTATACGCCCGACATTCTACATATAGTTATAATACGTTATTTTTAAAAGTATCGACTCAATTTTCGAACGGTTTCTGCAAAGCTAGCGAAATCGGTTTATTTTTACCTCGTTGAAAGTAAATTACGTCTCAAGGACGGTTACCTAACGTTACGAGTTGAAAAGGCTGTTCTGCATAATGTTATTAAATAAATTACGTATGGTATCACATCTATTTAAGAGTATATGATTGCCTGCTATTCCAAGATCAATTTCCTTTGTGAGGAAAATGAACTGTGTAGTTACTTTTTATCGGAAACAAAAAGTTTCGACTAATATTTTACGTAATATCTAACTGCTAAAAGCTTATTACTCGAGAAGAAACTGCAGGATTATGTATAATTTACTTAATGTTACCGTTGTTTTGTGTTAATTGGAAATTGCTGATTTCCTATGAATGATCTCATAATCTTTGTGGAAGGTAGTTTCGCGTTCGTACCCCGATAATTTTACTGCCGAGCGTAATTTGCATAAAAATTTACATAGCTTCTGTATTCAGTGGCGGTTTCTTCTATGGTTTGTAGGTTTGTGCAGCCGCCAAAAATAATAATAATGAAAGAAAGCCCAATTCTATATTTTTAAAATTATAAATTGACAATTGTATTTCAGAATAAATTAACTATTTATAATGGAAAGTCTTCTATGCACTATTTCCGTTTGGCTTCTAAAAATGTAACGTAACCTAATGCTCGATATTTTGTTCCATACTTTAAATAAATTAAAAAAAAATGAGAAAGATGCCCTTGTTGCAGAACATGCTCTTTTAATTTTCCATAATAATGAATTCAGTGCAGAGTTTAATAGCGAATCCGTTCGGTAAAAGGACGTTCCACGAAAAAACTAATCGCAATTTATGAAACGGAAGATTTTAAATCAGTCTCGGATTTGCTTCCAGTTAATGATATCATTTCACAAGACAGTGAACTAACTGTGACTCTTCGTGAACCTTTTTTTAAAAATTCTAATTACAATTCCGATGACATCAGTTGTTTTTCTACTTTAAAAAGAATAAAAACTTTCGTAAAAAACAGCGTGGTCCAAGATGGACTTTCTGCGTTGGTGACGCTTCCTAAAGGAAAGGATTTTATGTGTTCAGATTTAAAACACAGAGTTATAAATAAATTTGCTGAAGATGGTCAATAAAGTCAGGATATTAGGGAGTTTTTGTCTTATTTCTTTATAAGTGTCCTAGCAAAAATAATTTTTAATAAAGCATACATGGTCACCTACCGTAAAAAGTAAAAGTGTAAAGTATTCAAAAAATTTGCAACGCCCATATTTTTTAAGTGCGTGCCGCCACTGTCTGTACCTATATTCACAAGAATAAATACGTAATTTTTGCATTCGGACTGTATTCCTGATATTTTTCATAGTTATCTATTAATTAAAGTATTGGGCAATCCCAATGTTTTGGCAAGTATTATTGTCGTCTTGAGGGTAGCTCTGTTATTTAATCGCTAAGAAAGTTTAAACTTTGTTATTGCTATATTATATCAATAAGGATATTTATGCTAAAGGGATCCAATGTACCAAATACCAAGTTAAATGGCTAAATAGCCTAGTGTTATTCATTGAATTGTTATGTTATATAACACAGCAGTTTTAAACGAAGTTTCTTGTAAATTGTTTGTGTAAATACACTAGGGTGACAGAATAAAATAGACACTTACTAATTAAAAAAAAGATTCTATTCTCGTTATGTATACAAAATATTTTAAAATTTTTAAATTAGTCTAATATATTGTCGATCCACCTTTACTTGCGTGAAGTGCTGCGCGTCGTCGTGGCATAGAATCTATTAAATGATTAATGGTGTCTTCTGGACTATTTAATCACTCTTCTGTAACAGCTGCCGCGAGTTCTTTCTTATTGCTGGGTTTTCGGGGTCGTTTCGCCATATTTGTCTGGATTATGTGCCAAACATTAGACACATTTGCAATATTCTATTCCCCTCTTGCACTTCTTTGTCTCACTTACATGGGAACGTCATGAAGTGAATATCGTGATTCGAATTTTGCGCAAGACGTTCAATTGTTCTTCGACTTGGACGATTATGATGACCGACAGTTGGAGCTAACACATGGGCCGAAATGTCCCTGGCCTAACAAAGAAAACACGGATTTTTTGGTTCAAAATTAGCTTTATTCATCAACGTAATCTCCATCAAGAGCAACGCAATCATTCCAGCGCCGCTCTAACATTTCAATACCAGTTTTGTAGAACGATTTATCTTTTGCCTCAAAGTAGGCCACAGTTTCAGCGATAACCTCTTCATTCGTGCGAAATTTCTTACCGGCGAGCATTTTTTTGATGTCTGCGAACAGCCAGTAGTCGCTGGGAGCCAAATCTGGCGAATACGGTGGATGTGGGAGCAATTCGATGTTCAATTCATGTAGTTTTGCCATTGTTTTGATTGACTTGTGACATGGTGCGTTGTCTTGATGAAACAAAATTTTTTTCTTTGCCATATGCGGTCGTTTCTTTGCAATTTCGGCCTTCAAACGCTCCAATAACGCTATATAGTATTTACTGTTGACGGTATTTCCTTTCTCAAGATAGTCGATGAATATTACACCAGGCACATCCCAAAATACCGAGGCCATAACCTTTCCAGCCGATTGTCGTGCTTTCGGGCGCTTTGGACGAGGTTCACCAGTTGCTGTCCACTCAGATGACGATCGTTTTGATTTCGGAGTGAAGCGATGGATCCATGTTTCATCCATTGTCACATATCGACGCAAAAATTCCGGTTTGTTACGTTTAAGCATGGCCAAACACTGCTCAGAATCATCAACATGTTCTTGTTTTTGGTCAACAGTGCGCAAACGCGGCACCCACTTTGAACAGAGCTTTCTCATAGTCAAATGCTCATGCAATATAAAGCCAATACGTTCTTTTGATACCTTTACGATGCCAGCTAACTCACGCAACTTCAATTTTCGATCATTCAAAACGATTTTGTGGATTTTTTTGATGTTTTCTGATGTTACAGCCTCATTTGGACGTCCACTGCGTTCTGCATCATCGGTGTCTCTATGACCACGTTTGAAGTCAGCAAACCAACGTTTTATTGTTGTTTCTGATGGAGCGAAGTCCCCATAACACTTTTCAAGCCATTGCTTTGCTTGAACGGTATTTTTTCCCATCAAGAAGCAGTGTAAAAACACTAAATTGTTTTTGATCCATTGTTTTGAAAATAACAAAAGTGGCGTGATTCTTAGCACAATAACTCACAAACTAATGAATAGAATATGATGAAATTTTAACAGCTGTCTTTTGAAGGTTAGTACTAACTGAGAGAAAGGTGACTGCAATAAAACTAGCGTCATCTATATGTTAGACCCGGGACTTTTCAGCCCATGTGTTAAATATATTGTTGCTACTGTACGGTAGCACTTACCGGTTGGTTGAGAGGACGCATACTGGTAAATAAATATCAAAACGTGTCTACAAAGAAAAGAAATTACCATTGCAATAAAACACCTAAACTGGACGTTCGATGAGTGGAAGATGGTGTTGTGGACTGACAAGCTAAAGACTTTTAAGATTTTAATTTATCAAAAAACTCAATCTATAAATTCTCTCACATAACCTTTTATTCTTTACATTCTAAAGCATCGATTAGAGTCATCTTCAAATAAACCTAACCAAAACCTTTCTCCTTCAAAAAAAAAATACTCACTTCCTAGAAGACGTCAGACAAGAAGCATGAAAAAAGGGAAATCACTGCCCAATAAATCACTTCGATTCTACTTAACAAATAAGCTATAACTCAATCTGTTTACGATTTCGTAGAACCATCACGCGCATAAATCATCGCAAGTAAATACTCACGACAACGGCCGCTGCAGTAGTTACACATGCGTACATAGATCCGTACAACGACTGGTGGCATTTTTTCAGCGAGTTCATTAACATACGAACAGGAACAATTAATTAAGGTTCGATGCGAATGTCATTCGTAATCATCAAATACATAAATTATCGACTCGTTTAACTTCCTACGTGCAGCATGTGCGTGCGCAACTAATTAAAATTGTTTTAAAGATCGGGAAGATAATATATGGATAAGTTCGACGTTGCTTTTCTTAGAGTTGCGTACAACAAGTCCTTATTAGGAGGAGGTTGCATAGGCAAGTAAGAAACAATGTCGCAGAAGCCTATAACATGATGGTTACAACTTCTTTTGTCCTAATTGAAATCGGATCCTTTCCTGGGAGTGATTAAATTCAAGTATTATGCGGTTGCTTACCGATAAACAAGATACGATCCTGTGATGCGCAAAATGGCAGATTGAAGAAGTCCAAGAAAGATAAAAATTACTCGAATAACGTTTAAATCCTTTGGTGATCTTTTAAATGGGAGCATGAACGTATTACTCGGCTAATAAGAAAACGTGGTGTATTTACATACCTTCTCCATATCGGTTTGGAAATACACTCGGCGAAATTCCTATAGTTCCATATATCTTCGGCAAATTATGCACCGAAGTTAATGCTGAACTACAAAGAAACACAAATGCAAGAGAAAATAGCACTAAAAAAATGCGTTTTAGCCCAATATATTCTTGAAGGCAGATAACATTACAAGAAAAATAATGGAGGCAGGATACCTAAAAAAGAAAAGAAGAGGAAGACCTAGGAGGACGTGGATGGACCAGATAAGAGAAGTGGGTAGAAGAAAGGGAAAAAACTTGGAAGAAATTAGGAGAAAGCAATAGCAAGAAATACAAAAAGAACCGGAATCCTCATCCGATACCTGAAAAGGTATACGGATATCAGAAGAAGAAGAACAACAACAAAAAGTATAAGAATAGAGTAAACCCATAAAGTTGAATTAAGGCCATTTAATTGATTAATATCCATCAAATAAAGTTACAATTAAACTGTTCACAAATTTCAGCTTTCATTTTCGAACCTAAAGTATCTATACACTTCAACGATTGAAAAGGAACAGAACTACATGCAATTCACTAGATAATCACTTTCTAACGTATAAATATATATACCTATAGAACCGAATACGATGAATTAAACTCCACCCACGAACCTTAATGTAACACTAAATTAAATGTGATATACAACAAAACAACATTGAAGATTAAAACTATTTCAGTTATTGGATCGGCTTGGGTAACACTATAAGACATCAATACCAAAAAGAAATTAAACCTACACATTATTTGTATATACATTAGTTAAATATTAGTCCAGATGAGCTATCTAAATACAATCTAGACGGTCGAAATCGTTCCGAATCACGAAACTAGACCTGTAACCAGACAGAAACAAACCATAACGTTATAAATTGCTTTTTCGCGAAAACATCTTTACGATTATTGCAATCTGATTTGCGCTAGCCAGACAAAAATACACCAACACAAGAAATACTATGTAATATTATTATTGCAGCTTTGGATATCTATAAAACAAGAAGAAATACAGCTGTGGCCATATGTATTCGCCACTCTCGTTTTGAACGCTTTACACGAATATTATTGTATTTCTAAGAAGCAGGGTCGATGACGGACTTAACTAGGTACCTGGTAATGAGGGTTTAATGGTTTATTGTTGGCCAATCTGAGTAAATTAGAAAATAGACGTAAAATTGTAATTTCTGAATATTTTTTCAGTCTTTCTTAAAAGTTGTAAGAGTAAGGTTAAGCTAGTTAGAGTGAAGATATTGTGTCTGTGATTTTGTCTGTGTAATACGATAGTAAAAAGTAATGCCGAAAACACGCGAATTGACGGAGGTAGAGCGAGGACAAATTGTGGTGTTAGAAAAGCAAGGGTTGTCGGTATCTGCTATTGCCCGACAAGTGAAATATCCGCGATCGACAGTTAGATCATTGACAAACAAACCGAAAACTGGTCGAAAAAGGAAGACAACCAGCAGAGATGAGCGAGTCTTAGAGCGGATGTCTCTTCGGAAAAAAGGGTCTAAACAGCTTTCCAGTGAGCTTTTCCGGCTACATAATGTTGCTATTTCTCCTCGCACGGTTAGAAGACGCTTTTGTGAATTAAATTTAGGTGGATACAAAGCTCGACATAAACCACGGTTGTCTCCGCAACAAAAGAAAAAGAGACTGCTGTAGGCTAAAAGTCACCGCGACTGGACCATTGACAATTGGGCCAATGTTATGTGAACGGATGAGTCAAATATTGAGGTAAGTAATACATAATTATTGTATTTGCGGTATTCTGTATTCAATTCCTGGTATCTACAGTGTTTTTATTCTTTTTAATGGGTTCCAAAATGTAACAGTATTCATGTTTTTGTTGGTAGCTTTGTGGTAGACCTGGGCCTCAATACGTGCGACGCAGGCAAGGAGAGGCCTTCCATCCAGACTGTATCATCCCGACTGTCAAGTTTGGGGGTGGTAGAATAATGGTTTGGGGTTCCATGAGTGCAACAGGCATCGGAGAACTGTTCGTCTGCGAGGGCCGAATGAACAGTCGGACGTACATCGACATGTTGGAAGAAGTTCTGGAACCGTGTGCATTAAAACAAGATAATGCACCGGGCCATAAATCCCGCGAAGTAATGCGCTGGTTCGAGAAAAATAACGTGCGGACTTATCGCCAATTGAGCATTTATGGTACATTTTAAAGCGAAAAAAAGGATGGCGAATATGGCCACAGCTGTATATATAGACAGAGTATAATTACAGTAGAAATTCTCTGTATAATGCGCCCAAGAGTGGTTCGCACCGTTTAATAGCTGTTTGTATAAGAAAATAAATCTTGCTGATAGTCTAAAGCTTCTAAATAAATCTTAGAAATATAATTTTAACGAGCTTTATTGCTAATAGTATTAGCGACAAGATACAACCCAATTAACATTATAAATATAAAAATATTCCTTCTCACAACTAACAGTTAGTATGTGAAGATACCCTTTTTATTCGTAACATATCTTAAGAAACATTTCATTCAAGTTTCCATGCACGTCAGTAAGTAAACTGCCAGTCGAAACACGCGGATCATCGATTTTGAACAAAACTGACGAAAGGATATGCCTTAAGTGAGTATGATCAAGGACAAATTGCTGCTTTAAAAGGAAAAGGCTTAGCAATCATGAAATAGCTCTGACAGCAAGACAAAGAAGGCGGATTTTATAAGTAGTGTTTTAAATGACGATTGCAAGGACTGTGTAGATGTACAGTACCGAAGACGCATATTCGTAAGAAGATCTGTGGGTGAACGTGCCAGAGAAGAGTGTATTGCTGCTACCGTGAAGCATGGTGGAGGTTCTATCATCATTTAGGGCTGTTTTGCTGGCACTAGTGTAGGGGACATTGTGAAAATTATATATGTATATTAAAAAAAGAAGGCTACCGCGAAATTTTGGAGAACCACGCAATACCTTTCGGAATTCGACTTTTGGGTCAAAATTTTATCTTCCAGCAAGATAATGACCCAAAACATTCCTCTGAACTATGTAAAGACTATTTACGCCATTTAGAAGAGGAGGGAACTCTCAAAATTATGGAATGACCTCCCCAGAGCCCCGACTTGAATCCAATCGAGTTACTATGGGAAGAACTAGATCGGGAAGTACGGAAATCGGCTCCGATATTAGCTACTGACGTGTGGAACAAATTGCAATCGAGTTGGACCTCAATAACACAAGAAACTCTGGCGAAACTTATTGCGAGAATGCCTCGATTGTGTGCTGCAATTATTAAATCAAGAGGTCACATGGATGAAAGCAAAATTTAAATTAAACGTTTTAATTTTCACATTTATTTAATATATTTTGAAAAATAAATATTATTAACATATTTGCTGAGTTTTTATACATTTTTGCTGTCAGTGCCAAAACTAATCCTATTTATAGCGATGAGGATTACTCTAAGAATTACTATATGGGGTTATAAAATATAATAGGTTTCTGATCATTCTCTAATCTATATATCTTGGAAGTTTGCATGTACAAATAATAAACAATAAACTTCATAAAGGACCTAATATAAATGTTACTTATGCATAAAAGCAATTATATTATCTTTCAGTAGAGTTTTTATATGAGTTTATATGTTATATAATATTTTACTGGGTGTCCGACGGTAGTGTACTTCCCAAAGTGACAAAGTAATATCTCTGTTACTTGTTTACGTTCAAAAATGTAATTCTAGCTAATTCCCAACACATACCGTTGCTAAATGCTTATAGGGGAACAAAAAAATTATATGGAACTATAGAAATTTCGCCGAGGATACGTTTTTTAATGTTATATATAGCACCATAACATAAGGCATGTTTTCATGTTTACCTTCTTCCATATTGTTTACATTAATCGGGAGAGATTGTTGGCGATCTTGTATAGTTTGATATATAGATCATCAAACCATGTCGATATCAATTCTGATACGTTATGCTATTACCAATTCTATTGTGTATTGTATCGTATCTAACTTGGGCATATTTCAATAAATTCTTGGTAAATCTGTTCAATGTACGGAATTCATTATTTAATTTAATTGACTATCAATATATTAAATTAAGTTCCATTCTAATTTCCTCCGTTTGATATTGTTTATTACGATATACAGTTAGTAGTTATGCTTGTACGTCATAAGCACTGTACTTTACGTTTTTTGCTTGTACGCGCAACGATCTAAACGCAAAGGCAAAACTTTAAAGCTAAAGCTTCGTACAAAATTAATATTGATTTTCTCTAACAGAAAATGTGTTGCCAAGCATCCCGTTCAACCGTCGCCTCTACGTAGCCGTACAGAAGCAACAGCGACTAATAGATTCGAGTTAGTAGGTACTCGTCGACGTCGTCGTCATCTTCGTCACATCGTTTATTTGAAACAAGTAAAAGTTGTAATACACTAGCAAGGCAATTCGTTAACCTCGAAATTAGGACACTCCGCGCCGTGAATACACGAATAACTTCGCCGCTTCTATCTCGCTCTTTTTCAGCGAAAGGAATAAACGTAAATTCTCTCCGAACGGCCACCTAAATTTAATTACATTTTACGATATTAATGGCGGTAGTGTGTAAGGCAATAAACACAATGATCAACGGACGTAGCACTTATTTTCCGAGAGACGAGGACAGAACGAGAGAAGGAGAGAGATATAGCGAGCATAATATCTACGCCAACGCCAACCTAGTGTAACGCGCGTAATTTTAATGGAAGATTAAAGATCGAAAATGATGAGGATGAGATCAAAAAAATTTTTCGACTTGCGGACCGGACGTGAAGCTCGTAAATACTTCGTCCGTTCTCCGCGCCGAAAAAAGTACGCTTTAATGTCAGAAAATCTACGCATAAAGTGGATTTGAAATGTTCGCTAAATAAAACGTAATGGTTTTTAAGATCGTATATCCGATATTCGTCCAATTGCGGCTTTTGTAGATGCATAAGTTGTTTTGAGTGGTGCTCTGGATATGTACACCTTCAAGGTTTATATAAAAAAATATCCGAAATCATTCGTAAATAGATTCCATGACTATAACCATAAAATTACTACTTTAATATATTATGATTCAAATATGTTGGCAAAAAAGTAATTACTGATTTTAAATCTTCAGACTGCCATGTAAAAGTTTGGAAGCAACAACGGAGTTTACAAAAAGTCATAGATACAGTAAAATGTTATTGTGACTATTCACAGGTATAGCAGTAAACTCCACTCACACAAATTTATTAATTATGCGGAACGCAGCGTTTCGAGAGCAGGTGGACACAGTCGGTAACACGATTGACAATGAGAGCCCACGTGCTCTCGAAACGCTGCGTTCCACATAATTAATAAATTTGTGTGAGTGGAGTTTACTGCTATACCTGTGAATTGTACATCCACACAGTCCTTGCAATCCTCATCTATTGTGACTATTAATGAATTTATACAACATAGGTAACAGTCTGCGTCGCTGCGCGTTGCCGTGCGTTCTATAAACATTCCCATAGGTGTTGGGTGTTCTGAGGTTGTCATTCTCTAGACCTTCGATCAAGCTCATCCAATAAGAGCTCTATGGGGGATAAATCTGGACTTTGAGGAGGTCAAACCTTCGATTTTAATTAGTTCCTTGTTACCTTCTCCTCTAAAAAGTGTACATTGTACCATTAATTTTCACTAAATCACCCGCAATGTATTTAGACTAATAAGGCAAAAATGAGTAGTGATTGTACCATGGAAAACTGTAATATAAATTCAGAGTGAGACGTTTATAATAAAAAACTAAAACACGATTTGTTGTTTCATTTCCCTGTTATGTTAAATTTTTTTATTTCTTTTATAAATCAACAATGATGAGGAGTCGGGAGTATATTCCTGGACCGCACTAAACTGAATAATATAATATGAAATTCGGCTTTGTAATCAGTCCAGTATACTAGAGGCACGATAAGTTCCAATGCACGTCATCAATAAATCGTAACGTCAGCTTTTACGCCGTTGCCGGAAAGACACACGTAAACTCGCTATCAAACCTAATCAAACATACTAATGTAATCTAGTATACGAACTGTCAATATTTAACATGGCCGGACCAAAGATAACCGACAACATTGTATTTCATCAAATATAGCCAGTAACAACAACGTAAAAGTACTGCGATATGGAAAATATAATAATTAAGCGCAACTATTTTTAAGTTTGATAGAACGAGCGTTTGAATTGAAAAACAGTGTGTTGCGTTATCCATTGAAATTTACTATAATTATTAAGTATTATGTTACATTTATGTATTAAAATCAAATGCTTTTAATTTATTTGTGTGGTCGCATTGTATACTTATTCGTCGCGTTAATGACGTGCATTGGAACTTATCGTGCCTCTAGTATATATTTTTTTATTTTGAACACAGTCACATTATTTACTTTACTAACATTTCAGATGTTGTTTACAAATGACTAGATTAAATTATGATTACAATTATGTCGTTTAAATTTCTTCCATTTCATTATTTTCAATATGGTGGTTGACACACCTCAATGCATATTGAAGATCATAAAATAAGTCCACGCAAACATCAAAGAAATCTACGAATTTGTCCTTTCTGTTTATTCTGTGACCTACTTCAGTTTTTTCCTGATAAAAATCAGAAGTCCTATAAGCGTGGTATAATTAAATTAACGGAAAAATGGCAAAACGTCATCGATCAAAATGGGGAATATATTGTTGAATAAAATTTAATAATTGCGTAAAAAATATTGTTTCATTTGTTTAAGAAAATCGGCAGTTAATTTGTTGCCAACCCAATAGGTTCTACTGTAAGTAGATTGAAACTTGAAGGTATACAAGCTGCGTCGGATACTAAAAAAAATAGAACTGGCATTACTAGTATTAGTAATAGTTAATAGAACTGGCATTAGTAGTATATTTTTTGTACCGTGCCTATATGGTAGCGTTTGATTGTAACTATATTTATTCACGCGCGTGATTCAAATTTTGGAAACCTTCTGGTACCGCTGGTGCGTACATAAGAATATTAAGAGTTGCTACATTGTTTTAATAAGGAATTGTAATAGGTATCTAATGAAGTGCTCATGGAAAAAGGATAACGAATGTTACTCCGCTCGTTTATCTGCTTCAAATTAATGTCAATGCCTATGAAATAAAGACATTTAACAGCTTAAGTAATTCGATAAAATCAATTCTTTAGCAGTCATTAAATTTTATTTCTACAAGTTAACCCAGTTTGTGTTAATTAACACGCAATAGTGGATACTGTTAAGTCAATTCTACCTACATTCTTTTTTCATAATGTGTATATCAAAATACATAAAGAGAACGCAAAGTCCGCATTTCACATGATAGAATTGGCATGTCGTTATAAGCGCTTATCAACTCTGGCAACATTTAAAAGTATACGGTTATTAATTTCTTCTTTTTTCGGTCAGTTTATGTAAGTTTATAGGAGCAAAACGCCTTGCGCAACACTTATCTTTCGTTGCAATATTTGCATAAACTTGTTATCACGGGCACACACATGGTTTTAATATAATAAATCCATTTGATCGTTATATCGAAAGTTCGAAAGATATTTGTAACGAACTGAAACACTTTCAATATTATTAGAAGATAAGTCCTGTAAGGGGTATCCGTCCCTACGGGACAGGTTCTGTGGATGTACCCGTTATATCGACGTAAAGAGTAAATATCGAGGACTTGGAATGTCGTTTATCGCTGTTCAAACATTCACGACCTGATATGCAAGGTGTGCCACCGTCTACGAGTTTAATTTATATAGGGGAAAGCCTAAACTGTATTGATGGAAATACACATACAGATGTAGTTCCTTTTTCCGAAGATTGCAAAAAGAATCGACCTTACTTTCTGGAGATATTTGTTATTTAAGAGATACTAGAAAATTCACTTGTCTTGTCATTGTCAGCTTCTTATTACCGTCGCCTTTTTCTGTATGTGTTATCTGGACCTCCTTCCATGTCAATCTTTTGGTAGTTTAGCTACCTCTGTCTCAGTTGCAGGTTTTTCTTGCTTCCTCATAGCTTGCGAAAATTTTATAAATGTTTGTTACAATTTGCTCTGGACTTAATCAATTTTTGAATGTCCTCTCTTCTAGAGTATCTCTCCTATATGCAGTTTACAGTTGCAGAACAACACCAAATATTAATAGTTTGTGTGAGTATATTGTATTGGTTAAAATGATTTTAAGTTAGTATAAAATATCCTGACATTTAATTGCATATACATAGAACAGAGTTTTTGTTGCTAAGAAAAAAAATATTTTGACTAATTTAGTTTACTCACAGGAAGAAAACATTTACTTAATTGTTTACTACTATAGCAACAGTTGAAAGTGTTATAACATGCTCAGTAGGGGTCAAAATTTTCTTTATTGGCTATTGTTGACATGCTGATGTATGCAAATAGGGACGGTGGTAGATATGATGGTCTACCATCTCTAGGAAATTAGGAGCTGGTTATTAACAATTTTGAACCTGTTGATTATTGCTGGAGCGAGTAGATACGTAAATTTTAAGGAAAATAATATCGAAAAATTCAATTGCTTTGCCAACAATACCTTAACTCTTATCCACCGACGTACCATTTTTAGGGCACTGCTACCGTACCTTTGTCTTCGGGACTACCTCCAAAGAACGCCTTTTTATTTTTTAAATCATTTTATATACATTTTCACATGTTTTTTAAAGGTTTAATTATCATTGACTCTAGCGAAAGAACAATAATGAGCTAAAATACCAACGATTCCAACAAATATTAAAATGAGAATAAAGTTGTTACTTTCTGAAGAGGCAATGCAGCTTTCAGTTTATCAGGAGCGCTACTACTTTATTTAGAAAACTTAAATAAATAACAATAATTATCCTAGCTCCGGTGCTCTGATAAAGACAGTGCACCGGATATCCACGACTTAACTTAAACAAAATAAACGCAAATCTAACTATCTAAATCTATACTAATCTCATGCTAAGATAAAAATAATGCGGGCCTAACCCTCGCCCTACTTAACATAGATATTTAAATTGTATTTCCTAACCGTACAGAAGCAGATGCGAATAAAATAACTACATAACTTCAATATTTGATTACATTACATTTATTATCGCATGTTTCGGTGTCAAAGTACAATCCTAATCAATTAAATTGCAGATTCTTTCTTACTCCGTTTGAGTAAATTTATTGAGACGATGCCTAACACATCTATTTTTCTTCTCGTTCGTTATTTTGTAGTATTGTAAATTATTCTTACAGTGCCCAGGGAAACATTACATTGCCGTCCTATCTAGACTGGCGAAGTATTATCGTTCATTCTTTTGATTATTAAAGCACGTATCTCGTCCGAGATTTTGTTGTTTCGCCTTCTTTTAGCATTCATTCTTACATACATGTAATAACAATGTGATACAGTTTTGACAAATGTGGAAATAATTTGACATACACAGCACCCCATTTAATGAAGATGTGAAACAGTTGCGAGAAGAGAAGTATGAAACCTATATGAATTAGGTAAACATATTGTAACATTATTTTCAGAAAATGATCTTCGTTGCCATTTTTTTTATATTTGTGTTTTTCCGAGGGCGACCTGAAATGTTTCCGGAATCGGCAAGAGATGGCGCACGTAGGCTCAAGTGGATTTATTGGTCGGCAAGGGTAACCTATGCGGTTTTATATTTTGCTAGAGGTTCATGGCGGATGCACTCCGTCATTTTCAACCATCAGCTTCTGGGTGAGCGAATTCAAACGTGGCCGCACAAGCATAAGTGACGAACCACACAGTGGACGCCCTAACCGCTACCAACGATGAAGTGGTCGACAAGATTCATGATGCCGTGTTAGCCGATCGCCGATTCAAGCTGGAAGAGATAGCAGAGACAACAGGCATCTCAGAAGAATGCGTTGGCCATATCCTACACGGAATTTTGGGTATGAAAAAGCTTTCCGCGCGATGGGTACTGCGTTTGCTCACACCGAAGCAAAAACGAAGTCGGGAGACCGTTTCGGAGGACTGTCTGGCTAGAATTCAACGCAATTCAAGAGATCTCTTCATGCGTTTCATAACCGTAGATGAGATCCACCACTACATTGAAGAGACCGGAGCGCGGTTTGAAAAAGTGTATTGGTCTTCGAGGAGACTGCATCGAAAAATAAAAAACCACACCAATACCGTGTTTTTCTCGACTCCAGAAACATTTCAGGTCGCCCTCGTAGTTATTTACGTGTCTAAACCAGTCGCATTTATTCAAATAAACGAGCCGAGTATCACACATTAACCAAACTACTTTAGCACTATCCTGTTGCGGGTCTGGAAATTGTCGGTTGCAATGTTTGCATTCATCTAAGCAACCGTACGAACTTAAAACGAATTTAAATTTGATTTTTCAAACAGCACATCCCGCTAAGCTGTGTAGGCATTTAAGTTCATTAATTAAGCGGTCTACGTGTAATTAGCGAGCGTATTCTGTAAATGATATGCAACATAGGCAATATTTAATTAATACATCACTGAGGGAATAAGGTATAATAATTATACCACTCCTAACGCTCGGTATTTCTTTTTTGACTAGGGCAATCCAATTTTCATCGAACGTGTGTGACTGTTTTTGAAACGCTAATAAATGGAATAGCATTGTGGAGCAGGCGCGCAGGTTAAATTTACTCTAACGAGCAAATTAAATAATTGTAAATTTTAGCGCGCCGTGTTTATAGCCGGAGAACAACCCTCTCTCGCCTTCAAAGATCTGTACGCAAGGGGACACCTACGCGCGATGCCATACATACGCGCGCCTCGTACAAGCCGTGTAGAGATAATAATCGTGTTATTAATCGGGCAGGAGGTAATAGGTGTACGCGAGTAAGTATAGTGATCCACAATTCTAATGTCGGGAGATTATACGGCTCCCAAATTATACTCAAAGTGGTCGAATGTACTAGACAACGCGTAGGTACTATTTAAGACATGTTACGAGGATAAGTTGAAAAATTCGGTAACTAACTATGAGATAACTGTGTGAAAGCAATCTTTAACGTTATTATATAGCTTGATGGTTCAATGACATACGTGTTAAACTTCATGTCGTTCTGTCAAGTAGTTTGTGCTATATACTTGTTCAAAGCAGAGTACATTTGGCGCTTTATAAAAATGGACAATATTGAAATTCGCGCAGTGATAAAATACCTGTGGTAAAGGAATTTTTTTCCAAAGAAATTCATGCTGATATGGTAAATGTGTTAGGCGAGGATGTTCCTTCGTTTAAGACTGTTTGCAGTGTTTGTAGAGCGGTTTGTAGAGGCGGTAACGCCAGAAAACATCAAAAAAATCCACAAAATCGTTTTGAATGATCGAAAAGTGAAGTTGCGTGAGTTAGCTGACATCGTAAAGACATCAAAAGAACGTATTGGCTTTATATTGCATGAGCATTTGACTATGAGAAAGCTCTGTTCAAAGTGGGTGCCGCGTTTGCTCACTGTTGACCAAAAACAAGAATGTGTTGATGATTCTGAACAGTGTTTGGCCATGTGTAAACGTAACAAACCGCAATTTTTGCGTCGATATGTGACAATGGATGAAACATGGATCCATCACTTCACTCCGGAATCAAAACGATCGTCATCTGAGTGGACAGCAACTGGTGAACCTCGTCCAAAGCGCCCGAAAGCACAACAATCGGCTGGAAAGGTTATGGCCTCGGTATTTTTGGATGTGCGTGATGTAATACTCATCGACTATCTTGAGAAAGTTAATACCATCAACAGTGAATATTATATAGCGTTATTGGAGCGTTTGAAGGCCGAAATTGGAAAGAAACGACCGCATATGGCAAAGAAAAAAAAATGTTTCATCAAGACAACGCACCGTGTCACAAGTCAATCAAAACAATGGCAAAACTACATGAATTGAACTTCGAATTGCTCCCACATCCACCGTATTCGCCAGATTTGGCTCCCAGCGACTACCGGCTGTTCGCAGACCTCAAAAAAATGCTCGCCGGTAAGAAATTTCGCACGAATGAAGAGGTTATCGCTGAAACTGAGGCCTATTTTCAGGCAAAAGATAAATCGTTCTACAAAACTGGTATTGAAATGTTAGAGCGGCGCTGGAATGATTGTGATTTTGATTCTATCAAAATATGACGAAAAATTGTTATTTTTTCACTATTCATTACTAATAACATTCTTTCGTCAAAAAATCCAACACTTCGAACTCTTCTATCAAGTTCACTCCACAGAAATTCAATAGGGTTGAGATCTAGACTGTCGTGGCCATGTCACAACTTATAAAATATCTATTTGTGCTCATTCAGATATCCTTAAAGTATTGTAAAACTTCCTCGCTTGGCCAAATTTTTATGGACGGTAGTGTATGTCGTGGGTTTACGATAAGCCTCGTCATTAATAATAAAATCCAATGGAAGGATTCACGCTGTACTCGACATCAGACTTGAGCAACACCGCAAATACATATCCGTCGCGTTAAGCTAGAAAGAGATGGACGTTGTTGAACGAACACAAGCACACCTCGCTCCACTCCGACGGTAGATATCGACGCCGCACGTGCTGAAGCCATGTGTTACGTCCGCGATTGACAAAAACGAAAGCTAAATCAATAGATGCAATTGTTTGCTTGTGCACTGTCCACTATATTAATTACGTTAAATTTACGAATTTATTAGAAATTTCGAGGTCATTATCGCATTACAATTGATCTAGCGACGTCAAAGGGATGTCCTTTATCAATGTTTGCGCAGTATCTGGGCGAAGGGAAACGGGAGCGACAAAAATAAATATTTTATGCCCGTAATTGGGTAATTAATTGAGTAATCGCGTTCATAAGGGATGGTTTATAATGGTTTGGGATTATATTTTAACCCAGATTAAATTAGAACGTTACAACGCGATACGCGCAATAATTGTTAACATGTATCTTTACCGTGGAAAGGCCGTTTTTACACATGAAACGATATGACTTAGAGGAGGAGACAGGTTTCTGCATGTGATGAATATAATTACTGTAATTTAACTGAGTATATAGACATTAATTACAAAAGTAACTTTAATATTAGGGGTGTTAAGGACTTAACATTGTTTTTTGTGTTTTGTAAGTTTTTTACTATTATGTATTTTATCTTCTTTGCATTATTATTTTCATTTAGAATATTATTTTATTTTCATTTTTATATTTATTTATTTTCATTCTTATATTTATTTATTTTGCTCTCTTATATCCAATTTTATTTTAATATGTATGTACATTACGCATTGTATATGTATGCAAGTCAGCCATTCGCATTACGCTAGCTAAAACTGCCTAATTAGAAATCATTCACTGCAACGTCGTCGGATATGTAATGGGAGTTTTCTTGAAATTTAAGGTACACAAGCATAGGCAATCGTCTCCCGCGCGACATTCGAGGTATTAGCGATCGTGCACTCTCGGCCACCTTTCGTGCCTCGTCGTAACGTGTACAGTAACGTCGTCGTAAGATTATTAGAGATTTCTAAGTTTTTCTAGTTTTGGCGGGAATCGTCGAGGACGTTGTCTATACATTTATTTCTGGCGGGAGTCATTTGGTAACGTCGTCGGACCACATGTATAGATTTTTTTAATAAGTATAAATTCTCGATTTTCTATCATCGTACGTCGAGGCTACTGTGTCCATTGTCGTCTATACATATTTTTAGTCTTCAGTTAAGTTTGTGTCGGAAATTATTTTGGTGAGATTGTCGGCGCGCATGTATAGACCTCCTCTACAAGTACGATCACTCCGCTTCTTGCTGACGGTCGTTGCGGCCGCAGCGCCCGTTGTCTTTTGTACGTTTGTTCGGTCCTTGTCGTATCGGGACTTAGAAATTTTTCATTTAGTTGCTCGTCGTAGCGGACGAGTGTCACGGGCCAGTTTTCTTATGTAATGTCGGCATCATCGCTCCGTTTTACTTGTCGGTGCGCAGTTCGCACATTGGCTGGTTACTGGATTTATCCCTTCTTTGGGGCGCAGTAGTATAGAGCTAAAGATTGCACATAGCGTAATATTTCAAACGAGAACGCCTGGGTAGCTGTGACATTACTTTTGTATTGAGATCGGCTATTATCGCTACTGTCGCCCTCGACCAGGCGTTCAAGCTCTAAGAGATAGGGTGGGTTCCCCTATAAATGTGAATATAACAAACGTATTTGGTCAAGTACAAATACATGCCAATAATACAGGGCCAAGTCCCTTAGGCAAATTTAAAACAAGGAAAGTATATTAGGCTCCCGGAAAGGGACATATAAATAAGCATAGCACCGAGGTGCGCTTATAAATTTAAGAAATAAATAGGGTTAGCTCTATAAAAGGTAGTGGTGCATGCAAACAGATAGAGGCATTAGTACATGCCTCTAACAAAGCTTCAGCGGAAGCATATAAGAGTTTAACCTTTTAAACAGAATTAAGACATAGCGTTGCAACGTACATGCTGAGGCATTACTTTATATTGCTACCAATGAAAATACATATACAAATGCTAATGTACATTACATGTATAAGAGAGCTCGAATAACTGCAATTATTGCAAATCTATATATCTTACGTACATCGTAAATGTACATAGGCAAGAGTGGAAACCGTGTAACCATTTCATTTTTAAATATATTTTTTTGCGCATGCGCATTGAGTTTCACTGTACAACCTCTCCTCTAGTAAATAAGCGAACATACTCTACAAGTAAGTATTGGTCAAGTAATTTAGGAAATTACGAGCAGGCTACAGCGGCGTTGTTCTTCAAACCAGGAGAACGTAACAAGGGGTGACTTAGGAATATTAATAATGATAATAATTCTGTTTACAGCCCCTCTTCAATCTATTAGGACCACTTGGTAAAATAGCGGTTTTGTTAAAATATGTAATGAAAAATGTATTGCACACGCATAAGCGAAAAAAAGTGCTTTTCAACCACGGCAAGATTGAAGGAGTTGCGCTACGAATTAGTTTTTCATCCTCCATATTCACCGGACCTAGCCCCCAGCGACTCTTTCCTATTCCCAAACCTGAAAAAATCACTGGGTTCACTTCTCCTTCAATAGTAAACTTGATCGTGGTAAATTTTGTGTTCAGTTCTGCTAGAAAATCTTGTGTGTTTCCTTTCTTGGTATCAAACACAGCGAAAATATCATCTACGTACCTAAGCCAAATTCTCGGGAAATATTCGGTTTCTTTTTTCAGGTTCGTTTCAAATTTGCTCATGAAAAGGTTCGCAATAAAAGGAGATGAAGGATTACCCATCGCCGCGCCTTCCACCTGTTCGAACCATTTTCCGCCTATTTGAAAACAATTTTGTGACATGCATAATTTAGTTAACCTTTTATATTCCGCGGTTTTCACGTCATCTACGTTATTTAATTTCAAAAATTCAACCAAATACTCCAGAGTTTCTGGAATTGGTACGCTTGGGAAAAGTGAACAAACGTCGAATGGTACAAGGATTTCCCCATCTTTTAATTCAGTCTTTTCAATTTTATTTACAAAATCTACGGAGTTTTCTACACATAGGTTATCTACTTTATGGGGCAAGTTGTTATATTCATTCGCTAGCCATTTGGACAATTTGTATGTTGGTTAGTCATACGCAACAACAATAAATTAGAAATAGACATCTACAGAAAAGAAACAAATTCCAACAGATTCATCACGTTTTACAATTCACAGGTATAGCAGTAAACGCAGCGTTTCGAGAGCACGTGGACTCTCATTGTCAACCATGTTGCCGAAAAAGGCATTAGACCACCGAGTAGATTGTAAATAGTCATATGTTTTAGAAATTTTAGAGCCTGCGTAAAAAAATAATTTGCATGTGTGATACAGTTTTTACTTTCAGTCGGTAACACGGTTGACAATGGGAGCCCACGTGCTCTCGAAACGCTGCGTTCCGCATAATTAATAAATTTGTGTGAGTGGAGTTTACTGCTATACCTGTGAATTGTACATCCACACAGTCCTTGCAATCGTCATTTAAAGACCAGTGATTAAAATTAGATGTTTAAAAGATTGCAATATCACATACACATTTTACATAATTTTACGCAGCAAATATTAACTCCTAAGAAATTATTAACTAACAATAGGTAGCATATCAATGTTGGCATTCGCGTGCACCACTCGAAACTTCATTTAATCGCAGCTCAACTTCGCAATTGAAAGTATCAAGCTTACAGGCGATAAAACGGCGCAAGATGAAAGAGGCTAGATCGTCACGAAAATAAAGATCGGTTCATGAAAAACGGGGCCGTTATTAACCCTTGTGACGGAGGACGCGCGACGTAGAGCTCTCTTTGCGGTCTCTTATTTAATAATTGCCTTCATATTCGCGTTCTCTACCCTCATCGCGTTCCGAAACCGAAAACTTTTAATCATGCAACAACAAACTTTCCGAATAATAAATACGTTTAAAATTTTACGATAAGTTATATCTAAAAATTCGTCGAACCACGAAATTTATCTCTGCATTGCCCGTATTTCGCTTTCTTTACGGCCGAGGCGGGACTAGGGAGCGTTTGCCTCGACGGATAGGCAACGCGCTGCGCCCTTCCACCGACGCATTGCCCAATTCACCTTCTTCCCTTAGCGCTTGCCTTTCCACGTGTCTACGTAGATGGCGCGGTATTCGCGGGATCCGTCGGTACTTTATGCTCGTCGTTTCATTTCATCAAAATCTTGAGTTAGTAGTTTGGAGCATAGGCGACGTATAGAATATATATCTGCGCATAAAAGCGAATCAAAAATAATGTACCTCGCCTGATAAACGAAAATGGTTGCCTAACTCTCGTAAATATGTTAACATTGTGTTTAAAGTTGCACGAAAAAAAAAAAGGGAAGACAGACAGAGAAGAAGAAAGCTAGTCAGCGAAGCCATAAAAAGGAACAAGAGCTTTCGAGCGACTGTACGTCACGCCTGTGCCGGTAATTTTTATTTTTCACTGTCGTAACGAAAGAAAAAATCAAATTGGTGGTATCGCGCGCGTGTCATATATATTTTCGCAATTTGCTTTATCATTTTCCTCGCGGTATGTGAGGGTGGAAAAGATTATGAGATGATTGCGAGGTAAACGGATAAGCTTACCTTATAAATTCGCCGGTCTTAAAGTTATAATGCCGTCCATCATTAAAATTCTCTACATTTGTATTTATAAGAACGTATTTAAACGCTAATTTAATTTTGTGAATTATTTCTATCGCCTTTCCTCGATATTATACGAGGGTTGTCTTTTAAGTTTTGCATGTAGAGCTGAAATGACACAGATGGTTCTTAAAGTCTTTATTGTTCCTCTTAAGGTGCGGTCGAACCAACTCGACGTAATTATTCCACTCGTTTGTCGGTACAGTAGAAATTCTGATGACTGCAACCTTTGACCAAGCAGTCCGTTCTTGATTTTCGGAAAGGCAAAGAAAGGACTGTACAAAGGATTGTCTAATTATTCGACGTTCTGTTGCGTTAAAAATTCAATTATCTTGCGTCCTATGGGCGAACTTGCTTTGTCTTGGTGGAGGGTGATTCGTCGTTTGGGGCTGGGTCTTCGAAGCTCAGCGATGACTTGCGGCAAACAAATGGTTGTATACCAATCGGTAATAACAGTTTCTTGATTTTGTAGAGGAATTGTTGTTACATGATCTGCTTTCAAGGCAGATGTCGTGACCATCTTTTTGGAGACAATTCGAAAATGGATAACTGCTGTTAACCTTTATCCACATTCAGCTTTAATTTATTGGCATCAAGCGGTTATAAAGCCAATATTCATCCGAAATAGTGCAACATCTCCTTAGATGGAAATAGCAGAGTAAATTTTCACGTAATTGGCATAAACCAAAGCAAGACAAGAAAAACCACCCAACAGATTGTTAATATACACTAGGGTGACAGAATAAAATAGACACCAGGTAAAGCGATATAAATATGTAAACAGCCAAATTCTAAGAACGAATTAAGAACTTTCTCTTGTCATTAGGGTAGGGGTAGATGTATCGGAAGTTATTCGTCATAGTTTAGTATCGTTACAACTATGCCTCGCTTACAAGGTTCGAGTGATATTAGCGACTTCACCCGGGTTGTCGCATCGTTGGCCAGAGTGAACGCGGCGCTTCGCAACGTGAAATAAGTAAATTTTTAAATATTCTGTTGTCCCCACAGTTAACCGTGTGATTACACAATTTAAACGCAAGGAAAAAACAACAGTGGAGCCGAGACCAGGTCGTGCCGGACCTTCTGAAAGAAGTAAAAGGGTACTTGTGCGCGAAGTGTTAAGAGAGCCGCGAAAAAGTACAGCCGAGCTTTTGGCAACTTCACAGAAAAGTCAGCGCACCGTTCTGCGATACCTCCACAGTGTGGGGATGTATAAAAGGGTGGCAAAGAAAAAGCCTCTCCTTACGGCGTTCCAAAAACGGCGCCGAATGGCTTGGGCAATCGAAATGCGAACGAAGCCCGAAGAGTTTTGGCGGTCTGTTATTTTTTCAGACGAAAGCAGATACTGCCAATTCAGTGATAGTGGTCGTACGTTGGTATGGAGATGTTCGTCACAGCAACTGGACGACAAATTTTTGCATCAGACGAAGTGAAATACGGCGGTGGGAACATCATGGTGTGAGGCGCGATATGGTTTGGTGGAAGATCGCAATTAGTAATCTGCGACGGAAATATAAATGCGGCAAAATATATCCAAATATTAACAGAAGGACTACTACCGATATTCGATAACGCCATTTTGTCTAAAGAAGATGCCACTTTTATGGAGGATGGAGCACCCTGCCACAAAGCAAGAACAACAACCACATGGAAAGAGGAACAGGGGATTCGGATTTTATCATGGCTAGGCCAATCACCAGACATGAATCCGATAGAGAATGTTTGGCATATAATCCAGACAAATATGGCGAAACGACCCCGAAAACCCAGCAATAAGGAAGAACTCGTGGCAGCTGTTACAGAAGAGTGGTTAAATATTCCAGAAGACACCATTAATCATTTAACAGATTCTATGCCACGACGACTCGCAGCACTTCACGCAAGTAAAGGTGGATCGACAAAATATTAGTCTAATTTAAAAATTTTAAAATATTTTGTATATATAACAAGAATAGAATCTTTTTTTTTTAATTAGTGGGTGTCTATTTTCTTTTAGTGTATAATAAAAGCAATAGAGGTCCTAAGTTGGAACTCTGTGACCCGCCAAATATATATACGTATTCCTGTGACCGACAAGTAGGAGTACATAAGCTTCAAAGACGAGGAATAAGAAAAATAAAAGTCAAAAATCGAAGAACTCTGGTGCCTGCCAATTTGCACGGATGAATAGTCAATCGTTTATAATGCAGAAGGATAAAAAAAGTCGTTTACAGTTTGTATTACAGAAAATGCGAACCGCAATTGTTCGCGAAACGTCAGGGACAAGAACCTCGAGAACCCCGTGACACGGCGGAACCCGACAACCGTTACAACTATGTCAAACGGCCGTGAAAGTCTAAGATACTATTCTGGAAAATTGTTTTATTCTCCTATGAGAGTAGATTTTATCTTTTCGGCTCAGATGGGTAGGGTAATCTGTAGAGTAAAAAGAATAAAGAATTAAAGCCGCTACATTTAAAACCAACAGTTTGTTTTTGCTGCTGCAAACTTTGTTATAGAGCTGTCGCAGTGCGGTGGAAACTCAGTTACGTGACATAAACATTAACGAAAATTTGTGGCTTTTTTTTGAAACAAAAGTGAATAGGAAATACCTTAAATGTGCTGTGTTTGCAATTATTGAATCTAAAGAAAACCAAACTAAATATTAGCTGTTTCTTTTTTAACATTCAAAAAGAATTAATTATTATTGTAGGTAGATCATTTTCACTGTGATGTTGAATATGTAACCCGACGTAATGCTATCTGATTGGAATTCGCTTTCTTAGCGAATTTTATACCACCGCACCATTTACCTATACGTTCTGTGAACATCAAGAATAATGAAATTTAATAAACAATGTTAAGGTTTCCTGTCACTTTTACGTACAGTACTTTTTCTCAAACAGATGACGTAGACTTCAATAAAAATATTTGACCTCTATTCGAGACGATATATGCCAAGGTTAACGAAACTTCAAATTTAACTCGATAAAACGGCTAATATTACAGAATACACGTACATTCCTGCTCTCATAAAGCATACATCTGCATACACACATACACAGGCACAAGACATTTATACCGTTTCATATAATAGATCTAAGCCTCGGAGTGTTTTAATACGAACGCAGAACAGTTACATCGTGTATACTGTATACAAACAATACCGAAAGCGCCTACGTTTGCATATTATTGTATCACACCAGTATACAGCAACATTATATTGATAATATTAAATTTAACCTCCGTAAACATGCGGTTATACTTAATGACTTGCCAAGGTTAGTAATTTAAGGCTATTTTGGTTGCTGTATGAAACTTATTCGACACATTCGTTCGTTTTATTCGTGAGTCAGATGTTTGTCGCATTTATCTTGAAGAATATGTGTGTAGTTCTCTTAAATGTTATGACAAAATATGCGTCACTTATGATATACATACTTTGATGAGAGACGGGAACAAATACGTTGCTAATCTTTATGTATTGACGTATGTAAATACACAAGTCACTACCGAAAGTCACAAACCTTCCTTGTTTCATTCAAAATAATTTTTGTAAAGCTTTCGTATAAACTACTAATAATAATATCTTAGACGATCGGATAATTATCAGATACGATAATGAGTATATACGTAGATATTGTGTATTTTACATTTGTCGGGAAACTATCGATTTTTACACAACATAATAAAAAGTAGATTCGTGTGCTACGAGGGGAGGTCCAGAAGTTCGTGGAATGAAAGGGTTTTAAATAAAATAAAACAATAAATCTATTTTTCCTTTTCAATATAATCACCCTTAAGCACAATACATTTATTAGATCTATTAATTAATTTTTCTAAACCATCATAAAAATATTTTTCATCTTTCGCCTCAAAGTGGGCCAAAATTGCCTCCTTTACCCCATTGTCGTCGGAAAATTTTCTTCCACGTAAGTCTTTTTATAAATTGGGGAACAAATAATGCCAGATCTGGACTGTAGGGTGGATGGACTATTGATTGAAAGCCATGCTTGTGCAGAGCAGCCATTGCAACTTTGCTTTTGTGAACCGGCGCATTGTCTTGCAAGAGCAACACACTCTTGGTCAATTTTCCTCGACATTTTTCCTTGATGGCCTCCTTTAATTTTTATAATATCGCTGCGTAATATTCTCCGGTTATGCTCCTACCTTTTTCTTTGTAATCAATCAATAATAATACCTCACAATCCCAAAAAACAGTAGCCATCAACTTTCCAGCCGATTCTGACACTTTGAATTTCTTTGGCTGTGGTGTCCCCTTTTTATGCCATTGCATGGACTCCTATTTGGACTCAGGCTCAAAGTGATAAACCCATGTTTCATCTCCGGTAACAATCCGCTCCAAAATCTGTGCAGGTTCGTCTCCACACAGCTCCAAAAATTGTTTGAACGCACAGACGCTCTGCTGTTTCTGCAGCGGTGTGAGCATTCTCGGTACCCGTCTTGCACTGGTACCTGTTATTGATATGCATCGGAATTAAATACAAATATTTTAGTTTCATCTAACCACAGTACATTATGCCACTTTTTTTTCGTCCCATTTTGGGCGTTCATGAGCAAATGACAATCTACTTTGTTTGAATCAACCTTGGTCTAATAGTAGAGGTACTTATAGAAAGGTTCAACTCATGAGCGGTTTCTTCTTTGCGCAAGTTATAATGTTCCTGCCTTTTCTCGGACTAGTTCTCCTTTTTCCATCACGATTTAATTTTAGTTCTCTTCAGTTTTTACGGTTTACAATCATATCCATAAAATAAGAGAGAGGTTCCTGTATAAACTTGTAGCTTTTCCCTCTATTAAGGAGATCGCGTATATTCGCTGTTTTTTTTTTCCGATGAGCAACGTTTTGCCCGGCTCATATAACAACAGAAATGGTCAACTAAAGAATGGTTGTATTATTACTCTGCAACAGACACAACTTTATACAACCTCGTTTAATGCCGCCAATTATGTACTGCTATTTTAATGCATTGGCAAATAACAACCCTTGACTAGAAAATTCAGTAATTCTCCCTCACATTTCGTACTTTACCGGGACTATATCTGTTTAAATTAATAAATAATTTTAATAAAGCTGTGTCGGAATTGTCTGTTGTGAATGTGATTTATAAATATTAATTTGGGACTGAAAGAAAAAAATTGTGAGTTTAAACCACCAAATAGAAACTAACTAGCACGAATGAAGGATTGTCCTTTCCACAATATGTGAACTTAATTGGCATATTTTAATTTTTACTCCATGTTGATTCTGTCTCAAATTCTTACGACATTTTAAAATGTTCAAACATCTACAATTTACCTCGATAGAGTGCGCCACTGTCTATTTATTTCCGCGTCGTCTATTTTTCGACATATTGGTCGTTCGTTGACCAACACTCCCAACTTGTACGTTTTATGTATGTATGTACATCAATCGAGGTCATCGATTTATAATTGTAGACACTTTATACTCTCTCTAACACATTGTACGATACGTTTTTTTTTCATTTCATTTACAATTATGATGTCTTCAATGAATTAACTTTATTATTGTAGTACGACCTTGATGGAACTTTGAACAATAAAAACTCAATATTGGCGAAGTCAAGAGGGAATTATCTTTCTTCTAATCTTTGATCGTCACACCTGTTAGTTTTTATTTCACCATAATAGTTTTTAAGTCGTAACGAGCGGCATACCATTTCAATTTAATAAATGAAATACGTAATGTTATTAATGGCCAATTAAAGAAATATGTAAGTTTGGCACATGAAGTATAAATATAAAAAAAGAAATTAATTCCAACAATTTTAATACGTGAATATAACTACAGAAAATTTTAAAATTCCCCTTGTATATTTATGATTAAATCTTATATTGATACGGCGGATTCTTTTCCTTTTTGTTTCACTTTCTTTATTTATTCCGAAATGACTAATTGTGCTTCGGTCCCAACCGAAGCATAATTCGTTTTTCATAGATTAAATTAGATAAAGTGATAAGTTTATTGTATTACACGGTTTTCGCTATAGTAATACACCAATTGGATTGCGTAATAACATCAAATTTCCACGTGATCCATGGTGTGCATCTAATTTGGAATGTTTACAATAAACACATAGATCAATGATTGAAACCCCATAAATAATTTAATATATACAATCATCAAATTCAGACGAATAACAGATAATAATTTTACCCGAATAATTCACACGCGAAAGCGGAAATGATCCAAGCAATATCACGCAGCCAGTCCGTTATTTATTTCACTAATTTGTATAAACGTACACGTAGTTGCATGAATACAGATATTAAAGTGGATTAATTCGGTTTAAATTCACATTTTGAAGAGTACTGCGATAACAAACGTTATAGATTGCGTTAATTAGTTTTATTCGTGAACCTATACTACTTTGTATTAAATAAATAAGTGTTAAAGTTGAGAAGAAATACTTACGATGGTAGTGCTGGATATACTGCGTAAATTTCAACTTTCGATCGTTGATGTTTATGAGTGATGGTGCCACGATAGTACGATCGAAGGTCATTCTCTCAAAGGATATTGCGAGAGACGTAGATGTAACGTGAAAAATTCATACTTTGCGTCTTATGGCACAAATTATTTTAAAATGTAAGAAGAGGGTACTTTAATACCAAATACTTCTCGGATCTCCCAAGAGAATTCAACAATTTCACAGACGCTGTTCCGGTATTCTCACATCATTCGTCAGTCAATTCTTACACGATGGGGAACATGGTTGAGGAGGCTGAAGATGTTAAGCAAGGCTAGAAAGGATTTCAAGATATTTCCGTTGAAATCGGTTTAAAAACTTTTTACCACAATTGTAAAGGATTACATCCGTAAACAGATATATGTACATATATGAAAATATGTTTTCTCGGGCTTTTGGCCACGTGTGAGTTTTGTTCTGATAAGGACTGTTTCCTATGGTCTGTCACTAGTTAAAGCTAGAGATCGACTTTAGCTAGTGACAGACCATTAAATACTACTATAGCCTGACAAGTGAAACCAGGCCTCGTCTGACATGAATGTTAAATCTAAAATATCATCATTATGAAGATTTTCATTAAACCACTGACAATATTGAATTCGTCGTGGAATATCAATTGGCAATAATTGCTGTGTTACGGTTACTCTATACGGATGCATGTGTAGATTTTTAACCAATGCTTTTCTTGCAGTACTGAACGATAAACCTAAAATAACGAAAATGGAAAATACCTACATCTTAGAAATAGAAAAAGCATCATACCAGTTTGAGCTGCTAATTTGCGAATTGACTTTTTAGGACTTGCCTATATCCGTTGTCTAACATCATCAACAGTCTCTTCTGTTAACACTGTTGGTCGTCCAGTTGATTTTCCTTTGCAAATGCAGTGTTTCCCTTCGAATCGTTCAATAATTCTGTCTCTGTGATTACAGAACACTTTGTATGGTACGACAACATCCGGATAATTTTCACGAAATCGGTTCAGGCATGATTGCAATGAATAAGTCCATGATCCATCTTCGTGATGAGTGCCACTGCGATAATGCGCTTTTAAAATAAAAGCGTCTTGCTCGGCCGTAAACGGCATCTTAAAACTAACAACAATTAAGTTCACTTAATTTAATAAAAATGCATAAAAACATACCTGGAAAATAACACTGATAAACCGTAGCTCTAAGAAAGAAGTAAAAATGAAGCGAATAATAACGAATAAAATGAATATAAATAACGTGTCGCACAGGCAGTTGACAGGACCGATACTCACAATGGCCACTCTTAACATGTCAAATCCCCTAGAATCCACCGCGCGAAATTTAAACTGTCCTCAAACATATAAAATCGCTCTGTATACCACTGTTAATAATTTGAAAAAGAAATAATTCATTATTTACTTACGTCATAGTACATATTACATATTATAAAACAGATTTGCACGCATTCAACGTACGTATCGTAGTCGTGCACACGTTAAAATTCGTGCGTAATAATGATTACGTGAAAAATACGCTTTCCGATAATAATAGTGATAAAACATCGGGCGCATGCTTTATTTTAATTGCGCCAACTTGGAATAATTAAAAAACCACGTCGAATAATTAATTTCGGTGTCATTGCTGAATAATGGTCTTCGCTGTACGGACCGGATTATATTGGCTTAAATGAACGTGGAAAACTGACGAATTAAAATTAAATTAGAGAGAGGCTATTTAATTATTGCGGGGCGTTAATATTGTTTTTAAACAGATGTCATTGTCATAGCGCCGTTCGTTCGTATTGTACTAACGATTTTTAACAAGTGGAATGTTAGTGGATAAATAATGATATTGATTCAGTGAATAATTGTTTTACCGTCGACCAATAAATTTGTTTGCATTGGAATGCTTCCCATTCGCTTTCTCTGTTCAAATAAATATAATATACACGTAAAATGAAAGCATTCTTTATCTCTCTTCCTCCTCCTCCTTTCTCCCCCGCTCTTTCTTCTCTCTATGCATTTAAATCAAATGAGGTATGGTAAGTATGATAATGAGTAGAGTTGGTAGGTTAAACGTTCTAGTAGTCAGAAGGAGCAGTCGATGCCTTCAAAACCGCAATTTTAACTGTACCAACAAACGAGTGAAATAACTAACACATGGGCTGAAAAGTCCCTGGTCTAACAAAGAAAACACGGTTTTTTTGGTTCAAAATTAGCTTTATTCATCAGCATAATCTCCATCAAGAGCAACGCCATCATTCCAGCGCCGCTCTAACATTTCAATACCACTTTTGTAGAACGATTTACCTTTTGCCTCAAAATAGGCCTCAGTTTCAGCGACACATTTTTTTCTTTGCCATGTCCGGTCGTTTCTTTGCAATTTCGGCCTTCAAACACTCCAATCACGCTATATAATATTCACTGTTGATGGTATTTCCTTTCTCAAGATAGTTGATGAATATTACACCACGCACATCCCAAAATACCGAGGACGTAACCTTTCCAGCCGATTGTTGTGCTTTCGGGCGCTTTGGACGAGGTTCACCAGTTGCTGTCCATTCAGATGACGATCGCTTCGATTCCGGAGTGAAGTAATGGATCCATGTTTCATCCATTGTCACATATCGACGCAAAAATTCCGGTTTGCTACGTTTAAACATGGCCGAACACTGCTCAGAATCAACAACACGTTCTTGTTTTTGGTCAACAGTGAGCAAACGCGGCACCCACTTTGAACAGAGCTTTCTCATAGTCAAATGCTCATGCAATATAAAGCCAATACGTTCTTTTGATATCTTTACGATGTCAGCTAACTCACGCAACTTCACTTTTCGATCATTCAAAACGATTTTGTGGATTTTGTTGATGTTTTCTGGTGTCACCGCCTCATTTGGACGTCCACTGCGTTCTGCATCATCGGTGTCTCTACGACCACGTTTGAAGTCGGCAAACCAACGTTTCATTGTTGTTTCTGATGGAGCGGAGCCCCCATAACACTTTTCAAGCCATTGCTTCGCTTGAACGGTATTTTTTCCCATCAAGAAGCAGTGTAAAATTAAAACACGAAATTGTTTTTGATCCATTGTTTTGAAAATAATAAAAGTAGCGTGACTCTTAGCACAATAACTCACAAACTAATGAATAGAATATCATGAAATTTTAACAGCTGTCTTTTGAAGGTTAGTACTAACTGAGAGAAAGGTGACTGCAATAGAACTAGCGTCATCTATGTGTTAGGCCCGGGACTTTTTAGCCCATATGTTACTTCCAGAGTTTGTACGAACCCATGCAAAGTTCATTAATATCTACTGTTTTATTCCAGCTCAATATCTAAAACTTAAAAGACAATCCTTGCATAAGAAAACTAACCCTTGGGAATAAATTTTATGTGCAATTGGGTTAGAAAGTACAATATCTAAAGTTCTGTCAATTAGATTGGATCGTTAACTTATGCATACTATGTAAACAAATGATAATCGAAAGCCGAATAAGTTAATTAGAAGAACTTCACTTGACAATAGGAAATATTTATCCCTCGTCTTTTTCGCTGCTTTACTAACTGTTAAAGAAAGAGATTGGAAAAATAGAAAATTTTCTTCATCTACTCTATTCTCTAGTTCATTAATGAGTGTAAAACGGAAATGTGGCCTTAAATTTTTACTGTTTTTTAATGAATGGTACATTTCCCCATCGTTACATCTAATACGTAGCATACTGCTCACGCAAACAAAAAATGAACCGGAAATTATATAAATAACACTAATAAGAACAGTAAGTGTTCCCATTCCCTATCGCATCCATAACGTAAACCTCTTCACGACGATATCGCGTGTCTCAATTTCGCCGGTTCCGTCAGTTTCCCGGTTCCTATGGGATATGTGACGGCCTTCGTTCGTCCAACATCAAAACGGTTTCCTAATTTGGATCTTTCAAACGAATTCAGTTCCGTGATTTCACTTGCAGTACGTACTAATAATATTGGCCAAGAGAACCGACGCCATACGATGCTATGCTCGATGATGGTGTCCCACTGACCCAGATGTTGCGTTGTATAGTTTCGTCGTCGTCGGTGGAACAACGCGACCGTTGGAAGCCCCGTTGGACCGACAAGGAGGGAAATATAATGTAATATATATATATATACACGAAATTTTAACGAAGCCTTCTACATAAATGTGCAGACAGACGCATACATTGAACGTATATGGATGTCTATGAACAGCTAATACGTTTGAACTAGCACGTAGTCGCATCGGTCAAGTAATTTTAAAGGTGATTAGAATACGACTGCATTCTATCGCGAAAAAGTGTGTTTAATGTATGTATTACTACTTGCATTAAGTAACAAGACGTCTGAGTATCTTACGTTACAAGTCCGCGAATTTTAATACTTTCGGTAATCATGTTTCACAATTCATCATATTGAAATGTACCCAGTCCAGTCATAAATACTATTATAAAAGTTTAGCCTAAAATATCAGTTGGCTGTTAGTAATTTTGTTTTAAAATAAACTGTCAAGCTGACTGTTTATATTTTATGATTTGGTGTATACTTAGAATTTCGTAAACGAACTCAACATTCTGATGGAGTATGGTGAAAACGACAATCGAATTGCCGCTATTTGCAATTTGTAAAGTGGAAACGTAGTATTCAACCACTTGATATCAGCCGAACTTTTGTTCACTATGCCATAAATCAATTTATCGAAGAATCAAATATTTCTAATCGTTAAAGATCTGGTTGTTCACCGGTTGTTCGTACCAAAAACACTATTAAATTAGTTAATTAGAAAACTTAGTGGACTTTTCTCAAGGAACAAGAAATGCTATGACAGCTCAGCGGTCCAGTAGTACGAGGATCCGCATATAAATTTAGCAAATCAGGTGTAGTGCGTTCGAAACCAACGTCCATCAAGTATAGTGGCAGTACTTTTTCGGGCGGGTTCGCTATGCTGCCGAATCACTATTTACCGCTGGGAAAATAATTAATCGCGCTTTACCTTTTACCGGCGACGGGGTTTAGTAACAGAACCGTAAAACACTTTATACACACTTTTCCTACAATATAAGGCTTCCGAGGCTATAACGAGGTAAAATAGCTTATAATCTGTTGGGCCACTCACCATAAAAAATAAAATGAAGATTTCTCAAAGATCTCGTATAACCAAAAGTGACTTTGGGCTAGAATTTTCAAAAGATCATTGACCATTTGCTAAATGGTAAATTGAAGGAAAAGAGAACAGTAACGGACAAGAAAACTTTTACGTTAAAAGCGAAATTCAGTAAGGAAAATAACGAAAAAAGCAAAAAGAATCGTTGGTAGAGTTCAACGAGGTCACCACCCAATTGGCGCTAATTGGTAAAATGGTATGGTGAAGAATCTGCTATGATGGTGTTCTTATGGAAAAGACCATCAAAGCTTTCGCTAAAGAACACCACAAAACTGTTTTAGAAAGAGTAGTAAAGCCACCGCACTCTGTTTCAAAATTAGCACTGAAGCTTCTAGGAAGATTCGGTACTAGGTGGCCATGAAGTAACAGCGACTCAGAAATTTGTTCTGACTTTATTAGTGAGTTATAGTTCTCAAGTCTGGACAATCCGTTAGACTTGCTCTAAAAGGCACCATAACGTTAGTTTTTAAAATCTTTGGTGAAAGCAGCAGTTACATACGTGCAGCGAATGATGACTAACCAAGGGGATGGAAGATATGCACTAAAGTTAAATATGTTTTTGCAGAACTATAAACAACAAATTACTGAATGAAAATCTATTTCTGTGATATGGTGAAATCCTGTAACGTAACAATATTTATGGCTGTACTAAGAAAATAAAATTGACCTGCTCTACCTTTAAAAATTGCTTTGAATTTCATGAATGCATTTTATAATCCTTCTACCGCAAAGCATATAGCTCGTTGTCAATGCTATTCTAACCAGCAATGATGTTATTTTCGTTTAACTTCGGGCGAGTGCTAGCGCTCCAGAAACGCATGCTTTCGCAGTAGCGTGCGGCTCAGTTACTAACAATATTAAAAATAAGGATGTCATTACTTACTATCTTAGTTTGATTGTGTTGCTGGTGTAAAGTAAAAACACTGTGTAGCATTGCGTCATCAGCACGTCTTCCAGTGCTGACTCAGTCATACTTCTACGGCGAAGTGAAAATACAGTCCCTGCCCATTTTATTAGGGCCACCTTATCAATTTAAGATCTTTTTTTTGTGTTTCCAACGCGATAATTTACAAATACAAGTATAAAATTCATGAATAGGATTTACAATACCTATCTAAATACGTTCGCTAAATATCTTTCTAAGAAATTGGCAAAGCGCCACCTAATGACCTCTTGAAACTAGATTGAAAGACACAGTAATTCGAATGGAATATTATTTGGATCGATTATTATTGTAGAAAGAATAGAAGAATATTTATCTGTTTATGTAACAACGTTGTTTACGTGTTAATGTTGCACTTTAATTTATTGCTTGTATGCGCTTTATATTTTTTCGTTATGGGCATAGAAGGACATACCAAATGAGAAAAAACCGCGTATTGAGGCATTGTCGGGTACAGGAGTATATTCTCAACGCACAATTGCAAAGAAAGAAAAACTATCTCGACAAGTCGCAAGTGCACGCTCATTTTTGCAAGCTCTCTATTCATTAAAATTTTCTGTGTTCCGAGCTAATTACAGCTAAGTTAAAATTGCATTTAAAACGTATCTATAGAAATTATTACCTAACAAACTTGACCTTTCGCTTAATTTCTGCTTAATTCCAGATTGGTATAAGATCACGGAATGACGTCACCAAACAATCTCATTCGGATTAATTTTATCTGTCTTAAATTTGGGAAAAGTACCTACACGGCTGTAGGAAAGGTAATCCAAATAATTTATCAGGTGTACAAATCTCAGTTCTTCGATAAACGCGATCGATTGAAATCCGGGTAATTCTGACGCGGAACGTCTGCGAATTTTTAATATTGAACGCGAACGTTTTTCACGGCTTACGAAACCAATTTGCGTATTTAGCGTTGACACTAGAGAGTCGATAAGAATCGAAACAAGCAACAAAGAAAAGCAGAAGGCAACGGAGGTAGTAGCGGCAGCAGCAACAGCGACGCCTAACGAAAGGGCGCGAAATGCTGTACAGGTTTTCCCCTTGCTAAAGCGTACGCTTAGCGTGTTGAGTAGAGTAGGCAGTATTCGGATTTAGAAATAATATAATGGCCTTCTTTCGTAGGCGAATTGCCATTGAGGGTGCACATTAATGAACCCTACGAGCAAGAACAATTCCGAATTTAATTAGTGAAGGCTCGTTAATCGACATCAACCGGGGACATAAACTGACATAAAAACAAACAAAAATATTACCCGAATCGAAAGCGAATCTCGCTATCTTTCTCTAGAACGTTAATTCTGTCTCGTTTTTTTTTTGTTCTTCTCTTTTTGTAGCGCCAATCGTTTAATTAATCTGAAAGTTTTCAAGAGTTATGGACGCGATAAGCACATTTGAAACGAAAAGTTTTGCAATATAACTGCGCTCATAACAATTTTCCATTTTACGTGTACAATTACCATTAAACCGTTTACTAAAATAGGAGTAGAAAATGCATTCAACAGCTAGGAAACTCGACAGAGAAGAGAAACTGTAGAATCACAACGAAAGACAATTCTCAAAAACATAATAATAGAAGATTTCATTACTGTTATGTTGTGTAGAATGCTGTATTATAATAAAAAGCATCGAATCCAAAAAATTCAAAATTCATATCGTAGGCATGAATTTTGAATTTTTAATAAATAGTTTTTCATTCGAGACTACGCATTTGTAAATTGAGATCGTTAGTACTAACCTTCAAAACACAGCTATTAAAATTTCATGATATTCTATTCATTAGTTTGTGAGTTATTGTGCTAAGAGTCACGCCACTTTTGTTATTTTCAAAACAATGGATCAAAAACAATTTCGTGTTTTAATTTTACACTGCTTCTTCATGGGAAAAAATACCGTTCAAGCGAAGCAATGGCTTGAAAAGTGTTATGGGGACTCCGCTCCATCAGAAACAACAATAAAACGTTGGTTTGCTGACTTCAAACGTGGTCGTAGAGACACCGATGATGCAGAACGCAGTGGACGTCCAAATGAGGCGGTAACACCAGAAAACATCAATAAAATCCACAAAATCGTTTTGAATGATCGAAAAGTGAAGTTGCGTGAGTTAGCTGACATCGTAAAGATATCAAAAGAACGTATTGGCTTTATATTGCATGAGCATTTGACTATGAGAAAGCTCTGTTCAAAGTGGGTGCCGCGTTTGCTCACTGTTGACCAAAAACAAGAACGTGTTGATGATTCTGAGCAGTGTTTGGCCATGTTTAAACGTAAGAAACCGGAATTTTGCGTCGATATGTGACAATGGATGAAACATGGATCCATCACTTCACACCGGAATCAAAACGATCGTCATCTGAGTGGATAGCAACTGGTGAACCTCGTCCAAAACGCCCGAAGGCACAACAATCGGCTGGAAGGGTTATGGCCTCGGTATTTGTGATGTGCGTGGTGTAATATTCATCGACTATCTTGAGAAAGGAAATACCATCAATTGAATATTATATAGAGTTATTGGAGCGTTTGAAGGCCGAAATTGCAAAGAAACGACCGCATATGGCAAAGAAAAAAATTTTGCTTCATCAAGACAACGCACCGTGTCACAAGTCAATCAAAACAATGGCAAAACTACATGAATTGAACTTCGAATTGCTCCCACATCCACCGTATTCGCCAGATTTGGCTCCCAGCGACTACTGGCTTTTCGCAGACCTCAAAAAAATGCTCGCCGGTAAGAAATTTCGCACGAATGAAGAGGTTATCGCTGAAACTGAAGCCTATTTCGAGGCAAAAGATAAATCGTTCTACAAAAGTGGTATTGAAATGTTAGAGCGGCGCTGGAATGATTGCGTTGCTCTTGATGGAGATTACGTTGATGGATAAAGCTAATTTTGAACCAAAAGAACCGTGTTTTCTTTGTTAGGCCCGGGACTTTTCAGCCCATGTGTCACGTTCTACCCTAGATGCTAGAATCGCCTTGTAATATCTGGTGCCGTAAGTCGTCAGTTCCGTTTTGCTGTTGCTTTTGAAGAGTGTCCATAAAATAAAATAAAAAGGTATGCGAAATGGAAAAATCTAATATTATTAGACCAAAATATTTTGCGAAAATTCCTTGTTGTCTCTGCTTTGGCGTTTAACACTTCAAGATGGTTGAAATTTGCTCGTTTTATAGGAATTTATTTTTTAATGACAACTTGTACTATTAAAACCGCATGAAATAAATAATATTTCTACAGCGTTATGACACAATAGAATTATACAGTGAGCAGTATCATTTGTTACTTGTCTGAATAACATACATCACGCGGGAACAATTACGCTTTTTTCTAATGTCCAGATTTGGCTACCGTTTCAGTGACCTTTATGAATTTTACTATTACATTACATAAATCATTTCTACGTATGCAATTCATCATTGGCGTAATAGGTACGCACCTATTGCGGGTGTTGTCAACGTTCTAAACCTGCAGACCAGTAACAGCGATAGTAACAATAGCGTAAACTAAGTAACCTCAATTAATCTTTGTCGAAAGACAATTCCACAGCGCCCGATTTTGTTTTGCTTCATTTTTTCTTTCGTAAATGTACATGTAATATGTTTTGCTTGGAGGCGTGGGGGGAGGGGGACGGTAACGTAACGTCAAGGTGCACTAGACTACCTTGCAAGGTTTTCTCGTTCGGCAATTCGCGAGGTGAAAGCGACTGACAACTGTTGTGACGTCACACCGTTTACACTTTGTTTCTAACATCGCTCTTGATGGCTTGCTGGATTTACTGCAGTTGTTTGTAAACGCAAGTACACTGTTCGTCGTGTAAATGAGAACGACAGGGGAAGATACAAAAGAATTGAGAGTATTCTCTGTAGCTGCTTCCAATTCGATGCTAATGTTTGTGTAAAATATACAGGGTTGCGTAAGAGTCTCGAAACATCATATGTCAGACTTAAGTAATTGTCAAGAGGCATACCTTTTTTAAGAGTTTTGTGGTTACATTACATATTTTATATGACATAACACATGGGCTGAAAAGTCCCGGGCCTAACAAAGAAAATACGGTTTTTTTGGTTCAAAATTAACTTTATTCATCAACGTAATCTCCATCAAGAGCAACGCAATCATTCCAGCACCGCTCTAACATTTCAATACCACTTTTGTAGAACGATTTATCTTTTGCCTCAAAATAGGCCTCAGTTTCAGCGATAACCTCTTCATTCGTGCGAAATCTCTTACCGGCGAGCATTTTTTTGAGGTCTGCGAACAGCCAGTAGTCGCTGGGAGCCAAATCTGGCGAATGCGGTGGATGTGGGAGCAATTCGAAGTTCAATTCATGTAGTTTTGCCATTGTTTTGATTGACTTGTGACACGGTCCTTTGTCTTGATGAAACAAAATTTTTTTCTTTGCCATATGCGGTCGTTTCTTTGCAATTTCGATCTTCAAACGCTCCAATAACGCTATATAATATTCACTGTTGATGGTATTTCCTTTCTCAAGATAGTCGATGAATATTACACCACGCGCATCCCAAAATACCGAGGCCGTAACCTTTCCAGCCGATTGTTGTGCTTTCGGGCGCTTTGGACGAGGTTCACCAGTTGCTGTCCACTCAGATGACGATCGTTTTGATTCCGGAGTGAAGTGATGGATCCATGTTTCATCCATTGTCACATATCGACGCAAAAATTCCGGTTTGTTACGTTTAAACATGGCCAAACACTGCTCAGAATCATCAACACGTTCTTGTTTTTGGTCAACAGTGAGCAAACGCGGCACCCACTTTGAACAGAACTTTCTCATAGTCAAATGCTCATGCAATATAAAGGTCAATACGTTCTTTTGATATCTTTACGATGTCAGCTAACTCACGCAACTTCACTTTTCGATCATTCGAAACGATTTTGTGGATTTTTTTGATATTTTCTGGTGTTACCGCCTCATTTGGACGTCCACTGCGTTCTGCATCATCTGTGTCTCTACGACCACGTTTGAAGTCAGCAAATCAACGTTTTATTGTTGTTTCTGATGGAGCGGAGTCCCCATAACACTTTTCAAGCCATTGCTTCACTTGAACGGTATTTTTTCCCATCAAGAAGCAGTGTAAAATTAAAACACGAAATTGTTTTTGATCCATTGTTTTGAAAATAACAAAAGTAGCGTGACTCTTAGCACAATAACTCACAAACTAATGAATAGAATATCATGAAATTTTAACAGCTGTCTTTTGAAGGTTAGTACTAACTGAGAGAAAGGTGACTGCAATAAAACTAGCGTCATCTATGTGTTAGGCTCGGGACTTTTCAGCCCATGTGTTATATCCAGATCTACTAAATCGAAAGTCCTTTTTAAGGTCTTGAAATTGTGGCGAATTTATGAACTGTTCGAAACAATTACACTAGTAGAGTCAGAGAAATTTAAGAATCCATCGTATTTATTAGTGAAAGAGCCGCACACACATAAATACTTTTCTTTCAAATAAGAACATTTTCTCATCACCGCGAATATAACTCAATAACTATCGAAACATACCATATATTGCAGATCTACAATCAAGTTCATCTACTTAATGTCGCTGTTTAGGCGGGTAAGTGTTTTAGAAATTACAACATATAACCAGATGCTTATTATTATTTTATTACTTTGCATTACTTATTTTATTGCCTTTGCATTATTACGTTCCCGCCAACGCGCCGCTTTCTGTATGCCGACACAATTCGCAGCTCTACTTGTAATTATAATCAGTACTTATGACTTATGACAATTGTTCTCACATATATTCTAATGACATGCCAATAATCGACATTACTACTGTTTTTTACTCTGAACGACAGGTCCAACAACATTATAATTTGATTCCGTCTATAAGACGATTGAAGTTAAAAATAGACTCTGCATTAAATATCACCATGACCTTCCGTAATACTGCTCGAGGTTATATACCACACCACGTCGATTCTTCACATATTTTACGATTGCTGGTTACGCTTTCATTCGCGATAGAGATATCTCGCTTGTACGTATGTACAGTCATGTGCACAAAAATAGCAGTGGTCGAAATTTTGCTGAAATATCAACTTATACGTTAAATAAAAGAAATTTTAGTTTCTCTTTATTCCTACACGTTACATACACTACCGCTCAAAAGTGTATAGGCACTCTCACTGACAGCAAAAATGTATAAAAACTCAGCAAATATGTTAATAATATTTATTTTTTATGTACAGATACACGTACATGAATAAAAATATATTAGATAAATGTGAAAATTAAAACGTTTAATTTAAATTTTGCTTTCATCTATGTGACCTCCTCTTGATTTAATAATTGCAGCACACAATCGAGGCATTCTTGCAATAAGTTTTGCCAGAGTTTCTTTCTTGTGTTATTGAGGTCCAACACGATTGCGATTTGTTCCACACGTCAGTAGCTGATGTCGGAGCCGATTTCCGTACTTCCCGATCTAGTTCTTCCCATAGTAACTCGATTGGATTCAAGTCGGGGCTCTGGGGACGCCATTCCATAATTTTGAGAGTTCCTTGCTCTTCTAAATGGCGTAAATAGTCTTTACATAATTTAGAGGAATGTTTTGGGACATTATCTTGCTGGAAGATAAAATTTTGACCCAAAAGTCGAATTCCGGAAGGTATTGCGTGGTTCTCCAAAATTTCTCGGTAGCCTTCTTTTTTTTAATATACCGCCAATTTTCACAATGTCCCCTACACTAGTGCCAGCAAAACAGCCCCAAATAATGATAGAACCTCCACCATGCTTCACGGTAGCAGTAATACACTCTTCTCTGGCACGTTCACCCACAGATTTTCTTACGAATATGCGTCTTCGAGTTCCGAACAGCTCAAATTTGAACTCATCCATCCATAGGACGTTGTTCCACTCTTCTATGGTCCAGTGTTGGTGTTCACGAGCCCATTTAAGTCGCTTTTGCTTGTATTGTTTGCGTAGTAATGGCTTTCATCGCAATACGTCCATGGAGCCCGGCTTTCTGTAGGCGACGTTTGACTGTAGAAATACTGACTAGGCTTTGGCGACCAACATTTAATTCCGCGGTGATTTCCGGGGCTGTTTTGCGTCTATTTAACTTGCTGGTAACCACTATTTTGCGATCATCTGCAGATGCTGTCGCTTTTGGGCTTTCCACTCCGTCTTTTATTAAGAAAACTGCCAGTTTCCCGATATTTTTTTACGTTATAGTCAACCGTAACGTGGTGTATTTTCATTTTTTTGGCAATTTGTCGATTACTTATGCCACTTTTACGGTAAGCTATTATAAGCGCACGTGTATCCGTACTAATTTCTCTTCGAGGAGGCATTTTAAAAAATTGTCACACGATATCTCGCTCACGACGTGAATAGAGTAAATACCACAACTGCAACTGACCATAGGTTACAGATTTCACTATAATCTTCTAGGAAGGTAATTTAAACATTATTACCTACAATCTAACAGATAACTAAATTTACCCAGTAAATTCAGAGGGATTGTTATTGTAATTGCACCGCAATAAACAGTTTATGGTAATCCGACCAAGTGCAGGTAAATGATAGTAAACCTTATGCGGTATAATGGGTGTTTATCTTACTAAACTACAATTTAAATTCGTATTTCATTTTATTATAATGTTTTTTTGGTAAACATAATACTATATGAATAATCCATGAAAACAAGGGTGCCTAAACACTTTTGAGCGGTAGTGTACGTCACAGTTTGTATACTCTAGTAAATATGAAATATTTCAGGTTGCCCTCGTACTCCAACGCATGGGCAAATAACAGCGCATGACCAGAGAAATCAGTAGTTCCACGTCGCATTTGGTACTTTACGGGAACTATATATATTTAGGGATTTTAAATAATTTTTGGTATTGTTGGGTTAAAATTGTCTTAATTTAGGACTGCTATTTTCGTGCACATGGCTGTATATAAATATTTGCGGTTGTCTGTTGCGTACGATCATGCCCACGGTTAATTCTCAAATGTAGTGCATAGCCACATACATATAAAAGTATACGAAAAACAATTACATTATTTCTGAGAAAACGACACTTAAAATAAATAAAATTTTATGTATGTTTGTATATCTCCGCTCAAGCAACTACAGTCGTCAAATCGATAAATGTCATTGAGCGCAAAACAAGCTATAAAAACGCTAATTTTGGCGTATACAATTTTAACGTTTATTATTTATTAACAAATGAAAAGCGAGTATTTCTAGAATCAATGTTTCCTCTATTTAAAATTAAAATATACACCTACACCAAGTCATAATTAAATACTGGAAATTTTTTCTTGACGATTCGTATTTGAAAGTCGTGTCTCTACTGGCTATTAATGCTGTTTATTGTTACACATTCAATTTTGGTAATTAGAGTATAACATGCACTCTGCACGTATTATCTGCGCCAGCACTTTGGCGACCTTGTGCGAGGTGATATTTTTAGTACGCTTTAGACTCAATACGACGGTCTTTATCTACAAGTAACCAATTGCATGTCCTATTCATTCTGCAGAATTCGAATGATCGAAATAATAAAAAAGAAAGTGAAACCGCACGTACGTGTGTACTCATATGGAGAAGTTCGTTCGGACAACTTTAACCTTTCACATATCGTTCCACCAACGAATTGATTGCGCGTATAACCTTGTCTAAATTGCTCGGTGTATCTCGGGCAGAAAATTTAAACGAGCAATGAATAAGCTGTAAAAATCGCCTATCTATGTGTGTATACTGGTTTTAATACTGCGCTAGCTCTAAAGTAAATGTAGAAGATATCGCGAAGGTGTAAGGTTTATATAAGGTGAAGTTCATATCACGTTTTAATCTACGATGAATTCAGCAATAATTATCTTGTACCTAAATTTGAAGTGCATATGTGTATGTAAGTACACATATATATACAACAAGACATATTTTTAAAATCTGATTCAGCGAATGCCATTATAGGATCTCATCTTTGGAAGTTCCATGCTCCTTTTTTGTCAAAGTCATATACATTTATCTCTGCACGCAAAAGGAGTCTTTGATATGGTCATTTCCAGTAAACAACGTATTTAAGAGAGTACTTCAATTTGCAGTGTGGTGCAATGGTAATGAGGATTACAAAAGCTTTTTCAACACTTACCTTCCTTAAAGTCATATTCTTCTCCTCTATTAGATTACTGTAATTATAATGTGGAAGTAAATATTGCATCTACGTTACTACGATACAGTGTTGCGCATATACAGAAATTTAATATAATAAAATAGTACGTTCTAATAATTTTTTCTCTTCGAAGTAACCCCTTTTACTTTAATAATTATCTGACAGATACCCGGCATCCTTAGAACTAATCGCTCTAAATATGATTCCTCTATAGCATTCTACACTTCCACCTGTTGAGCACTCCAGAATGCAGCTTTACCAGTCAGAGGTTTTTTCCGGGCCTCGCGATCCGAGTGATGCTCAACTGGATTGCAATGAGGCTCTGTGGTGGCCACTCCATGAAGGATAGGACTCCTTCAGCAGAATTGTCTTGAAAATAAGCTTTAACAACCTTTGCGGTGTGTTTAATTAATCCGTATCCAGTTGGTACTGCATCGCTTTGTAGGACTCTCAAGTATACAATTTCGTCAATCTTGCAGTCTACTTTAACTAATTCACAATAACTTTTTCCAATCATTTACGCTCCAATTTAAGGGAGCTCTTGCCCAATTTACTCTTTTCCGTTTGTGTAAAGACCTTAATCGTGGTTTTCTTGATGTCATATCATTCCTCAGACCAGCTTTTATTAGTTTTCGATCCACTATAATTTGCGGTACGATAAGGCGGCGATTTCTTAAGGAAATTACTTGGACGTATTGGTCGTTCCGTTCCGACGTTAATCTGAGCCTTCCGCTTCGTTTTCTGCTCTGAAGCCTACCGGTCTCTTGATTTCTTTTAATTGTCTTAAGCACACAACATTCAGAAATATTTAATTGTCGAGCAATTTCCCTACTTGAAACATTTTTGTGTAAAACGCATATTCTGGCGACACAAAAGATGGTATAATTTAGAACTATATGTATTGAAATTGTGTATTAGTCTATTCGAGTAGCTTGTAGAGTGTCTATCGTTGGTTCAATAAATAAACGAAAATATCGTAGTAGCTCCATAAAAGACGACGATTTCAATGCAAACATGGAATCAACGAAACACAGAGGAAATTAAAAGAATGAAATACCATGCCGGACGTTCCCTCAGAATTTATACTCATAGTAAGTATTTTTTTCACGAACCAATGTGAAACAAAAGGAAATTCGTACATTTTGATAAAAATTTATTCTTGCTTGGAAATTATTGGTCAAAAGCTAACTGAGAAGGCATTTTCCCCGTGTAAAAGGTTAAGACATCGTACAGAATATCATGAAAAAAAAAATACGGATAGATGTGGATGAAATACCGGACGCTAAATTATGTACTTTTATATGTGGTGGCCCATCGATACCATTTGTTTAAGACACTTTTAATAACTTCGGTGTACAGCGAATTCAGGATGTTATTGAACATTAAAAACAGATTTCTCGTATCTCCTCCACATAGCATGTTCAGACATGCAAATGATCCTATTACACATCCACTTAAACTCAGCTTTCCAAACGTAAACCAATTCGTAGCTAACATAAAGAAGGGTCTTAAACGCATTGGACAATTTAAGAACTTTTCCGCAGGAATTTCATCGCCTTTTGAATCCATATTAACCAAATGGGGGTTATTGTATGATTTGAATTCTGTTACATTTTAAAGTAATGTCAAATTTTAAAGTTATCGCCATTTACATTTTTGACACAACATACCCTATGCTACTTGACAGATGGTAAGCAGAAACATTATTGTTAATAGGAGTGCAAAAGTATACGACTGAATAACGCAAATACGGAAAATTGTCAATTGCATGTGACCATTCGAATGCTTACATAATTCTAGGAAACTGGCACGGCAGAGGATAAAAAAAACAAACACGCTATAGTAGTGGTAGCTTGGAAGAAGATGTTGCAGCTCTAAACGCTTTATTGAAAATCCAGAAGCAAATTTTAATTAAATGTCGTTCTCAGCGATTAATAGTTCTAAATCCAATTTTATTTAGAGTTTTACATACAGATTCTCATCTAAATACTTACAAAGACAAAATACCTATGCAGCTAAAATCATATCGTGAGGTCGATCCACCTTTACTTGCGTGAAGTGCTGCGAGTCGTTGTGGCATAGAATCTATTAAATGATTAATGGTGTCTTCTCGAATGATTAACCACTCTTCTGTAACAGCTGCCACGAGTTCTTCCTTATTGCTGGGTTTTCGGGGTCATTTCGCCATATTTGTAATACTTAATACTTGATAAAATTACTTGATAAAATTACAATTTCCTTGAAATTAAGCAACGTGATTAAATTACTGAAAAAAATATCAGTGCCGGAGGGATTCGAACCCACGACCTCTACGTTACCGGTGCTTTGTGCTACCATTACGTGTTAAAGCTTAATTGGCACCGACTTCTCTGCAGGAATTTCTGTCTTCCAAGGGGCGCGGCTACTGCTGTTCTGTACACATAGTCTTTTGTTGCAGTCGCACATGCATGTGTCGAAACGATCAATGCATATTATATATATGTATGCCCATCTTCGAACCATACTTTTACTATAGGGCACATATTTTAAAATAAGTATAGACGTAATGATAAACTCATGACTACAATCTTCAATTTCATAAATATATTTGGCTGTTGTAGGTATTTCCAGTCAAATTATACAATAACAGAAAGCATTTTCTATGATTTTATGTTACTACGACAACACCATAACAAGAATGGCACTACAAAAGACCCTATGAACGTCAATACAACGATTTCGCACGACTGCGAGCCAACTTTAACGAAACATCTCAGCTTATCGCGCCATCTAGAAATAGCGAGGCGCGTCTGGTGATAAGGATAGACAGAGGGTATTTTTGAGGTAAATAGAAGCAACTATAGCGAACGCCTTTTCCATACCTCCTTGGAGATTTGGTTTTCTACTGTTTGGTGTTTCTTCTGCTAAATACGTATTGCACGGAACACATTTAAGCTTCTTTATAATATTCTATTTGTTATCATGGTTATGGGCGTAGAACATCTACGCCATCTACATTTTAGTTAATTCTATGCTTTAAATTTTGGATACATTGGAAGTAGTATTTGAAATTCCTCCCTTAACACTAGCGGAACGTCATAACAGATAGTAATAAGGATTTCCTCATCTTCACAATTACAAATCGCAGTTTACACTGACATATCCTTTACTTCCGGACGCCTATGTATACGTGTATTCAGATGGATACAAGTTCTGATGCACACTTTAAACAAATCGGACGCAGTCCAAAAACATTTTTTGATTAGTTAAATAAATCGATAATTGAAGAAAATATATATTCGTAACGCAAAGCAAAACAGTTCATTCACCTGTTTCCTGTTTGTTTGTCGACTAATGCTCCTACTTACCCGGAAACGGCGAATACTGTCCAATTAGCACGTAATTGATTCAGTGACCAATCTCTTTTCGCGAGGCAAGAAATAATATATCAATAATCAAGATCACAGCATGTAAATAATTTTGATATACTTTAAGGTAACTTACATTTAACATATTTCTTGCCTTCGATGAAAGCAAATAGCTTCAACACGATCTACGTGTCTAAATTTTATTTACTTGTTTAGTATTCCAGTGTTTCTTTTTCTAATGCAGTAGTGAAAGTGATCTGCCTTGTAATAGAAACGGTAACCGTAATAATAATAGTAAATTACTGGATAAACACCTCTAAAGCATTTTAATTCGATATTAAGGTTTAATAAAAACGTGAATTCAATTTCGTGTCACGCGATCGGTAAAGTTAGCATGAAAGAGGCTGGTTATACAATGTAATGCTTGATACATCTCGCGTTTTTTTCCTTCAAAGAAAGAAGCGATCGCGTAATCGGTTAGCTGAGGTTTAGAAAAACGTTAACTTCCGCTCAATTTCCTTTTAATAATGACATGAAACAGATTAACATTCTTTTCTTTGGGTAATGAATACTAGAATATATAAAAAGGATTCTATTTAGTTTTGATGGTGCTTATATAGCGTACCGTTATAGATACTTAAATAAAAGTACTCGCTGCTTCGGTACATACATACATACGTATACACTAGGGTGACAGAATAAAATAGACACCTACTAATTAAAAAAAAAAACTATTCTCTAGATTTTTAAATTAGCTATAACTAATATTTTGTCTATCCACCTTTACTTGCGTGAAGTGCTGCGAGTCGTCGTGGCATAGAATCTATTAAATGATTAATTGTGTCTTCTGGAATATTTAACCACTCTTCTGTAACAGGTGCCACGAGTTCTTCCTTATTCCTGGGTTTTCGGGGTCGTTTCGCCATATTTGTCTGGATTATGTGCCAAACATTCTCTATCGGATTCATGTCTGCTGATTGGCCTGGCCATGGTAAAATCCGAATCCCCTGTTCCTCTTTCCATGTGGTTGTTGTTCTTGCTTTGTGGCAGGGTGCTCCATCCTCCATAAAAGTGAGCTCTTCTTTAGATAAAATGGCGTTGTCGAATAGCGGTAGTAGTCCTTCTGTTAATATTTGAATATATTTTGCAGCATTTATATTTCCGTCGCAGATTACTAATTGCGATCTTCCACCATACCATATCGCGCCCCACACCATGATGTTCACACCGCCGTCTTTCACCGTCTGATGCAAAAATTTGTCGTCCAGTTGCTGTGACGAACGCCTCCATACCCACGTACGACCACTATCACTGAATTGGCAGTATCAGTGCTTTCGTCTGAAAAAATGACTGCCAAAACTCTTCGAGCTTCGTTCGCATTTCGATTGCCCAAGCCGTTTTTGAAACGCCGTAAGGAGAGGTTTTTTCTTTGCCACCCTTTTATACATCCCCACACTGTGGAGGTATCGCAGAACGGTGCGCTGACTTTTCTGTGAAGTTGCCGCAAGCTCGGCTGTAGTTTTTCGCGGTTCTCTTAACTCTTCGCGCACAATCACCCTTTTACTTCTTTCAGGAGGTCCGGCACGACCTGGTCTCGGCTCCGCTATTGTTTTTTCCTTGCGTTGTGTAATCACACGGTTAACTGTGGACAACGGAATATTTAAAAATTTACTTATTTCACGTTGCGAAGCGCCGCGTTCACTCTGGCCAACGATGCGACACCCCGAGTGAAGTCGCTAATATCACTCGAACCTTGTAAGCGAGGCATAGTTGTAACGATACTAAACTATGACGAATTCCTTCCGATACATCTACCCTTACCCTAATGACAAGAGAAAGTTCTTAATTCGTTCTTAGAATTTAGCTGTTTACATATTTATACCGTTTTACCTGGTGTCTATTTTATTCTGTCACCCAAGTGTACTTAAATTGGAACGATACACATAGATCAGCATGACCCCATGCGCAAGGATGATATGCAAAATTGTGAAGCGTTTCGCATGTTTACCTTACAAATTGAAGCTAACGAACCGCCTTTAATTCCGCGTTGACGTAGCAGCAATGTCTTCTAGACTCTTCACTAAAAAATGGACGTACGTTTCGACAGTTAAGCTATCATCTTCAGCAGTAATACCGGACTTGGTATTACTGCTGCAGCGCATTACATTTTCAGCGGTAACACCAACGACAAAATACCTGTAAATACAGCTTTTCTCACGGTATTGGTGAAATCATTCACGAGAAAGACATGTGAAGAGACATAAAACGCTAACACACGGACATATTTCTGCCTAACCGGAGTCATCCGCGTGGTTTCGAGCGGTTTTATGCCTAACACATGTAATTACAACATTACTGGCAATTGAAATATATTTCAAGGACATTTCAACAGAATCTATATTCATATAATTCAAATCTTATCCTTGAGAACCTCTGAAATTAAAAAATACAAAGCAGATGTTATTTCGTTGGGTTAAATGAATTTCCTTTCAGTCATGAGGAACTCAAATATCAAATTTTTTTAGTGAATCCCATATGTTTTAAATGATTTTCGATTGTTGGGTGCGATACATTTAACCTTTTTACAATCTTTAGGATGCTTTCTGATGATCCAAATCAATTGTGGCTTTGATTTGATCATCAACTTTGTTTGGCCTACCGGATCGTGATTGGGGTGCTCCTAAAACGCTGCGTTTCGAATAATTATTAATTTGTGTGGAGTGTAGTTTACTGCGACATCTGTAAATTATACAACCACACAGTCTTTGCAATTGTTGTCAGACACGAGATATGCAGCTAAAAGTATTTCTTTCAAGATTCACGGAGGTAACATATAATCCCTAGCCTACACATATACTACATACAATGTTTGCGCGATAACTCTCTGTTTAATATAATGTACAATGGTTTAGCGCTGTTTATATTGCTTTTTTTATGTATAAACTTGCTTGTAATTCATCAACAGTCTGACATATCCGGTTTCATTTAATGTAGAGATCGTTCTGCATGCAAATTCGCCAAAAGGAAAGTCCTTGTGAACAAGTCAATATACTGCAGGTACAATAAACCCAAATGATTTGAATAGTTGGATATAAAGGTGTATGCTTACGAATTTGCAACCGTCTCCAGGTATAATCTAAAAGTAATTTATATTGGGATAAAATAGAAAGTGTCATTTAGATCTACACTGTAGCATAACCTTTAAAACATCGAACGGAGTAATATGTTTGGATTGCAATAAGAATGCAGAAAATTGTTTAGTTTCGTATGCAATATACGTAAGCGGTTGATTTTATTACCAATAAATCCCTGCGAGCGATTTAAGTATTTCCTTATTTAGAACAATATTTATAAATTTGCTTTATAACAGCATAAAAATATCTATCTAGGTTTGAATGTTGAGAAAAGCTTATAGGAATGTTTTATGTGAGAGAGAATTTTAGGTTACAAACTGTCCAAAATACTTGAATGATTTTTAGTTTTATTAATGTTCGTGTTATGAGGTATCGTTTAGATAACCTGTTTGATTTATATAGAATTGTTTCTAGGGAGTTGTTTACGCCCAATGTTTAAGCTTGGACATTATAAAATAAAATGTATAAATCAAATTAATGCCCTGAAGTCATGGTATTTGAAATAATGTTTTCCTAATAATTTTTCCGGGATTAGAACGTGTCATGACAAAAATAAAGTACAGAAAGAAATAATAATAAAAATTAGAAATAAAAAAGAGGGAATAGGAAGAAAATAAAAAAGGACAGGAAGGGGCATACTTTTTGTTTAGAAAAGGTAGCAATTTTAATTCAATAATACATAACATATATCATTGCTTATTATTAAGGAACTTTTTGTTTTAAAAATAAATAGAATATAATAAAATCATAGCCAGATTTAATAATAAATCTTTATTTTTTATTAAATTACAGATTTTAGGATTTTATTTTTTAAAAATGTTGTCTTCTAGATATGTTGTTATTCCACTGGTACTTTCCTAAACGTGAGGCAAAATTTTTAAGAACTGCTCGGTACATATTCTTCGTGATAGCCGCCATTTATATTTTAATTCATTTAGGGAGTGGGGAATTCTGCCATATACACTAGGGTGACAGAATAAAATAGACACAAGGTAAAGCGGTATAAATATGTAAACAGCTAAATTCTAAGAACGAATTAAGAACTTTCTCTTATCATTAGGGTAGGGGTAGATGTATTGGACGGAATTCGTCATAGTTTAGTATCGTTACAACTATGCCTCGCTTACAAGGTTCGAGTGATATTAGCGACTTCACCCGGGGTCGCATCGTTAGCCAGAGTGAACGCGGCGCTTCGCAGCGTGAAATAAGTAAATTTTTAAATATTCCGTTGTCCACAGTTAACTGTGTGATTACACAATTTAAACGCAAGGAAAATAACAACAGCGGAGCCGAGACCAGGTCGTGCCGGACCTTCTGAAAGAAGTAAAAGGGTGCTTGTGCGCGAAGTGTTAAGAGAACCTCGAAAAAGTACAGCCGAGCTTGCGGCGACTTCACAGAAAAGTCAGCGCACCGTTCTGCGATACCTCCACAGTGTGGGGATGTATAAAAGGGTGGCAAAGAAAAAACCTCTCCTTACGGCGTTTCCAAAACGGCGCCGAATGGCTTGGGCAATCGAAATGCGAACGAAGCCCGAAGAGTTTTGGCGGTCTGTCATTTTTTCAGACGAAAGCAGATACTGCCAATTCAGTGATAGTTGTCGTACGTGGGTATGGAGACGCTCGTCACAGCAACTGGACGACAAATTTTTGCATCAGACGGTGAAATACGGCGGTGTGAACATCATGGTGTGGGGCGCGATATGGTATGGTGGAAGATCGCAATTAGTAATCTGCGACGGAAATATAAATGCGGCAAAATATATCCAAATATTAACAGAAGGACTACTACCGATATTCGACAACGCCATTTTATCTAAAGAAGACGCCACTTTGATGGAGGATGGAGCGCCTTGCCACAAAGCAAGAACAACAACCACATGGAAAGAGGAACAGGGGATTCGGATTTTACCATGGCCAGGCCAATCACCAGACATGAATCCGATAGAGAATGTTTGGCACATAATCCAGACAAATATGGCGAAACGACTCCGAAAACCCAGCAATAAGAAAGAACTCGTGGCAGCTGTTACAGAAGAGTGATTAAATAGTCTAGAAGACACAATTAATCATTTAATAGATTCTATGCCACGACGACTCGCAGCACTTCACGCAAGTAAAGGTGGATCGACAAAATATTAGTCTAATTTAAAAATCTAAAAATATTTTGTATATATAACGAGAATAGAATCATTTTTTTAATTAGTAGGTGTCTATTTTATTCTGTCACCCTAGTGTATCTTTGATTTAAGACAGCCCCAGAGGAAAGAATCCTCTGATGTCAAACTGGGCTCTCCCAAGCCAGGTTGAACAATCGGACGACGACCCAGCTAAGGATCCACAAACTAAGTATTTTTCTATATTTCTGGATTGTATAAAAGAGCTATAGTGCACGATTGGGGATGCATGTTAAGAATTTTAAATTCCAGGATAACCTGCACGAGCCACGACCGCTTAGGTCCCTTTCGAGCCGAAGGGATGACTGTGTGGACCAAGTAACCAGGAGGAAGAAGACATGGAGTGAGAACCTTAATGTCTGTTGGAATAGCCAAGGTAACGATCGGCGAAAAGAAAGACCACGCAGAGGACCCATCACCACCGCCTGGATTCTTTTCGAACAGAAGGAATAACGATTCGGAAAAATTAACGTTGGAAAAGAAGAGGCGCAACATATATTTGGTTTTTTGATAATTGTATCGAATGAGAATTATGTACAGAATAAAATATTTAAGGGTAGTTAGGTAGCGGACTACTTCCACAGGGTTAGAAGATGAAATGTGTATAGATTAGCAGAAAAGTGGACTATTCCCACACAATATTAATTTAGTCTAGGTTAGAGTAGTTTTGGGATATAAGAGGTGGAGCAGTTACAACGTAACAACAGAGCTACCTAGGTGTCAACTTCATCTGCACGAGTAATGACAGATGTTACCCGGTGCATTGTATTAGATAACGAATGAGGTTCTGACTACCGAATATTGGCGGTATAACCATAAATTACACAAATATAACTAAATCCCTATTGAGGAAAGCAACGGAAAACTACCTAACCAAGAAATTATTTCTCAAAAGAATCACATTGTCAGATGCCAACCTTCGATAATGAAAATGGCATAAATAGAAGAGGAAGAGGGGTGGTTTTTAGACACTTAGATTTGTGTTACATTGCTTTCTAAGTCAAGGATATCCGGTGTAGTGCGACTGGTGGAACACCGGAGCTATGGCATTTCTTGTCAATTATCTTAAGTTAAAGAAATAAAGGGTGTTAAGTTAGGGATACGTGCCGGCCAGCTTACATACATATGTCACCGCGTCTGGATATCAATTCTCCAGGGAAAATCTCACTCACAACTGGTAAGCACACGTTAGATGTATGAGATGTTGTTCCATTTTGTTGGAACTAAGTGTTGCGATTAAAGCCATTGAAATTTTGCAAGGCTAAAACGTAAAGGAGTTGTTAATCATTTCTACATATCCTTAAGAATTTATGGTTACTATACGAGGTCTGTCATCTTTAACGAAGTACGGGCCGATGATTCCTTCCATCGACATTGTACCCCAAACAGTAACTTTTCGCAAGTGATGTGGCCGTTCATGGTTCTGTTTTGTATTTTCTGAACTCCCATAACGGCAATTCTGTCTATTTACGTGATCATTAAGGCGAAAATGCGCCTCGTCCGTGAAGTTTTTGTAAAATCCCAGTACACAGTACGCACGCTCATTATGTGTCAATAGGGAAATAAGTCTCTTAGGTTAGAGTGATTCTTTATATTATTGTATTTATATCTATTTACTTATGCACCTTTTTATATACGTTGGTTATAGATTAATTGAAATCCCCTTTTTGTCCTATAATCGCGTTGTTTCTGGTTGGAGATTAAAATAATATTACTATTATTATTACCGGAACTCGATGTATTAATCAATGACAGCGTTAAACTCCTCGTCTTCAGTGTATATGTATTATATACATACATATATTTACATATGACGTTTTAATTAACCTCTAATATAAAAAAAATCAGTTACCTTCAAACGGATACATATACTTTCTCGATTTCTTAACAGTATCCGAAATACTATCTTACATTTCTTAGTAGCGTTTGTTTATTTTACAAGAGCAACCGTAGATCGACAAAAACTCGGGCGTTCTTCCATCCTTATCGCACGTCCGCTAGCCTTTACATCTAGTATTACGCCAGACATCCGAGTAAGATATCCATAAGTTATGTACTTGGGCTCCAGCAACAGATATAGAGGCGACGAATGAATAGAGGGAACGTAAATAGAAAACCTCGGATGATCTATAACGTCTCATCAAGTATGCAAATCCATTTTACTGAAATATATGCTTCGCTCCCTTCAGTACACATAGATATATTTCGTTAATTATTAGGTGCTAAATATTTATTAAATTTGCCCAAATTGTTTCTAGTCGTCACTTCGATGATTCACGAATACAGATTGTTTAAGAAATTGTTGAATATAAGTACGATACATACTGCAACATTGAAAACAGGTTTTCTGTGGTATTAATATAAAGAAGAAGGGCACGACATGATCACAATTAAAATCAAATCATCGCTGATTATTGTAACACATGGGCTGAAAAGTCCCGGGCCTAACACATAGAGGACGCTAGTTTTATTGCAGTCACCTTTCTCTCAGTTAGTACTAACCTTCAAAAGACAGCTGTTAAAATTTCATGATATACTATTCATTAGTTTGTGAGTTATTGTGCTAAGAGTCACGCTACTTTTGTTATTTTCAAAACAATGGATCAAAAACAATTTCGTGTTTTAATTTTACACTGCTTCTTGATGCGAAAAAATACCGTTGAAGCGAAGCAATGGCTTGAAAAGTGTTATGGGAACTCCGCTCCATCAGAAACAATAATAAAACGTTGGTTTGCTGACTTCAAATTTAGAGACACCGATGATGCAGAACGCAGTGGACGTCCAAATGAGGCGGTAACACCAGAAAACACAAAAAAATCCACAAAATCGTTTCGAATGATCGAAAAGTGAAGTTGCGTGAGTTAGCTGACATGGTAAAGATATCAAAAGAACGTATTGGCTTTATATTGCATGAGTATTTGACTACGAGAAAGCTCTGTTCAAAGTGGGTGCCGCGTTTGCTCACTGTTGACCAAAAACAAGAAGGTGTTAATGATTCTGAGCAGTGTTTGGCCATGTTTAAACGTAACAAACCGGAATTTTTGCGTCGATATGTGACAACGGATGAAACATGGATCCATCACTTCACTTCGGAATCAAAACGATCGTCATCTGAGTGGACAGCAACTGGTGAACCTCGTCCAAAGCGCCCGAAAGCACAACAATCGGCTGGAAAGGTTATGGCCTCGGTATTTTGGGATGTGCGTGGTGTAATATTCATCGACTATCTTTAGAAAGGAAATACCATCAACAGTGAATATTCTATAGCGTTATTGGAGCGTTTGAAGGCCGAAATTGCAAAGAAACGATCGCATATGGCAAAGAAAAAAAATTTGTTTCATTAAGACAACGGACCGTTTCACAAGTCAATCAAAACAATGGCAAAACTGCATGAATTGAACGTCGAATTGCTCCCACATCCACCGTATTCGCCAGATTTGGCTCCCAGCGACTACTGGCTGTTCGCAGACCTCAAAAAAATGCTCGCCGGTAAGAAATTTCGCACGAATGAAGAGGTTATCGCTGAAACTGAGGCTTATTTTGAGGCAAAAGATAAATCGTTCTACAAAAGTGGTATTGAAATGTTAGAGCGGCGCTGGTATGATTGCGTTGCTCTTGATGGAGATTACGTTGATGAATAAAGCTAATTTTGAACCAAAAAACCGTGTTTTCTTTGTTAGATCCGGGACTTTTCAACCCATGTGTTATACACCACTTTACGTCCCGGAATGGAAATTGCCAACAAGAAGTCACTTACAATATAATTTTTATGGTATGAAAAACACGATTACGGATCAAATAAAGCATTTTGTAGTTGAATTTATTAGAAACAGTTATCCAAAAATAGATCAATTTATAGTTTCTATCGCGGGTAGGTGTTAGCGTTTTTGTCTCTTCATATTGTGTTGTCTCCTGAACGATTTCACCAATACCAAGAGAAGCTGTATTTTACAGCGTTTTTATCTTATTATGTTATGTTATTTTTTAGGCATTTCCATGTATTTTTGATGCATGTGTTTGTTTTATTCCATGCAATGTACCGTTCACTTTATTAGACCAACAAGCATCTCTCTTCTTCTAGAGCAGGTATTCGGATTATGCATTACCAATCTGGACATCGTTGAGAAACTTTATACCATCTTTTCATGACTCTATTGAATAAGGCAGAACTGAAAGATAGGGATTTGTGGTTATGCGTGGACGAAACAACCCATTGGTAAAAACGTTCTGTGGTGAAAGTGATGGTACATGCAATGGAAGAGTTTGAATCGTCATCTCGCATCTTGCTTCCAAAAGAGTTGCAAAATGTACTAGTAATGAAATTTTAAAAGTGGTGTTGAGGGCATCGAACAAATTTCTGCAGATTCAATAATTAGTGACACCCAATAAGAATTTTGTTTATACGACAAGTTTTGCTTAAACCTGCTACAACTACTATCATACGTACAACAGTTTCATCGGATATTTGACGTAGTGATTCTGAACACAACATTGCACACATTCCTTATACAAGAGGTATACATACATACATATGAAAGAGCCGATTCCGATTCTTCGTTACTTCAATACGTGCGCGCAATAATGCTATAGAGGGCGCAGCGCTTGATGCTGCAATTGGCCAACGTACTTGCCTGATAAGTTACGACGTGTATGCGGCCGGGAGTGTCTGTTTTGCCTTTACCGCTGCCGATGCTATTGCCCCTGTACAGACATGATTTATTGTCGGATGATTCGCAAACTATTGCCTCTCTCCCTGGATATGAATCCCCGCGTCGATCGCGAAGGGAGATATCGATGAAGAAGGGACGCCCGGGATGCGGTTAAAAGGGATTAAATTTCTATCGTTAGTTTCTTTCGCCGTCTGCGTCTCTACGGACTGTTGTGTGTATCTATTTGAGTTGAATTAGATTTAATCGAGATTGTATATTTCATTTTACTCGAAGTTTACGAAAATGTTATGTAATACCTGTTTAAAGAAGTTATATCAAAACGGTGGATCCTGATAACCGAAATAAAGTTGTTTTACATCAAGAACGTTACAGCTAAACAGAAATCGTAAGGCGTATGAATTGTTCTTGGTGCAGTGTACAAAAAATTATTAAAAAACTATAACGAAACAGGTGACGTGGTGCATAAACTGAAGCCTGGATGACAGAATAATGAAAGTAATAGCTCTAAGAAACAGAAACAAGTAAACGCGGAACTGGCGCGTTAGAAGCTACAGGCACGTCAGTACATGCTTCGATTGTAACGCGGTCTTTGAAGAAATCGGGATTACGTGGGTGTATAGTTGTCACGAAATCTCTTTTGCGATGAGACAATAAAGTAAAAAAGGCTGAAATGTGCTAAACACCACCAAAACTGTATATTATGATGACTGGAGACAAGTATGATGAACCAACGAGTCTAAATTTCAATTACTTGAATCGAACAGGTGTCAGTATGTTCGACGACGTGTTGGTAAAGCTCTTGCAGAACCATGTCTAGAAGCTACTGGGAATGGCAATATCCATGTGTGGAGCTGCACTTCATCGCAAGGATTTGATAAGATTATTAGAATTGAAGGAAGCTTATAGTGGAGAAATATCCAAAAATATTGGAGCAACATGATATACCTTCTGGGCATCGTCTAATTGAGAATAATTTCCTCCTACAGCAAAGTAACGATCTCAAACACGCTTCTCGATTGATCAAAAGCTATTTAGGTCAGCTACAAGAAGAGAAAGTAGTTCGCATCGTGATCTGGCCGTCAAAAAGCCTGGACTTAAATACTACCGAACATGTTTGGGATTATCTTGACCGTAAAGAGGCTGAAAAGGCACCAAAGACTTTAAATTAGTGGTGGAACATATTACATAAGAGTGGTATCGTATTCCGGACGATTACAGCAGAACACACTCTAGACTCGTGTAAGCGATATTATCAAAAATCAGGGTAGCCATGCAAAATTTTCTGAAACCATAAGTTCTGAGGATATTCAATATACTACTTACTGATATAACTATTATATTTGCTGTAGAAATTTATCAGACAATATTACAATGCGGTAACACATTTTCTCGTAAATTTCCTTTCTATAAAATTTATCTAGGTGCCTCTTTCTTTTGCACAGTAGTGTATATATGCGCATACACGTATTAAGCGTTACAGACCCAAGAGGAAGTAAGAGTTAGAAAATATAACGTTCACATTGGCGTGTTGTATCTATTCGATTTGCAATTGTTACTCTGGTTCCGTGGGAAAGAGGTACAAATAAAATAATTATGCTATCGATACACAAACGCCTATGCAACATAAACGGGTTTAAGAACAAGGAGCAAAAAAAAAATAGAAACTTTGAGGTAATGACATTTGCGATTATGAGACAGTCGATCGTAGCGGACGTTAATTAGTGTAATATTTCTAGCGTTTCGAATTTTACCCAATAATTTATGATTACATTTGACTAGCGCACTAATCACTTTCACTTGTTCCAATTTTCTTTTCGTTTTATTGCGTTCAATATCAGATTTTTCTTGTAACTCCATTTGGAGGACATCTGTGTTATCGAAAATTTAGATTATGATATGTTACTATTTTTCGGGAAAAAGAAAGAAACGCAATCAGGGAACATTTCCGTATTAAATGTATGTGGACTTACATTCGCAGTTGAAATATGGCTCACTGTTATGAGGTACCACAGCTGTCAGAGCTATGTATTATATAGTGTTCAAAATAAAATAGTAAATTAAAAAAAATATTTCACGCGTCTTCTTAATAATAATATGCGGTTTATTACCACAATATAAATAAATACTAATAGAAATGTTAATAAAAAATAAAACAATATAAAATGTGTTCAAAAAGAGAAAAAAAGAAATAGAACAATGAATCAATGGGTTCATGATCAGTGACTTAGAAATAAGCAGCTGCTCTTCCTCCTAAAGTTAAAGATGATCTACATACATTACATAAATGAAATATAAGTATAACGACTTAACTAAAAATTAAAGAATGAAAATGAAGCAATAAAGGGAACGAAATGCTAAAGAAGGAAAGAAATAAAGAAAACGAAAATGCTGCCTAAGTATATAGATAATTTGCTTACGCAGCTGACGAGCAAATAGTGTTGGCTGCAGGTCACGAATGCCCAAAGGAATTGAGTTAAGATATCTAACAACATTATAGGAAGATGATCTTTTAAACATCCCTAAGCTCTGAACTGGAGGAATAAGTAGACCTCTGAATCTCAAATTAACATTATGAACACCCGTTCTACAGATAATCTTAACTATCTTGCCCATCCAAGAGTATGAGATATTCTTTGAAACTTACGAATTCTACCTCTGTTAATACTATCCAACCGATTACAGTAAACGCTCATGCAAAAGTTAAATCTTGACAAAACAAGGGTTTCATATAATGAGTTACTTAAGTTTGCATCTAAGCATTCTTTGCTGTCGTATAAAATTTTCATATTACAGTAGCGAAGTCTCACTATATAAGATATATATATTCTTTGAAACGGAGTTTCGTATCTAAATCGAGTCCTAAATTACGCGCATGATCTGATACTGAAATGATGTCATAATTAACTGTGATACAAATACGGGACATAGCAGCATTACGAGCTCTAGATTAAAGAGTAAGATTGAAATTTTTCTTGTATTAGTTTGAAGACAATGTTTTAGCGATATGCCAGCAAGCATTTGTAGATCGTTATTTATATTAAAAACAAATTACAAAATAATAAATTTGCGTATAATCAGCATTTTACAATATTAGATATGTAGATAATGTACAATATAGGACCAAGAATAGTACCCTAGGGGACACTGAATACAGTAGGGAGTGGGAAAGATAACTTGCCATCATATGAAACAGTTTGAGTTCTGTACAACAACAGTGTAGCTTATGATGAATAAGTATGAAGCGACATAGACTATAAAATATTTAGTAAAACGTATGTCCCCAAAGGAATTGCCAACATTGCTTGGCATCTTGATGGGACTGACCGCAGTTTGTAATTCTGAAGCGTTTTCGATGCCATATATCGTGCAGTAATACGTCTTCCCATAGAATCCTAACCGTGCTCTATTGGATTACTTTCTGAAGAACTGGCTGGCCATATCCATACTAACTTTACGAAGAAATCTATTATTTATAAAGTTCGTTCGATGGAAACGAGTTTCAGAAAAATGAATTCGACTACTGTTGCATATGCAAGGAATAATAGGTTGCAAATTCCGATCCATATATCTCATGGGTGAACCTTCCAACGCTTACTGCGGTCCATAACACTAAATCACAACCCTCATCTTAAGGACTTTTCCGGACAAATTATGGGTTATTCCGCTATAATCGAATACGTCTATTATTTGGGTATTAGTGGCATTCGTTCTGATCAGAATTGCAGATTTGCAGTCGTCAGTTTTCCCGGGCTCTTTTACGTTTTGCAGGCCGACGGTTTGCAGGCACAGGATACTAGCTTTCCATTGGCAGCAACAAATTCACTTCGAAGCTGGGTTGCGTTAAGGGTACGATTTTTGCATGCCAGGTATCGATCGTCTCTGGGTGTTGGTGATGGGGACCAATCTTACCCTAGTCTTAGTTGAAGATTTTCAGTTTTAGTCTAGAAATTATATTTTGGTTTATTCTTCAGCAATACTTTGTAATTGGTCTGAAGTGATTAGACTCGAATCCCATATATGTCACAAATTGCTTTCTATCAAGAAGAAGTGATTGGAGTAAAGACAAAGGCGAAGACGAAAATTCAATATTGTTCAATTTATGTGGTCGATTCGATCAAAAGCTTTTGTTAGGTTAGCAGTTGGGTCTAACATGAGCATAAATATACTTGTATAAACATTTCTCAATAACTTAGCAAAATTATTTAGTAGCGCTATAGGGTGATAATTAGAAATAACACACTTCTTCCCACTTTTGGAAACAGGTACCAATTGGACAATCTTCCATACAGATGGGAAGGTGGATGTCTTGTAACCAAGACTGAATAAGTACCAGATAGGAGAAGCAAATATATTTGTACAATCCCTAACAAAAAAGGCCAGTAGGTTATCATTGCCTGCAGTGCAATTATCCTTTAAGGATTTCATAGCATACTGCACTTTACACACACACAACTTGAAGAGAACTATATCCATTTTAGCTAATAATTGCTACTTTAAGGAGAATCACATAGTTAAATTCTCGAAAAATAATCCCGGTAAGTTTTAATGATGTCTTTCAACTGGTCGTTATCCCACTCGCACATGTTTTTTTTTTGGGAAATTCTAAACGTTTAGACTTTAAATTGACGCCTCTTTCACTGCGCCGATTTAATGAACTTAATTAATTTGCGCCGGGCATCAAACCGTGCTCCGACTTTCTCCCTTCCTCTCTCTTTCTCTATCTCATACACATGCACTCTTCGTTCGGCTCTGTATTACACCTCCTTCGCCCCTCGCGCGTGTATTGTTTTTAGTTCGGAAAATGTACGTGCATTTATCGCAACGCGACACAATAACGGCAAATCGACAGCTCCGAATTGTCCGCAAATAATTTATGCTTATGACGAATGCGAATCGCCGGACACCGCCCGAATAAATCATCCGTTCGTAAAATGGAAATTATCATCGAAAGTAACTGCGGCAACAACAAACAACAAAAGGGGTATTAGTAAATAAATGCGCCGTTCGAAACGTATTGAACGGCAAAACGGAATAGGAAATTAAACTTTTATAATTCAATTTAAGATTAAATTGGTTACATAGATTCAATCGGATTTAGTTTTGCATTACTCGCGCATTATCCTGGGTCAGTCAGTATAAAAGTGACGGGCGGCAGGCTGTCAGACGGCCATATTGTTAAACGGAAAATTATTGTAAAACGTCGAAATCTGGAGTAAGATACACACTGATGAATGTGGGAGATTATTTAATTACAAAATATTCCGTTTGCAAGTATACAGGATGTCCATGAAATAAAATAGAAAAGTATGAAAAATGGAGAGATATAATTTTATTACACTTAAATCCAAAATATTTTGCGAAAATTCCTTCGCAGACGCGAGAGAAACAATGATAAAAATATTTAAATTAAAAATGTCTATTATGCACAACCGAAATATTCGTACTTGGTGGAAAATCTCAGCGTCTTTTCTTGCCAAGTGGGTTCTCTTATTGAAATTTTTGTTTGATTTAAAATTTAAAGCTATATAATATTAAGTAATTGAAATGGCCAAAGGTTCTATCAATATACATATTGACAAATACGCTTTTAACACATTTTTTCTTTGACATTCACCTAATACAAGCCTGTATGCCTAAATTTTCAGAATATATAAACGATATATAAAATTAGAGCAAAAGAACAGTGAATTTTGATAATTTATTACAATTTGAAGTGTTTAAAGTCGAAATGGTATTTTAGATTTCTTCGACCTCCACAAGTATAACTCCAAATTATTGTAAATACATCATCTGGGACACTTTTTACTTCAAATAGCTTGGAAGAATTTCAATGACCATAGTTGCTTTGAAGAATAACGAACTTTTCTCTAGAGAGAAACTTCGACAACTGTCTTTGACACTGTCGTTATTTAATAATAGGTCGTTTCCGGGAACACTCCCACTATACTACCTAATTAACTAACCTACTTTACCTAAATGATAGGCCACACAATAAACACACTCTTGATGGAACGAAATTATTTACAAATATAGACTGCCAGGCGTGCTATCCATTCGACGTACGAGAATTTCGAAGATAGAATGTTTTATTCCGAGACGATTCTTATTTTTATAATTTGGTAAAAATGTATGAGCACAGTACGTTACACGTTTTTAGAAATAATTTGGAAGAAATTATAATTAATCACCACACTTTTAAGCAACAACTATTGACAGTAGACGTCTGAAATTTTGACAGTTGTCATAAAAAAGGTTGCCCTTGCCGCCCACTTTAACCTTTGTGCGCCATCTCTTGCCGATTCAGGAAACATTTCATTTTTGGGCTTGTATATGTTTAATTTAAGCTATTGCTGCTTTTATTTCACCGTTAACACATGGGCTGAAAAGTCCCGGGCCTAACAAAGAAAATACGGTTTTTTTGGTTCAAAATTAGCTTTATTCATCAAAGAGCAACGCAATCATTCCATTTTGCCACAAAATAAGCCTCAGTTTCAGCGATAACCTCTTCATTCGTGCGAAATTTCTTACCGGCAAGCATTTTTTTGAGGTCTGCGAACAGCCAGTACTCGCTGGGAGACAAATCTGGCGAATACGGTGGATGTGGGAGCAATTCGAAGTTCAATTCATGTAGTTTTGCCATTGTTTTGATTGACTTGTGACACGGTGCGTTGTCTTGATGAAATACAATTTTTTTCTTTGCCATATGCGGTCGTTTCTTTGCAATTTCGGCCTTCAAACGCTCCAATAACGCTATATAATATTCACTGTTGATGGTATTTCCTTTCTCAAGATAGTCGATGAATTTTACACCACGCACATCCCAAAATACCGAGGCCATAACCTTTCCAGCCGATTGTTGTGCTTTCGGGCGCTTTGGACGAGGTTCATAAAGTTGCTGTCCACTCAGATGACGATCGTTTTGATTCCGGAGTGAAGTGATGGATCCATGTTTCATCCATTGTCACATATCTACGCAAAAATTCCGGTTTGTTACGTTTAAACATGGCCAAACACTGCTCAGAATCATCAACACTTTCTTGTTTTTGGTCAACAGTGAGCAAACGCGGCACCCACTTTGAACAGAGCTTTCTCATAGTCAAATGCTCATGCAATATAAAGCCAATACGTTCTTTTGATATCTTGGCGATGTCAGCTAACTCACGCAACTTCACTTATATTCATTATTCAAAACGATTTTGTGGATTTTTTTCATGTTTTCTGGTGTTACCGCCTCATTCGGACGTCCACTGCGTTCTGCATCATCGGTGTCTCTACGACCACGTTTGAAGTCAGCAAACCAGCGTTTTATTGTTGTTTAACACTTTTCAAGCCATTGCTTCGCTTGAACGGTATTTTTTTCCCATCAAGAAGCAGTGTAAAATTAAAACACGAAATTGTTTTTGATCCATTGTTTTGAAAATAAGAAAAGTAGCGTGCCTCCTAGCGCAATAACTCACAAACTAATGAATAGAATATCATGAAATTTTAACAGCTGTCATTTGAAGGTTAGTACTAACTGAGAGAAAGCTAACTGCAATAAAACTAGCGCCATCTATGTATTAGGCCCGCGACTTCAGTCGGTAACATGTGTTATAATTGCTCAATGCTTCCGAAAGATTTAGTTCCGCATAATTAATTTACAATTTTATCTTATAATTCAGTGAAAAGTATAGTTTTTAAGTAGATCTTTCTTAATATAATTACTTTACAGGAGCTACTATCGATTAAGTGTTTATCTTTTATATTTATAGAATTATCACTGTTTTAACTATAAGGCCACCGTCGAAACTTTAACTCAAAGTCAACTTTCTCTTTTCCAATTTAAATTTAATTTAACAAACGCCTGATATAGGACGTAGCATACGCTATTATATAAAACAATAATTTCGATGCTAATTCGTAGCTATCTTAATTAAGAAGCAACGAAAGCGTTTACTACCGAAACAGATACGAGCGCCTTTTACATTTATATAAACACACACATCTGTTTAATTATTTGCAAATATTATTCGCACGTCACGCGTAATTGACTGTTCAAATATTAGACCATCACATGATTATCTTTTAGCGCATAGTTACTCCTCGGTGTAATACACTTATGTATCTTCATATCATCGGTCTTTAGATATTGCCGTATTACTCTTTTACATGATGTAATGTTACTGAAGTCTATATTTTCTTTTTATTTTATTATTAACTTTTTAACTAGAGACTAGATTATATGCAAAGTGCAAAAATTTATTATATTTTAGGTCTATATGTAGATGTATTACACTAATTAAAGTTAATTATCGCTAATTAACTTTAAACAGTGTAATACATGTACATATACACGTAAAATATAATAAATTAATTAAATCAAATTTTTGCGCTTTGCATATAATCCGGTCTCTAATTACAACTACAATAGATGTTCTAAATAGCGGTACAAATTCATTATATTACTGTGCAAAAAAGACTGGCACATAGCCATATTTAAGTTTATGTAATGGTCAAAGTTTCTTCTTAATATATCTGTAATTGTAATAATATTTACCATTTACTTGTGTCTGCTAAATCCTATACCAAATACCAACACATACATAGAAAAGAATACTTAAAAAACGTAATTATTCTGTCGGAAGTTTTTGAGTAAGTCGTTGCTTTTAGAATTGCCAACTATCTCGAGTAAATCAGATACCTAGGAACAGCACAATACGCGATTTATAGAAACAAGCATTCAACCACAATATTAATACATCAGCTTGTGGAACGCATATACAAAGCATTTGATAGTGATGTATAGTCCGAGTTGAATATGTTGGACAGAAGCATTCGATTCTATTGGTCATGATTTTCTTATTGAATAAGCATTATCGAATTAGAGGGAAGTGCTTAAAACTGTTACACTTATACTTAACAGATAGAACATAATTAACCGAATGAAACAACACACACTCAAAATTTCGAAGTGTAAGCACTGGCGTACTTCAAGGTTCCATTGTTGGTCCCCTACTATTCATTGTACATGTCAACGATTTGCTTGCAAACATAAAAGTGCCGTGGACGCTAAATATTGATCTGCCGCAAATAAATTATAAATTGACAATGGCAAAACAGAAGAACCTTACCTTCCACCTTGAAATCAGATGACGAACTTTTTGGACTTCACGATAGACTCAAATCTACGGTGCGGTCAACATATAAATGGACTGCCTAATTAATTGACTTTTTCATGACTAAGAGACTAGACTCATGCATGAAACAGCAAGTCCTTCGCTTTCGCCTGTGTGTGTACTCTGCTGAGGAATAACCCCAGAAACACAGCGTATCCTTTTATTACAAAAGAAGCTATTACACTGTGTAATCTATTAAATGAGGAAAGCTGAAATATCCATTTTAAAATCGAGAGGATGCTTATGGTTGCAGGAGTTTCTATGATGTCAGTAGTGAACTTTATACGCTGAAATAAAGCAATGTCTCGAATGGACTACATAACCATTACCCCACTAGGATACATGATGCATTCAGAGTATTGTATCACTTATCAATGATATCTCAAAAGGCATTCGATTGTTGGGGAAGCAAGCAGTGTAATGAATTGCCAAAAGAACTAGCATTTACATAAATTATACGTACAGGTAAAGTTTAGATATTAACAGAGTCCTAAGACATCTGAGCTGAAGTTATCATTAAACTACATTTTGGTCTAGAACATACAATTATGAAATATAAAAATTAACTCGTCTATAATGCACATACTTTTTTTTACTCGTAAAACATTAAGAACACCTTTTAGATGGCGTGCTTGTTATCAGACGTAAACCTCCAGTAAATTACCATTAACGGAATTCATAACTACTATATGCACGCGTAAACCGTTTGCTCGTAAAGTTTCGGGTTATAAAATTTAAATGTCGTATAATCTCATATTATTTGTCGTCACTCTTGTGTATATCGCAGTTGCATAAAAGATACGTGGTTAACGTAGTATTACACGCGAAATTAGGAAGAGACAACGATTACTCCTACTTTTTGTGACTATGCTTAATATGTATAAAGTAAATGATTTATCTGGTCAATTACTTTTGGCCATGTATGTAGATTATACATCTTCTTCGAAAGATTTTTTTGTCTAAGAACAAGTAGTGGAAATTTTCTAAATTTGAGAGGAAGATAGGAAGACCACACCGCAATTTGGAGCATCTAGAAGTCACAAATAAATAACAGTAGTTTGGAAACCATTCAGCATAGGTACATTTTTAGTATTTTTGTTCCTCACACGAGAAGTAGATCCTTAGCAGATGAAAAAAGGGGAATTAATACATTTCAGAAGACAGTAATTAAGAACAGAAACTCTAGAAAATATTTTTTTCTCAACTGTAATAATAATTAGCGGTCTTCAAAGAGATCTATGTATGCCCTTCACGAGACAGAATAACGCCATCTAACCGTTGTGATGTAACCAACACACATATTTGAGGAATTGCTTCATTCTTCTTCAAAAGCTGCACTGGAATGTATCTCTGGAGTCAATTCCAAATTTGTTCAACATGCCGGTCACTCCATTATCCGAATTTTCTCCAAATATTAAGTCAGTTCGTGGTTACGTGGAAATACATTCTCACGCCATAACAGAAGTTGCATGAAAGGAAGCTCCACATCTTTTCTCGACCATTAAATGATAGCCAAAAACATAACTCGCCACCGACGATCAAAATTGTGTTCATTGCCGAATAGTTCAATTTAAATGGAAACGTGAAGACATCGAGACTGAGATTGCAATCGTGGTTCATTACAGGTTTCTGACAATTGATACCAGTCCCTGATTTGTAAGCAATGTTTGTTCCACACAGGAAAGAACCCGATTACAGGCCAAAAATGAGATTAGATTTAATCCACAAGCAACATACAATGCAGGCTAATATAAGTACGAGGGAGTCATTAAATAAGCCACAAACTGCTGTAGGAAAGCTGAGAGTAGCATGGAGCTATTTCCCTATCTGTCGCTAGGTGTCAGCACAATCCAACTTTATGAAGTGATAGTTGCCGCGCGCTTACGCAGTCAGTGTCAGCTAAGAGTTGAGTAACGGTTCAAGGTTAGAGCCTTAAGACACGCCAGATAACATATTATACTAAAGCAATGCACACCCGTTATAGTATACATAGCCTATCTTTTAGATAGGAAATCATTAGTCGTAATAGAAATAGAGGAAAGTCAGTTATCAAGTTTTTGAATCAGAAGAGTATGATATATATTGGTATAAATTACTCCCACCTGACCGTTGTCATCAGGAGACTCACTAATGTACTGGGTTATAGAAGCTAAATTTAATGCAGTGGATCGACCAGAATGCCGGGAGTCGTGAAAGGTATTTAACTTGGACGTTGAATTGGTATTAATTTGATATTCGTAGAACAATAAAACGATCATTTTCCTCCCAGATTTGGGGCTCCAAATATTAAACACTTACAGCATTTGCAACGACAAGAACGTCAGCCAACCTACGCATTTACAAATGAAACATGTAACTGAGAAAATTTTTCAAAAATAAATGAATTATTTTAAAATGATTGTTAGTGTAGTTTTTGATAGGGTTTTTGTTAGCTGTATTTTATTGTTAGATTATCCACTTTTGTAAATGTTTACTTTTATCTTTATCTTGGTGGTGGAGTTATCTCTATTAGTAATTGTACGTATCCTGACTAATTATTCATTAATTCATCATTATTACTAACGTATAGTTTAACATTTTGCTAACATTAGGCCACAGCGTTCTCGTTATGGCTGTCCCTCTTATTATTAGTTTAAAAACGACCTTAAGCATTGCGTCTTTCCTCAATAATCCCACAACTCAAAATAAAACCATTAAATGAGAGACAAAATCGAAAATAATCAAAATTATTCAACGAAAAAACTATCGTACATGTACATAAAAAGGATTGCTGCTCCTTGAAAAGCAAAATGGCAGATACATACATCTGTATATTCAAGACTTAAATTCAAATAATTTATTAGTATTATAGCGACTTCAAGAATAAACTCTCTTTTGGATAATCTTATACCAACGTTAGTAAACGTGATAAAAATAAAGAACTTGTAAAGAAAACATCAACAGCAGTACAAAATCGTCCAAACGAGGAGGAGTAATTGACCTAGTTAAAGAAAGCCGGCCAACGACATTATCAGTAATGATCGCAGTAGGTATGGGGTTGCCACGTACAAATTAATTAATTAAAACGTGTGCTCCCAATAAATTAATTAATTTGCACATTGCAGGAACTACCTGCGTTATACAATGTAATCATGGTATTGTTGCTAAAATTAAATCGAAAGAGGGATGTAAAACGGATTGAAAGTAAAACGATATTAGAGAAATTTTATACGAGCTTTGGTAGGTTTGAAAGTTAAATGGAAAGCCCCCTAATCTTCTTGTAGACGTCTTAAATCAAGCGCTGCATGTATGTATTTATCAGGAATTTGTCTTGTAATATCTACACAAACTTTGTGATGTTTTTACTCCATTTTAAAGATCTAGTGCCTATCTAAAAAGAGCATATTCATAATCTTTTTCTGGGTAACTATTTTTGAAAGAAAAGCTACGGCCAAAATTTGTTAAAGCGTCAATTCCAGTGTGAAATTGCATTTCTTTACAAAATTTCTTAATTCCCTGCAGTAGTTCCAATTTGCTACTCTACTGGTGTCCTTACATTTAATTTAGCTTCGTTGTTTTAAAAGGACAATAAGAAATTACAGTGCATTATAAAATTTTTTTCAACAAAAGAGCACCAGGCATTAGACACACTCTCATTCATCGATTCCCTGAACTACGGTTTATTTAAAAGTTGCCTTGTCTGAGGACCATCAAAAATTTCACCCTTCAGCTTTTTCATGCTAAGCCTTGGAAAGTTTTCTTTCAAATACTCAAAACACTCCATTTCGAGGAAAATCCTTAACAAATTGCTTCGTATGTCCCAGCTTGATATGCAGTGGTGAAAAGATGATTTTGTTTCTGTCGACCAACGAAACTTGAACTAAAACATTTCTTAAGGGCCAGTTTCTGGTAATTCAGTGCTGTACCCAAAGGCATAAAAAATAAGGACATTTTGTGTAACCACTTTGCTTTCCCGAGGAGAAAGTTTACCATTTTTAGATCGACATATACCACCAACTGATGCTCTTCATACTTGATATTTTGTAGGATCAATGATTTGTCTCGTGTTCCTCTTTCATTGTGGTGGAATGTCCAATAGGTATAGAATCATGTTTATCACCATTGTGTAAAAGTATACATTTTAAACTTTGAGATGAACTGTCTATAAAAAGACGCCATTCACTTGGCGTGCATTCATTTAACCCAACACTAAATTATTTCCTTTAGAGAAATACGGCACGATAAAATGTAATACCACTACCTGGACAGAGTAAGTTTTTTTTCTTTTGATCTGCAAGCAAGCAATTCGGACGACTCGTTCAGATTTCTAACAAGGACATTAAGCTCTTGTTGGCTGAAGCGCTGGGGACTCGCTGATGGGCCTTCAAAATCACTATCACTTTCACTCTTCTGGAACTGTACCTCGTCAGACGATGTATCTGAGTCATTCTCCGAAAGCATAGGTAAGTTACTGAACGTTGGAACAGGTATTTCTTCAGAATGAGGAAGAGGTCTTCTTGCTGATTCCATGCTAGGGTATACTCATTTATACCGGTTTTTGCGATTAAAGCCTTTGATGTTGGCAGAACAAAAATAGCAGTCATCATGATGGTTTTTAGGCTCCCTCTATAGTATAGATACTCCAAATTTTAAGTTTTGTCGCTTTTCATTGGTCCACTGTCGCAAATTTTCTACGTATGTTTTGCGTACAAAATGCGGTGGCCAAGATTTATCCTGGTCTCCTAACTGGATGCGAAAATACGCCAAATATGCCCTTTTTATACAGGGAGATATGGGTTTTCTACTTTTCTTAAAAATGTATGCACCACAAATGCAGCAAAAAGCATCTGGGTTGTTCACACAATTCCGTCTGCTTGTAGAAGCATTGTCATTCGAATTTTTAATATTCATTCAACAATTTAAAGCAAATATTTAGTACACACTAACACAGTTATCACACGAAAGAGTAATACGAAACTGATGTGGAATAAACTCTGGGATGCAGGCAGAGATACGAGGAACCCTATATTAAAGGTAAATGAAGTAGTGAGGATTAGGGTTGGGTTGGGTTAGACAGGCGGATTTTTCCAGCAATGGGGAATACTGAGAATTATAATTATACTATATTATAATTTCAAGTAAAAACAGACAATTTAGGTCTCCTAAGTATTTAATTATTTTGATTTTGCTATTTATCCGTATGAGAAATAAATTTCACCGTTCTGTATCTCAAAAACTAGAGCTGTGTTTGAACTTTACACTATTTTAGTTACACAATTATTCTGTCCGTGACTATATTCATGATATACAAAATCTTTAAGACACAACTGTACTTGTACCGAACTTGAGAGTGACACAATATACAGTCCACTTAAACTTGTAGTACGTATTTATTTATTGTAAACACAACATTTTGGTCCATACGAGCCGGATTGGAACATATTATTGAAGAGATACATATATACTAACACAAGAAAACACGCTAAATTGCGAGAAAATGGAAAAGTGAACGTAACCACGTGGGCGACATAACCTAGAAATAGAAATGGAATTGGAATATTTGAACCTTTTGGAATATTGGATATACATACATAGGAACAAATAAACAGGTCACCTTTTTCCTTTTATAATCATTTACAGTAGTGTAGCTTGTATTGAGTAAAAACGCACATATATAAGGTAACATGGCAGAGCTTGCAACTTTAATCCTAAAACGCTGTCAATTAAGAGCGCAGGTCACAAGATTTAAAGCATTTTTAGACACTATTCAAAATGATAGAGTTTCGGAAATAGAGTCACGTTTACCTAGACTTGATAATATATTAGAGAAATTCGAAATTATACAAAACGACATAGAAATTTTATCGGGTAACCAAATTCAAGACGATGAAAGACAAATATTTTAAATTACGAGGTACTCTCCTTAGCTAAAAGTTTATTAAACGCAAACCGTAATGTATCTGTAACACCAAGTCAACCATTAGATAGAATTTCAAATCTCTCAACAAATTGCGGTTATACAGACGACGTTTCAAATGTTTCAAATATACAGGGTCAAGTCAAACTACCAAACATAAGTTTACCAGATTTTTCTGGACATTTTAGTCAATAGGTAACGTTTCACGATACGTTTAGTAGTTTAATACATAATAATTTGCAGTTATCAAACATACAAAGGTTTTACTATTTACAAGCTTGTCTAAAAGGCGAAGCTGCGCAGGTTATTGGTTCGATTGAAATGTCAAATAATAACTATGAAATAGCTTGGTCATTATTGAAAGAACGCTATGAAAACAAACGCTTAATTATTAATACACATATGAAGGCTATTTATGACCTACAACCGGTAAAATTCGAGTCATTTTCATCAATTCGCATATTAGTTGATAACTTTAATAAACATTTCCGCGCTTTGACTGCAATTGGTCAACCTACCGACAAATGGGACACGCCTATTAACGTCAAAATTAGACCAGGTTTCAAAAAGAGAATGGGAACAACTAATTGCAGAAGATGACATCGAATCTATTACGGTTAAAAAACTGACTGATTTCTTAGCATGACGTTGCCAACTATTAGAAACTATTGAAAATAAAATCAAAGTATTTACCAAACCGATAGGTAATTCTCATGAAAATAAGACATTGGCTCACGTATCAACACGAGATGTAAATTGCTCATTCTGTAAACAAAAACATTTCAATCAAAATTGTGATAAATTTATGAATATGTTAGTAAATGATAGGATAGTTGAAGTAAAGAAAGCTAAACTTTGTATAAACTGTTTACGTCCGAACCATTTTGTAAAAGATTGTCGGTTTCCTGCATGTAAATATTGTCATAAAAGACACCATTCTTTGCTGCACATACAGGGAAATGGGCCGGCTATCACTAAAGAAACACAAGTAAATTTAGCACGTGAAACTCAAGAGAAAATTGGTACACATATTAATAACGAAATTGATGCGGTCGCATCTGTTGTATCAACGTCAACAAACAAACCTAATTTAAGAAAACAAGTCGTATTACCTACTGTTATACTACAAATTCGCGATTCTTATGGTAAATGGGTACATTGCCGTGCACGTCTGGACAGTGGATCACAAGCGAATGTTATGACCGCCACACTACTAGAGAAATTGCAGTTGAGAACAATAGATATTAACATTCCAATATAAATACTACATACTATACAAAATTTTTAAGACACAACTGTACTTGTACCGAACTTGAGAGTAACGCAATATACAGTCCACTTAAACTTGTAGTACGTATTTATTTATTGTAAACACAACAAGCTGCTAGGATGAAATGTCAATTATTTTGGCACCACGCAAAAAAAAATTACTTTGTTGGGTGGCGTAATCATTCACTTTCTGGTAGAGTGTTTCTTTTTGACAATGTAAATATTGCAAATGTCACTCTGAATACTTTTATATATTTTTAACTTCGGCTGAACTATAGTTCTGTGTAAGATATTGATTAGTGACACATTTAGTTTACCTCAATTCATTATAAAATCATATACAGAAAGAATATTATTATTGCGGTAAGTGTATGCGTACGAACATGTAAAAGGATACACATATTGGGGGCAGTAAACTCATCCATAAATAAATGAAGCGGTTTGTTGGTACTGCTTCACCGTATACCAGTATTATGGCATTCACAACAACGGCGTTCAGTGTGCTGCGTTAAAGTTTCACACCCGACAATGAAAAATGGTCGCACACATGCAGACACTAAACGGTATAAAATATCGTTACAACGGCGGAGACTGAACGACCGAAGCCTTGCGTTCGGACATGCTACGGCATCGAGGACTCGATAAAAGAACTTGAACACGAGCCGTGTAATGTAATGAGTTAACGTTTCCAAATTGATTGAATCAAGTTACTAACTGTGTACATACGTTTCATACAAATATATACATAACGACGTGTAGTTTGCTTTAATTTATTAACTAGACTGTCCTGATTATGATCGCATAAATGTGCAGGACTGGGATTGTTATCTAAATTGGTAGAATCTACTCTATTCCAATATTACTTTGATTTACTTGGACTTCAAACGAACAAAAGTACTTGTTTTGGAGGTTTTTTGATTGCCTTGGAGAGTAAATAAAGCCGCAAATTTTATGTTTATTTTGGGTATAGAAAAGTCTACACTACCGCTCATGGAAATTCGGGCATAAGGTATAGATGGAAAGACCTTAGACATTCAAGGACGAAGGATATTTAGAGCGTATGATTCCGAAGAAATTAAAAATTCTGAAGTTAACAATAGACGATATACAGCTGTGGCCATATGTATTCGCCACCCTTTTTTGTTCTTTATTCAGACGAATATATAAGAAATAAAAGAAAATTGATCGATGAAAATGTTTCATTGTGAGTGTATACAGATATATACAGATATTGCTTAATATTTGGTAGCTCCTCCCTGGGCTTTTATCACCGCACGAATTCGTCGGGGCATACTGCTCACTAAGATGTAGCACTGTTCGGGGGTGATTTTATTCCACTCTTCGAATGTTTTTGTTTTTAAGCATTGCTTTGTGGTAGATGAGTATTTAGCTACATTTCGCTTTAAAATGTACTATAAATGCTCAATTGGCGATAAGTCCGGGAATTGTGCCGGCCATTCCAGGACCGGCACGTTATTTTCTTCGAACCAGCGCATTACTTCGCGAGATTTATGGCACGGTGCATTATCTTGTTGGAAGTAATACTCTGGCTCATCATTATCGAATAATTTTAACGCACGCGGTTCCAGAACTTCTTCCAACATGTCGATGTACGTCCGACTGTTCATTCGGCCCTCGCAGACGAACAGTTCTCCGACGCCTGTTGCACTCATGGAACCCCAAACCATTATTCTACCACCCCCAAACTTGACAGTCGGGATGATACAGTCTCGATGGAAGGCCTCTCCTCGCCTGCGTCGCACGTATTGAGGCCCAGATTTACCACAAAGCTACCAACAAAAACATGAATACTGTTACATTTTGAATCCCATTAAAAAGAATAAAAACACTGTAGATACCAGGAATTGAATACAGAATACCGCAAATACAATAATTATGTATTACTTACTTCAATATTTGACTCATCCGTCCACATAACATTAGCCCAATTGTCAATGGTCCAGTCGCGGTGACTTTTAGCCCACAGCAGTCTCTTTTTCTTTTGTTGCGGAGACAACCGTGGTTTATGTCGAGCTTTGCATCCACCTAAATTTAATTCACAAAAGCGTCTTCTAACCGTGCGAGGAGAAATAGCAACATTATGTAGCCGGAAAAGCTCACTGGAAAGCTGTTTAGATCCTTTTTTCCGGTCTCGCAAAGACATCCGCTCTAACACTCGCTCATCTCTACTAGTTGTCTACCTTTTTCGACCAGTTTTCGGTTTGTTTGTTAAAGATCCACTATCTTTGTATCGTTTTATCGTCATTCTAACTGTCGATCGCGCACATTTCACTTGTCGGGCAATAGCAGACACCGACTTGCTTTTCTAACACCACAATTTGTCCTCGCTCTACCTCCGTCAATTCGCGTGTTTTCGGCATTACTTTTTACTGTATACTATCGTATTACACAGACAAAATCACAGACACAATACCTTCACTCTAACTAGCTCAACCTTACTCCTACAACTTTTAAGAAAGACTGAAGAAATATTCAGAAATTACAATTTTACGTCTATTTTCTAAACAATAGACCGTGCGGTATTACTCTCGAAATTGTCTTCATTTCAATTAGTTCCGAAAGTTACTGGACTCTTTAGACGATGTCTTCTTCACAATCGATTTTGCTACGTGAATTATAATGGCTTTACTTCTGCCTCTTCTATTACTTCCATCGCCGCCGCTGCTATGCTGACAAAACCAAGCAGCTCTCTTTATCAATAATGATTGTAAAGCTTCTTCAAAAAATATTTCCGTACGACAAAGACTTCAACCAGTCAATGAATTTCGAAAATACCTCCCCAGGTACATAATGTATCAAAAGAAATTTCCACGCAAACATTTCGCTTTGATATCGGAAAATCCGACCCTGTGTATATGCACGAATGAATATGTTCGTTGTTACGCGCCGTATTTATTCTAATGAGGGCATAGCATGCGAAGATTATTAAATTTAAATCTAACTGTGTCGCGTGAACGAAGCCCACGCCACCGTCTATCATTGCTGCCACCGCCGCAACGCCAACACGAAGTACGTAGGCAATGGGGGATTTTCGATTTTCATTTCCGAAAAGAAAATAGGCAGAATTCCTCGATAGAAAGCCGCCGCCTACTGGAAAGTACCTACGGACGTATGTATGTATGTGTCGCATTGGGTAAGCGAGGTGATAATTCGGGTTACGTCAAACGAGCGAATACGAATACTTCTAATCATCTAGATTGTTCTTTTTTAAACGAGAATCGATGACAAACCACCAACACCGATGTATAGAGATATCTTAAAAAATATCTCTAACTTTGGAGATTAAAAACGGTTTGTTACAAGATTAGTGAATAACCAGGAATTACGGAAAAATTTTTTACCTTTTTCAACTAAGACGACGGATAACGTTTTAATCACCTATACAGAAATGACCTGGATAGATGACCTACTACGGTCACGGAAAGCTCAAATAAGCATTAACCTTACCAAAAAAAAGGTATAACTCAATTTATTATGGCGAGCTTGGATATTACTGCAGACTAGACATGCAAATTTAACCAATATTTTCAGCGATTTCGGTTTTTATCTATGTAGTACTTCGGTCTACTTTTGATCAACTAGAATTAAGTGCATTAAAATTATTAAGTGAATATTTATTTATTTTCCAGCTCTTTTTACCCCGCATATATCGCAATTTCCCATTGGAGATTGTTATAAGAAAACTAATATCTTTTTGTGTCTTATCAATGAGAAATTTTATTATATTTGATTAAAATTTCTGGAAAGATATAATAGAATCAAAATTTATACGTCAAAAGATATTGGGCCTCAATATAGGCTCCTAAAGGAATTTTCAACTTATGGAGAGAAGGCATAGAAACCCTTGCATTCCTGATGCGCACGTCTAGAACTGTCACAAGATAACATATGGGCTGAAAAGTCCCGGGCCTAACAAAGAAAACACGATTTTTTTGGTTTAAAATTAGCTTTATTCATCAACGTAATCTCCATCAAGAGCAACGCAATCATTCCAGCGCCGCTCTAACATTTCAATACCACTTTTGTAGAACGATTTATCTTTTGCCTCAAAATAGGCCTCAGTTTCAGCCTTTCAACCTCTTCATTCGTGCGAAATTTCTTACCGGCGAGCATTTTTTTGAGGTCTGCGAACAGCCAGTAGTCGCTGGGAGCCAAATCTGGCGAATACGGTGGATGTGGGAGCAATTCGAAGTTCAATTCATGTAGTTTTGCCATTGTTTTGATTGACTTGTGACACGGTGCGTTGTCTTGATGAAACAAATTTTTTTTTTGCCATATGCGGTCGTTCCTTTGTAATTTCGGCCTTAAAACGCTCTAATAACGCTATATGATATTCACTGTCGATGGTATTTCCTTTCTCAAGATAGTCGATGAATATTACACCACGCACATCCCAAAATACCGAGGCCATAACCTATCCAGCCGATTGTTGCGCTTTCGGGCGCTTTGGACGAGGTTCACCAGTTGCTGCCCACTCAGATGACGATCGTTTTGATTCCGGAGTGAAGTGATGGATCCATGTTTCATCCATTGTCACATATCGACGCAAAAATTCCGGTTTGTTACGTTTAAACATGGCCAAACACTGCTCAGAATCATGAACACGTTCTTGTTTTTGGTCAACAGTGAGCAAACGCGGCACCCACTTTGAACAGAGCTTTCTCATAGTCAAATGCTCATGCAATATAAAGCCAATACGTTCTTTTGATATCTTTACGATGTCAGCTAGCTCACGCAACTTCACTTTTCGATCATTCAAAACGATTTTGTGGATTTTTCTTGTTTTCTGGTGTTACCGCCTCATTTGGACGTCCACTGCGTTCTGCATCATCGGTGTCTCGACGACCACGTTTGAAGTCAGCAAACCAACGTTTTATTGTTGTTTCTGATGGAGCGGAGTCCCCTTAACACTTTTCAACCCATTGCTTCGCTTGAATGATATTTTTTTCCATCAAGAAGCAGTGTAAAATTAAAACACGAAATTGTTTTTGATCCATTGTTTTGAAAATAACAAAAGTAGCGTGACTCTTAGCACAGTAACTCACAAACTAATGAATAGAATATCATGAAATTTTAACAGCTGTCTTTTGAAGGTTAGTACTAACTGAGAGAAAGGTGACTGCAATAAAACTAGCGTCATCTATGTGTTAGGCCCGGGACTTTTCAGCCCATGTGTTATATGTAGCATCCATGTTTAATTTTAAAGGAATAAAATCTTACTCGTACCCCGCTTACTATACATAATCCAGAATATTTATATGCGTAGCTAAAAGAGCTGTAATCTCGTAAGAGCCCGTTTGTGTCAAAGGAACGAAGGCATTAGGGCGAAGAATGTTTTTTGTGCCGGTGGCGAAATTGGATTTGAAATCGCATCATAAATACGTAAAAATGTTTCCGCATATACTAGTCCTTCGAAGCGATGACATACGATCAAATAATACATGTATACACTCTTACAGTGTAAAATTTAGTTAGAATTCAAAGAGAGAAACGCTCCTTTTCCATTTTTTTTTATATACACGTACATACTTACAACTTGCGGGCGTGTGTGAGTTGTACGCAGAGCTACAGCTTCCATGCAAACATAAAAATTCCTATTTACAAATCGAATGAATATGCTCTATTTTTAGACGGGAATGTTTATAGAGAATGGGCTATTTTAAAATCGCTAATAATTCCGGCCTTTTGGGAGGAAGTAAAATCTATTTAGAAAAAAAAAATAGGAGTGGAAATTGCCGAAGTTATCTAGTACGCGTTCAACTAATTTTATGGACATGTAGCGAATTTAAATTTAGATAATTACGGCTATTAATTTCGGCAAGAGGAATGAATACTTTCACCAAAAATTTAGAGCACGTCGTCTTTATTCTACATATATACAGTCCTGTGCAAAAGAAAGTAACATCCATAGATACTCGCTAAGCGAAGCAACACCAAAGTAAATATAAGTGTTATCAAGATATATTATTATATACACTTCTGCCCAAAAGTTTGGAAGCAGCAGCGGTTTTTACAAAAAGAGTCACGAAATACGGTAAAAGTGAATTTATACAGCATAACAAACATAATATTATTTATGGATTATTTAGCTCGTAAGTTTATTTTCGTTGATATGACCTCCTTTGGCTTTGATAACAGCTGCATAAATTTTAGGCATTCTTCGAAGCAATTTTTCGAGACAGTCCGCATGTTCCATGTTCTGAGGTTGTCGTTGTTCAACCGTTCGATCAAGCTAGTCCTAACACATGGGCTGAAAAGTCCCGGGCATAACACATAGATGACGCTAGTTTTATTGCAGTCACCTTTCGCTCAGTTAGTACTAACCTTCAAAAGACAGCTGTTAAAATTTCATGATATTCTATTCATTAGTTTGTGAATTATTGCGCTAAGAGTCACTCTACTTTTGTTATTTTCAAAACAATGGATCAAAAACAATTTCGTGTTTTAATTTTACACTGCTTCTTGATGGGAAAAAATACCGTTCAAGCGAAGCAATGGCTTGAAAAGTGTTATGGGGACTCCGCTCCATCAGAAACAACAATAAAACGTTGGTTTGCTGACTTCAGACGTGGTCGTAGAGACACCGATGATGCAGAACGCAGTGGGCGTCCAAATGAGGCGGTAACACCAGTAAACATGAAACAAATCCACAAATTCGTTTTGAATGATCGAAAAGTGAAGTTGCGTGAGTTAGCTGACATCGTAAAGATATCAAAAGAACGTATTGTCTTTATATTGCATGAGCATTGGACTATGAGAAAGCTCTGTTCAAAGTGGGTGCCGCGTTTGCTCACTGTTGACCAAAAACAAGAACGTGTTGATGATTCTGAGCAGTGTTTGGCCATGTTTAAACGTAACAAACCGGAATTTTTGCGTCGATATGTGGACAATGGATGAAACATAGATCCATCATTTCACTCCGGAATCAAAACGATCGTCATCTGAGTGGACAGCAACTGGTGAATCTCGTCCAAAGCGCCCGAAAGCACAACAACCGGCTGGAAAGGTTATGGCCTCGGTATTTTGGGATGTGCGTGATGTAATATTCATCGACTATCTTCAGAAAGGAAATACCATCAACAGTGAATATTATATAGCGTTATTGGAGCGTTTGAAGGCCAAAATTGCAAAGAAACGACCGCATATGGCAAAGAAAAAAATTTTGTTTCATCAAGACAACGCACCGTGTCACAAATCAACCAAAACAATGGCAAAACTACATGAATTGAACGTCGAATTGCTTCCACATCCACCGTATTCGCCAGATTTGGCTCCCAGCGACTACTGGCTGTTCGCAGACCTCCAAAAAATGCTCTCCGGTAAGAAATTTCGCACGAATGAAGAGGTTATCGCTGAAACTGAGGCCTATTTTGAGGCAAAAGATAAATCGTTCTACAAAAGTGGTATTGAAATGTTAGAGCGGCGCTGGAATGATTGCGTTGCTCTTGATGGAGATTACGTTGATGAATAAAGCCAATTTTGAACCAAAAAAAACGTGCTTTTTTTTGTTAGGCCCGGGACTTTTCAGCCCATGTGTTAGGAATACATTGTTTTCGTGTTGGATTCTGTAAATAGGTCTTATTGTTATGAATATATACTATCAACATTAGATTGTAAATACTAATTTGAATTTCCGTTAATATTTTTGAAATAGTTCTAAGTGGAATACAATATAATTAGGAACGATCAAACTTTTGAACGGCTATGTATGTTACAGTGTTTTACGAAGTTACGAATGAGAAAATATAAAAACAAAATAATTTGGCACTGATAACTTTTTGATATATTTAATAAATAAAATATAATCAATATTTGTTAAATACGAATTTTCAAGAAATATGTGGAACATAAACACGAAACAATTCAGATATTTTACTACGACGTTAAATTAGATTTGTATACATATAAACTGTTTAATAAGATTTACAATGTTTCGTAGTGTAAGTATGCACATATGTTTAGAAATTATCTAACAACTGTGTCAAAACACATATAATATGTGGTCGTATTTATTCACGTATCGAGTGTTATTTAAATCAGTTCTTAGTTGATAACATTTGACTTTTCTATCTACACATGTCTGAGTCGTACGCCTCAGAGATGCTTTCATGTGTATAAATTAAGTGTTAATAACGTTAACTGCGTTCGTGAAATGGATTAATTGAATTCACTAGCTTTAAAAATACTATGTTTTTTTTTTAAATAACCAGTACAGTGTTTGTCAATTTGTGGGCTAGAAAAATATGTATATATATGTATATATTCTCAGTCATAACACCCCCTATCGCACCTAATACAGACTGGCTGATGTATGTAAGCCTCTTCTGTTTGCTTCAACGTAAATTCTTCGAAACTTTAATGAGAGCGTCTGTTCGTCTAAATTTAATAACAACCGCATTTCTGTGAATTGCACGTGCTCATCTGCTTTACATGGTTATGGAAAACGTTCTCAATCAATTTTAACAAATCTCTTCAATTGTGTGCTGCTAGGTAACAGTTTAGTTCAGCTATACTTTAACCATTATCAGTTACAGTTATGATGAGTTTATCTGTATAATACGGGGAAAAATAAACATCTGATCATAAAAATAAAAGTAGAAACGCTTGTTACAGATACTGGAAAGACAGAAATTATATCATATGTTTTCGCATCCCCCAACAGTTTTCGCTAATTACAAGGAACATCGACCCCTCATGAGTTATAATTACTCCTGTGACTGTGGTGCGTCTTAAGATATTCGTTTCCAGCATTCGCTAACGAGTGAGGAAAATCACAGAAAAAAAAAAACCTCAACCTGGGAAACAGCGCTGAGGTTCGAACCCGGGACTTCGAGCTTACTAGTCAAGCGTGCAAAATACCGAGCCACTAACCCCAAGAATATAAAATGAAGTTGGTTGTAGGCTCGAAGTGATTATCAAGAAATTTATTATTATATATATACGAGACTTTATTTAAAGAAATTTGTTAAGTTCATTGTACTTTCACTTAAATTTGAATTTCAGTTTGTTTCAATAAATATTGTTATATTAAGTGTTATAAGGTCGAGGGTTAGTTCATTTCTCAGCACGATAACGACACCAAATAATCTTGGAAGCCCTGCAAACACTTTTTATAATAGAAAAAGGAGAAAAAAGTCATGAAAAATACGGTTCGGTTGCCACTGAATCTTAAATCAAAAGAAAAACTGTGGGACCAGTCACAAATTTTCAAACTTGTTTACCCCATAAACTCCCAGCGTGCAGAATTTTGAATTTTGCTAAACCTATTAACACCAAATTTATTTCTCACAGCTACTCTGCGCAAGTAAATATTTGAATTCATTAGAAATATTTTCACCGACGGACAACGAAAAGGGACTGTCGATCATTGTAAATCTTTAAAAATTGAAGTTGATAGATTTTTTCGAATTTGTTGAATATTTAGGAAAGGTACCTATTTACACCAGATCGAATGTATGAGACCGGTACTACAACCGTGCATAAATCTGCATCAATAACGGCTAATAAAGAAGTTAAATAAATTGGGGGTGCTACTAGTTGGAAGGTAGGCAAAGCAATGGCGGCACATTGTTGTAGGACCGCTACTGGTTGTGTGCAACATTCCACAAAATATTGTAGGCAATGAAGAATTTCGAAAGTCTTGGGGTAAATACGTTCCGGAATGGAGACTGCCAACAAGACGTCAATTACAGTCTAATTTTCAGCGTGTGACAAATAGGATTACAGATCAAATAAAGGCAGATTTAAAATATCAAAAAATATGGCTCACGGTTGATGAAGCAATGGATGCAAGAAATAATTGTAATTTAAATGTGTTCGTGCGGACTTAAAGAAGTCGTGAAGCGTAGAAATTATAGAAAACCTTTGGGAAGTTCAATATATAGGCAACCTAATTTCTAATGTTGGTTTAGAGATGGGGGTTCGTTTTATTAAATCTGCAAAATGCAAACGTGGGTTTAAACAGGCTTGTCCGGACATTCCTCAGCCACCATGGCCGATATTGACAAGATGGGGAACGTGGCTTAAAGCTGTTTTATATTCTAAGAAAACTTTTAGACGCGCATATTATTAAACCTTCTACATCAGATTTAAATCCGCAAGAAGCTGAAGCTATTTCAATAAAGCAGTGGTTGATTTCAGATACCGAAATCTATACCCAAATAGAGTAAATTTTCGAAAATTATTCAATTCCTTTATATACTGGTTGCAAATTAGGGAACACCAAACTTTCATTACATGAAACCCGCTAAATATAGTAGATCACCTCAAAGCCTCGTTAGGAAATCTAAGGAAGATTAACAACTGATAAATTGTGCGCGGTTATAAAAAAGAATCCCAATTTTCAAATTATAGTGCGTATAATATGATGCGAACGACCTTTTCAAATTCGCGAACACCACATAATTAGATGCAGAACGGTCCTTCTCCAAATTCACCAACATATTTTCACCTGGTGGTGAGAGTATGGCTGAGTCAGCATTGCTAACGTCACAATGCTACAGCAAACTTTAGCGTCATTCTACGTCAACAAAACAACCAAATTAAAATAATAAGTAATTATATTGATTATTTTTAATATTGATAGTGACCGAGTATAACGCTACTGCGAGAGCACTCGTTTTCGCAGCCTTAATTATTACTGGATAACTGAATGCAACAAGCTTTCTCTCCTGTCTGGATACACTTTTTATGGGCTTTGATAGAGTTCATTGAATAAGCATATTTTGCTACCCTTTCGTGTAGGTTACGATTCCAACAATAACCAAGCGATTAAGTTCTAAATGAACGCTCGACGAATACAAAAAAAAACCTAGACCCCTTTTTGCAGCGCGGTCTGTCTACGTAATCCACTTAATTTTTTTTTCACTTCATCGATTAGTAACGCCGAGCAGTCTGGCAAATTGATTTCACCAAGCGCACAACCGATTTAATAGTACTCATGTTGCGAACCTCGTTCCGCAGAATAAATACTGAATGTATATTGTAGGTAGACGCATTTATAATAACATCATTTTATAATGTTGTTTGACCTTACTAAGGCGTGTGGGTATAAAATTTATTTAACCCCAAATACGAAACGATTTAGTAGTGCCGCCTTGTCGTTTACTTGCTTGTTAGTACGCTTACTATGTATGTACAACGTTCACAGAATACGCATTTAACGCTTGATATGACCGAAATATTCAGTGGAATGTGGGTAGTAGAAAGTGGGATAGCATCGAAGGCGGCTGTGACGTACGGCAACGAGGGGAGGCGTATACATGGTCAAGGGTTGGGGTTATAGAGGGCGCAATAGTACAGCGAACGGAAAAATCTCCTCCAAAACACATATCATCTCTCTCAATATGACTTGGAGTTTAAAGCGTCTTCTTTCCATATTTACTGTCATTTTGAAAATTATATTTTAGAACTCCTTAAAATTAAGGTTTACCAAAATGATCAGAATTAATGCAGAAGCATAAAAGTAATAGAAATAACAGTCAAAGTTGCTATGGCTTAGGATTAATAACTGATTGCATAAAGAACTAATGAAAACTTTTCAAGCACATCTTATTCCTGTTGAACTAGTTATCCCTCAGATTTGCTGGATCAGTTTTTTCAAAAGTTTTCCAAAAATAAGTTTCGTTATTGACGTAATTGGTTTTGGGCATTATCTTTATCATGGATCTCTTTTCTGGTGAAAGTGTTCGTAAATACCTGTTGCAGATACTTATGTCGAAATATTCTCAAAATTTTGGTTCGTACTACAATAATAGACCTACAGTACAAAGACGACATTTTTAATGGAACATCCTGCATGGTATTTACTAAAAATTTATCAAAAATGAAGTATATACTTCAAATAGTGAAGAATGTAATAAGTGACAAGTTGCATACCCTTTTAAATTCTCACAAGTAAGCTCCGAAAATATAATTCCTGCCAAAGAAGGAAGATTTGCTTACCGAATGCAGAATTTTAGACCGGTAGATAATACATATAAGCTCATTTCTAATTTATTTGGACCGAAATTTAATCCTGCTTGAACCAAAGGCAAGGCAGTTGTTGAAAAATATATTTGCACAATTGCAATCGCGGGTAGAAGTGGTTATGCAGAGGGCATCGGGATTACTATAACAAATAACACGGATAGTAATTTTTGAGGGATGAAAAAAAAAGGGACAAATAGTTTAGTCTTCCATAGGTTGTGGTGTTGTCTGTAGACCACATCTCCAAGAATTGTGTTCAAAATGCTACTAATGTTTTCCCTATATTCATTGGAGCTATTGCAGCAACAGTATTTAAACATTTATATTTATTACTCTGTTACCCCGGGCAAACTTAACGCATTTTGTGAGCATGTGTACTTATACTTGCACAATACGTTCTTCGAAATTTTAACAAGTGGCCCTAATAAATTGGACAGGGACTGTATATATGTTTAGGGAGAAATGACAGTGTTATAATTACTTATTTCTTAAACTAATTAATATGCGTATTCATACATTTTTGTCGCGTTTATGACAAAATATTTTAAAGAGTTGACTGCACTCACAAGCTACCTTATTGAGGGTATCGTAAAAAAATATGGAACGGGGGCGATAGCACGTCATACGCCGGTCCTGAACCGCCCGCGTTCTCCCGACGTCGACGGTGCGGTGGTGCAAGGAGTTCTTCGATGGTGCGAAGTGGGCTGTGACGGACGGCGCAGCCGCTACACGACCGCGCTACGGTCCTTTGCGTACGTGACGGAGTGGGATGCCGTACGACCGAAACGAGACGGAGCGATTAGCTAACCTGACCGTGTGACAGCACTCATGTTTGATTATATAAACATATCAATATATACCTGCACTTGAGATGTTTGACGCCTACGATCGGCTGTAGCACCGATGGGAGTATAAATGTTTCCGTTCGATGTTTTAGAGACGCCGATTCCGCTGCATTGATGCTGTGCGGATTGCGCCCGGGACTTATTGTAGGATTTAGATAATCTTTATTGTAAATACGCAGGAGATTTCTCGGAACAACGTTTCAAACCAGTTTATGTATGCCGCTACGTGTATTATTAGGTTGTGTAAACCTACACGTAGCACTGAAGACGTTTAGTTGCCTTTTGAGGTTGCAATAGTTGACATACCGGAAAATAGAAGTAAAAGATGTTCTCAATATTCCTAAATTACGTTCTACTTGAACCTAATAGCAAGAAGAACGTCAAAGTGCTCTTAAATTTGATAAACAACACCTCGTTTGCCGAAAGCTTCGTATATAACTTTAGTGAAAGGTTAAAGGATGCTATCGACGCTAGAGCATTTACTATAAAGTTTAGAAAAAGCCTTTTAGTAAAAGTTTAAAGTTCAATTACACAACGCAATTTCATGCTACTAGAGTCTTGTTCTTATATCTACTTTGAGAAACAATCTGCACCAGTACCAAATTTAACGATATTGCTTGCCGTTCCAGAACAAATGTCAAATGGTTTCGCGCAATATCTACCATTTGTGTGGGTTACACAAAGGCGGGAAAAGGCTTAACCCACGCAGTTGAATTTATTGTTATTATTTAATGTAGCTACAACAGCGAACAAGATTATTAACATTTTTATATTTTTATCCACATTTTCTGGACTTTTCTGCCCCTAATAAATTGCTGAGTGTCAGGCCAGACTTTGGTTATATTGGGCCGGCAACAAAGTAATTGACGAATTACATAGCTTTGGCATTTTTTAGCTGTGAACGTTAGCTTTCTTAAAAACTAAATTAGGTGATTTTTTTGTGATATTTGTGTGTGTGGGTTCAATTTTTAACATGGAGGGCAAAAGCGTTTATTTTCGTCATATTTTGGTTTATTACTTTCGAAAAGAAAAGAACGCAACACAAGCTGCTAAAAGCGATGTGTACAGTGATGAAGTTCTAAACCAAGTACTGAGTGATTTTAAATGTTTGAGGACAGTTTAAATTTCGCTCCTTGCTAAATTTTTGTCACGTTGGCGATTTGGTTTTGAATTCGTAACCAGTAGCGTAGCAAATAGACTTTGGATGGGTGATAAAATATTGACAACAGATCTTCAAAAAATCAATTTTATATTGATTTTCTAAGCAGAAAATTAACGTAAATGTGATAAAAAAATGGAATGAAATATAGATGATTTTAAATAGCTCTTGAATTAATACAAATATTTAAATTTGAGCACTACATATTTAAAAGCAAACGATTCCGTTTTTTGTATAATTTTTGTTTATTGCAAAAAACCAATTACATTATAATGTATGTTCGAAATGGCCTTCATTTGATTCAAGACATAAATGTATTCGTCTCTTAATATTGTCAAACAGTCGCTGTAATTGGTTTTGATCGATATTACGAATTTCCTCCTCCATGGCTGCTCGTAGTTCTTCCAAATTGTCAAGTCGATTTTAATGTATCTTATTTTTTAAATGCCCAAACAGATAAAAATCTAAAACGGGTTAGGTCAGGTGACCGTGATGGCCAACGATCGCGACTAATAAGTCTGTTACCAAAATACTCTTCTAGATATTCCAATGTATCATGCACTACATGAGGTGGTGCTCCATCTTGTTGAAAATACCCCCTTTCCAATTCATCGTCATGCAATTGGTTTATAAACACTTCCAAAATTTGAGTGCGATATCTTTCCGCATTGATATTTTCAAAAATAGGGCCAATTATGCGACGTCTAGACATTGCCACCCAGACCCCAATTTTTTGTGGATGTAAAAAAGTCTCTACAAAATTATGAGGGTTTTCTGTAGCCCATGCCCTGTAATTTTGGCTGTTAATATAGCAACAAGCGAAACCAGGCCTCGTCTGATATGAATGTTAAATCTAAAATATCATCAATATGAAGATTTTCATTAAACCACTGACAATATTGAATTCGTCGTGGAATATCAATTGGCATTAATTTGCTGTGTTACGGTAACTCTATACGGATGCATGTGTAGATTTTTAACCAATGCTTTTCTTGCAGTACTGGACGATAAACCTAAAATAACGAAAATGAAAAATACTACATCTTACAAATAGAAAGAACATCATACCAGTTTGAGCTGCTAATTTGCGAATTGACTTTTTAGGACTTGCCTCTATCCGTTGTCTAACATCATCAACAGTCTCTTCTGTAAACACTGTTGGTCGTTCAGTTGATTTTCCTTTTCAAATGCAGTGTTTCCCTTCGAATCGTTCAATAATTCTGTCTCTGTGATTACAGAACACTTTGTATGGTACAACAGCATCCGGATAATTTTCACGAAATTGGTTCAGCCATGATTGCAATAAATAAGTCCATGATCCATCTTCGTGATGAGTGACACTGAATATAAATAACGAATAATAAATAACGTGTCGCACAGTCAGTTGACAAGACCGATACTCACAATGGCCACTCTTAACATGTCAAATCCCCTAGAAACCACCGCGCGAAATTTAAACTGTCCTCAAACATATAAAATGAAAAATAGGTACAACATTTAATTAAATCGTGATTTTTTTTATTAATTGGGTCTTACAGTGGGCCGGTTGTTCCCCACTAAACTAAACGAAGGACAATGTGGAATTGATTTGGTAAATTCCGTCTTGGTGATGTTTCACTTAAAAGTAAACCACGACTTGGTAGGCCTCGGATCACCATCTTCACTTTCCAAAAGATTGCAAAAAGGTTAAATGTATCTCGCACAGTAATTGAAAATCATTTGAAGCATATGGGATACATCAAGAAACTCGCTATTTTGCTTCCTTAAGAGTTCATGCGGAAATTCATATAACCAAATGAAATCGAATCTTTTTTAAAACGGATAATCACTGGTGATGAATAATTGGTAGTTTGTCATAACATCAAACGGAAGCGGTCCTGGTTAAAAGAAATAAACCAGCGCGAAACACATCGAAAGCGGAAATGCATAAAAAGAAGAAGAATGCTGTCAGTTTGGCGAAATTAAAAAGGTATTGTGTATTTTGAGCTGCTTTCTAAGAACCAAACGATTAATTCAGATGTCTATTGTCGCCATATGGACAAATTAAACTGCAATTCAAGAAGACCGGTCGGAGTTGGTGAATCGTAAAGTTCCAAAAGAATTTCAAATAACCTGTATATTACTCGTGAGAAAATCTCTCCTAAAATGGATTTAAATGAATGAATAGAAAACAGTTTAAGGTGTGCAGGAACGTAATTGTACAAATAACAAATGCTATAAGAGAAGCCACGTCTAAATAACGCCGTTGTATGCTGTGGAAGGGCAATTAAATTACGATAGCTGACCTTAATATTATGGATACCAGCACGGTACATGTTTCTATTGTCAGCTAAGCATTTAGAGCTTTCAACAAGATTCGGCACCAGCCTATAAACAAAGTCTACTCAGAAATAGATGAAAGGAAACGTTCCTAACTTCATTCGTAGGAATGTTGGACCTTCATCAAGCCCGGACCTTGATCCGTTAGACTAAAATATGGCCAATTTTAGAGGAAGTGCTGTAGAGAGCAACTTAACAAGTTTTTAGTGAAAGCAGAAGTTAATTTTGAATCATACACCATTAGTATTGCTAATGATACATGCTCAAGAAAATTGAAGGCATATATTAAAGCCAAGGGGAGCCATTTTAGTCAACTTTAGCTTGCCAAAAATAACCTTGTTGAAAGTACTAAATTTATGTTTGTATTATAACAAAATCCTTATGTAATTGTATTTATAGTTAAATTATCCAGTTTGTACATTAAGTTGATGCTTACAAACAACAATTTGGAACCTACTTCGAAAATTTTGCGTTTCCATTCGAAATTAAAGCTAATGGAGAAAATATGGGGAGAATAACGTATAACACACTTAAATAATAAGTGTTATTGCGTTGAAATAGCAAGATTATATGTAAGCTAAGCTAATAGACCGATAAATAACTTGCGAAATCTCGATTATTTCCCGGAAAAGTTGCCACTTCGTCGTTTTCCTTCGACGTATTCGCCGATTTAACGATTATAGTAAACACGGGCATAAATTAAGTACAAGTTTAATTAAATCGCTCTCGAAATCGCCATTTTCCCTCCTTATATTTATTGTGGCCTGAACGCGCCGCTCAGATATTTTATTGAGTCATTTTTATGTTCCGTAAGGACCCCCAAAACGCACTTTATTTCCTCCTTCGGTCCTTCATCTAGAGAGGCTCGCGCGCGAGCGAAACGGAAAACGAACGACAACCGAGCCATAGGGTTTGGTCGGACGGCGATTGAGATGTTATCTGCGTAATTGTCTCTGTCGGTGGGCGGTTAATTATTTGTTTTTCATTTACTTATGTAAATTAAAAGCGTGCTCAAAGGCAACCTGATATTTGCGGCCTCCGCAGAATTTTTATAATGACGATTACACTGGATTGGTTCGGATTCGATCGCATCGAGCGATTCGAGTATAATGCGTGGTTAGCATGGGAATTTCATCGAAGAAAGTTTATTGAGCTTTTACGAGAGATCTTTGGGTAAGTTAATTTTTATTAACGAAGCCACTCCTGTTACCAGATAACACGGTTGACAATGGGAGCTCACGTCCTCTCGAAACGCTGCGTTCCGCATAATTAATTAATTTGTGTGAGTGGAGTCTTCTGGAATATTTAACCACTCTTCTGTAACAGCTGCCACGAGTTCCTCCTTATTACTGGGTTTTCGGGGTCGTTTCGCCATATCTGTCTGGATTATGTGCCAAACATTCTCTATCGGATTCATGTCTGGTGATTGGCTTGGCCATGGTAAAATCCGAATCCCCTGTTCCTCTTTCCATGTGGTTGTTGTTCTTGCTTTGTGTCAGGGTGCTCCATAAAAGTGGCGTCTTTTTTATATTATTATTATTATATTTTGCCGCATTTATATTTCCGTCGCAGATTACTAATTGCGATCTTCCACCATACGATATCGCGTCCCACACCATGATATTCACACCGCCGTATTTCTCCGTCTGATGCAAAAATTTGTCGTCCAGTTGCTGTGACGAACGTCTCCATACCCACGTACGACCACTATCACTGAATTGGCAGTATCTGCTTTCGTCTGTAAAAATGACAGACCGCCAAAACTCTTCGGGCTTCGTTCGCATTTCGATTGCCCAAGCCATTCGGCGCCGTTTTTTGGAACGCCATAAGGAGAGGTTTTTTCTTTGCCACCCTTTTATACCTCCCCACACTGTGGAGGTATCGCGGAACGGTGCGCTGACCTTTCTGCGAAGTTGCCGCAAGCTCAGCTGTACTTTTTCGCGGTTGTCTTAACACTTCGCGCACAGGCACCCTTTTACTTCTTTCAGAAGGTCCGGCACGACCTGGTCTCGGCTCCACTGTTGTTTTTTCCTTGCGTTTAAATTGTGTAATCACATGGTTAACTGTGGACAACGGAATATATATCATCGCCGCCAACATAAGCTATTTTTTGAAGTTAAGAAGAGATAGAATATTATTACACATCGTTTATATGTAGATAAATAATAAATAAAAAATAACAATAAAGTAGACATTCGTACTATCGCTCGTAATACTAAAACGTGAGAAATATTAGTTAACTATAGGTAATATCATTTTTATTAAGTATATTAACCTTTTTGCTTTAGAGATATGCAAAATTAAAAGCCAAAAATACAACTGAAGATAAATATTGGCATGCAGATTAACGTCGATATCTTTCTACAACGTTTTGCCTATACTTACTCGTAAATAATTTCCATAACAGCTCACTTTATCAATACCAGCAGTACTTTTATATGCACGCATGCAACTGGTTTATCTATTACATTTACACGCTTATCATCAAGTCGCCTGGTAACGTGTTATTTTTCTCTTTATATTGCGATCGTAGAATCTTACCCACAATTTAGCGCAAATATTGTAATCTCCGCGCAGCTGTCGCTAATACCGCGATTAACTCTACCTGATACATACAAAGTCGCTCGAAACTATATCGAAAACGGTTAATGGATTCGAATGGCCATAACCGCCTTTAGTTTAGATCGGTGTGTATTCGAAGCGTTAATTTGTTTTTGTTTGGGAAGCAATTTGGAGTGGAGAACTTTTGAAAAAAGAAAGGCACGAAAATCGGTTATTTTCAATCGATACCGTGCTTAAAAATAGATTACGGCTGTTCGATTCGGTGATTTTCGGATAAAAACAAGCGAAAACATATAAATTAAGCGAACGTGAATAGAAGGAGGCGCACGTTTCGGGTAGTTTGATTTTATTATAAACAGGAATACATATATTAAAGCTGCTGGTATATAATTAGTACGTATCAAAGCGGTGGTTGTAAGGGATAAACGGTTACGTGGAGGGAGTTTATTACGGAAAACTTGCATCTTAAGATCGTCTTGCTGTAATAACCATCGCCTTAATGGCGGAAGTAAGTTATGTTTTCCCTAATAACAAGAGAACTAAACATCGTATGCTTCGAAAAGATAATCCTACTTATTCTAGCTATAAACGAGCAAAACGTAATGAATGACATAAGGCTTTTATCATAGATATTATACAATAAAAAAATTGCCACAAAAATCATCAAAGTTCTATTTTCCTAATTAGGATTCGAATATTTTGATTTACCCGGGGTAGCATCGTTGGCCAGAGGGAACGCGGCGCTTCGCAACGTGAAATAAGTAAATTTTTAAATATTCCGTTGTCCACAGTTAACCGTGTGATTACACAATTTAAACGCAAGGAAAAAGCAACAGTGGAGCCAAGACCAGGTCGCGCCGGACCTTTTGAAAGAAGTAAAAGGGTGCTTGTGCGCGAAGTGTTAAGAGAACCGCGAAAAAGTACAGCTGAGCTTGCGGCAACTTCACAGAAAAGTCAGCGCACCGTTCTGCGATACCTCCACAGTGCGGGGTGTATAAAAGGGTGGCAAAGAAAAAACCTCTCCTTACGGCGTTTCAAAAACGGCGCCGAATGGCTTGGGCAATCGAAATGCGAACGAGGCCCGAAGAGTTTTGGCAGTCTGTCATTTTTTCAGACGAAAGCAGATACTGCCAATTCAGTGATAGTGGTCGTACGTGGGTATGGAGACGTTCTTCACAGCAACTGGACGACAAATTTTTGCATCAGACGGTGAAATACGGCGGTGTGAACATCATGGTGTGGGACGCGATTTCGTATGGTGGAAGATCGCAATTAGTAATCTGCGACGGAAATATAAATGCGGCAAGATATATCCAAATATTAACAGAAGGACTAGTACCGATATTCGACAACGCCATTTTATCTAGAGAAGACACCACTTTTATGGAGGATGGAGCACCCTGCCTCAAAGCAAGAACAACAACCACATGGAAAGAGGAACAGGGGATTCGGATTTTACCATGGCCAGGCTAATCACCAGACGTGAATCCGATAGAGAATGTTTGGCACATAATCCAGACAAATATGGCGAAACGACCCCGAAAACGCAGCAATAAGAAAGAACTCGTGGCAGCTGTTACAGAAGAGTGGTTAAATATTCCAGAAGACACGATTAATCATTTAATAGATTCTATGCCACGACGACTCGCAGCACTTCACGCAAGTAAAGATGGATCGACAAAATATTAATCTAATTTAAAAATTTTAAAATATTTTCCATTTTATTCTGTCACCTTAGTGTATACTTTAACAAACTAAGTCGTTATACTTTTAAAAACTAATGTCTTGTCTGTGGAAGCAATAGCTATCCTACCTTGATATCGCGGGTGTTATACGTATACGCCATCTCTTGGTTTTTAAAAAGTTTTTTAGCTTTCATGCACAAAACTCGCGCACTCAAGTATGTAAGTCGCAAGCAAAGTAAGTATTTTATATTTTTTAAATAGGTGTTTGCACGACGTTTTAGGTTACAGTCCAAAAACACTTCGAACGCAGGGTTTCTGTAATTTAGAAATTCTGTCAGCGTCCATAGATGCACCTCAAAATATAATACCATATGCTTATGCCTATGTTCATAGCATATGGCATCAAATCCAGCATGGATGTTTATAGATCTACTTATTACACGAAGCGCATACCCAGAGCAGGCCAAGTCAAAACTAATTCACGACATTAGCAGCTACTCCAACAACGATGATAAAGGCAGAAATTGAATTAAGGCAAGGCGATTCACTTAAGGTCAATTATATTGAATGTGGTTATAGAAAAAATAATCGGAAAGCTACCTAAAACGGCAGGCTGCAAAATGGGCAATAATTACTTCAATGCTGTCTGTGACGCTGACGACGCGGTACAAATCACTGACTCTGAAGACAACTTGCAGAGATTACTTCACTCCTTTAATCAATCCGCAAAAGAACTAAATATGATCATTAATACTTATAAAGCCAAGTATCGTCCAAGTAACATCCAAAGAACCGATAAGATGCAAACTAGAAGTTGACCAAAGGATGATGGAACAAGTGAATCAGTTTAAGTACTTGGGAGCTGATATAACAAGCTCTTGTAATCTAGATAGTGAAGTCCGGAAACAAACAATGAAAGCATCTCAAATCTCAGACTGCGTGAGAGACATCGTTGCAGTAACAAATAGCTTAAAATAGAAAGCAGAGTGAGAGTATAGAAATCAACAGTAAGACTCGTAAGGCCATACGTTGGTGAAACAAAACCAGACACCCCAAGATACAGCAAACGATGCGAACAGTCGAAATGAAAATAATAAGAAGCATTCGTGGAAAACATTACTTAACAGAAACAGAAGTGGAGACCTACGACGACAAAGCAAAATGCAAGATGTGGAAAAATGGATAAGAAAACGAAGAAAATGCTGGAACAAGCACGTATGCAGAGTGAGCGATGATAGACTGGTAAAAAGTGGCAACATAAATAACCCTGTCGGAAAAAGAAATTAGAGCAGGCCATCAAAACGCTGGAAAGAATGTTAGACATCCACTTCTGAAGAGGCATAGTAAGCAAACAGACAGTAACCTACCTACCACGTGTAGAAAGGAACAAGGAGAAGAAGATGTTTGATTTGTACAAATCAAAAAGTCTGTTTGTAATTCACATATGTACCTTAGTAACCGGATATTCTTCGTAACTACAGTATTCACGATGCTACTTGTGATTTAGAAAATTACAGTGGCACATAAATAGCATAGGCATCAAATTTGAATTAACCGCTTAAGCTGTTCCCGCTTAAATTTTTATTAAACTAGCGTGAGAGTTCCCCCAATTTGACATTGATATATCGAGAAGAACAATACGACGTCGGCTGAAGGAATTTAACTTACATGGGTGTATTGCAGTACGAAAGCCACTCGCGTCGAATAAAAAACCGTCAAAGAAGATAGCAAATACAACCAACGTGGTTCTGACGGAAAAATGCATGTGTGACCCCCTTAATCAGAGATTCAACCCTAGGTACACTATAGAAACTTTGAAACACGGCGGAGGAAGTGTTGCGGTATGGGCTTCTATATCATGGCGTGGTGTAGGGCCTATATTCAGAATTGCAGGAGAAATGATGGAAGCATATGCTGATGAATTTCTTCCAGTAACCTGGAGTTTAATGCACGACAATGATGCCAAACATACGGCGAGGACTGGTAAAACAGTGGCTAGAAGAGGAACAGATTCGTGTGTTAGAATGGCCTGCACAAAGCCCTGATTTAAACCCCATAGAAAATCTATGGGGCGATGATTGTTATAAAGTCCAAATCTCCAGCGACATTAGACAAATTATGGAATACTATTGAAGAAGCCTGGCAAAGCATTCCTGTGGAGAAATGTCAAAAATTAGTTGAAAGTGTGTTGGGAAGATATGCACACTGTTGGCTTGTAAAGGGTTTCCAGCGAAATATTACACGTAAAAGCAAAAAAGAACTTAAAGAAAGAAATAATAGTGTTTCGTCATTGTTATTAAGTGTGCTATTTCTATGCCCACTTAAATAATAATATATTATTGTTTTTGATTTATTATGTGTTTATTATAAACTGCATGCCATCTACTACATTTTTGCTAAGCTAAGTTAAATAAATCACTTGTTAACATTTACAAATTCATCAATTCATCCATATCAGTTTATTTGGGCTATTTATACGGCCGCCACTGTATATCGCCGAAGAGGTTTGAAGCCTTTCTCCATTGTTATCTAAACAATGATGATTGATTATTTAATAAATGAGACGTGATCTATTATAAAAGAGCCCGAAGGCGAGGACGCTAATTGAAAACTGATTCATTTTATAATCCTTACGCATATACATAAAGCGCGCAAATAATTCGCATTAAATCACTTAACCGCGTGAATTTAGTAGCGCCGGCAGGCGTCCCCGCGGAATACATTAACCGTAAAATTAGACGAGAAAAAAGCGTAAAGGTATATACACAACGAAGAGTGAAAGATGGTGGTAAAAAAGGCGCCGAAGAAAGAAGGCAAAGATTAACCGTCGTAAAACCGGTACGTTTCTCTCGTTTTAAATTTATATGTGTTCAAGTACGCTAAACCGTGTAAAAGTTTTTTACGGGCGCGAGATGGAAGTAAATTGTGTTATGATGTTGTTGCAACCGAGTTTGGATCCTTCCAACCAGCCAGCCTAGCTAGCTGGCTGGCCAGCCGGCGGTCACACGATGCCGTGTCGTTGCCAGCGACCGCGCGAATTCACATGCCATGCGCGCGCCCGTTCGACAACGTTCGCGATAAATATTGCGCTCGGTGGCGATGCCTAAATCAACTTGTTTATTGCAATACTCAACTGCGCATTGTATACATGCAAACCGAATGATTTAGTTAGTTTGGGAACGGATACCGTGTACAATTTAGATACTAAAATTACCATACGAGAAACACGGAGGTTTTTATCCTTTCTTTAGTAGCAGTTTGAGAGGAATCCTTTGTTTTTTAACGGACATTTCATTAATTGATAAATAAAATTATACTAGGCAGTTTATGCTTTTGTTATTGGGATGAGGAGACAAACTTAGATTAGTGGTTAGAAAGCAAGGAGGAAAGTAATATGGTAGGATCAACAAAGCAGTAAAGCGATAGAATGGTAAAGGTGTTTAATTTTCAAGTATTATAACCGTTTGTTTCTTCACCCGACGCGTCTCCTTTGCTGTGTATCTTTTAAACAATTTTAATCTTTAAACGGAGACGATTGCAAGGTACACTGTGTGGATGTACAATTCACAGGTATAGCAGTAAACTCCACTCACACAAATTTATTAATTATTCGGAACGCAGCGTTTCGAGAGCACGTGGGCTCTCACTGACAACCGTGTTACCGACGGTCGTACCGACGTCGGTGATGAGAGCCCACGTGCTCTCGAAACGTTGCGTTAATAAATTTGTGTGAGTGGAGTTTACTGCTGTACCTGTGAATTTAAACGGAGGCAGTCTGAATAGACGGTCCTCGTGGTGTAAATGGACACACACCGGTCTAGCGAACTGGAGCTGTAGGTTCAAATGCTACCGGGAATCACATTTTTTATTCATTAAAAATTTGACAAAAATATAATCTAATTAAATTCGCCTGTCTACATCATGCTGCAATGCGGAAGTAAGCATCTTGCGTCGGAGCGATTTTATAGTACTAGTTTAATACATAATTCTCTGAATATTGAATGACACATCGGTAACAAATGGTTCAAATAAGCAGCGGCGGTTGTTTTTAATGATTCCAATAAGCAGAAAAATTAACATTGATTCGATTTTCTCATTTCGAAGTTTGAGTGGCTAGTGCAATTAACCAGTGATTCAAATGAGCAACATCCATTGTACATGCAACGTAAAAATTAGATACTTGGGCTGAAAAGTCCCCGGCCTAACAAAGAAAACACGGTTTTTTTGGTTCAAAATTAGCTTTCTTCATCAACGTAATCTCCATCAAGAGCAACGCAATCATTTCAGCGCCGCTCTAACATTTCAATACCACTTTTGTAGAACGATTTATCTTTTGCCTCGAAATAGGCCTCAGTTTCAGCGATAACCTCTTCATTCGTGCGAAATTTCTTACCGGCGAGCATTTTTTAGAGGTCTGTGAATAGCCAGTAGTCGCTGGGAGCCAAATCTGGCGAATACGGTTGATGTGGGAGCAATTCGAAGTTCAATTCATGTAGTTTTGCCATTGTTTTGATTGACTTGTGACACGGTGCGTTGTCTTGATGAAACAACATTTTTTTCTTTGCCATATGCGGTCGTTTCTTTGCAATTTCGGCCTTCAAACGCTCCAATAATGCTATATAACATTCACTGTTGATGGTATTTCAATATTACATCACGCACATCCCAAAATACCGAGGCCATAACCTTTCCAGCCGATTGTTGTGCTTTCGGGCGCTTTGGACGAGGTTCACCAGTCGCTGTCCACTCAGATGACGACCGTTTTGATTCCGGAGTGAAGTGATGGATCCATGTTTCATCCGTTGTCACATATCGATGCAAAAATTCCGGTTTGTTACGTTTAAACATGGCCAAAGACTGCTCAGAATCATCAACACGTTCTTGTTTTTGGTCAACAGTGAGCAAACGCGGCACCTACTTTGAACAGAGCTTTCTCATAGTCAAATGCTCATGCAATATAAAGCCAATACGTTCTTTTGATATCTCTACGATGTCAGCTAACTCACGCAACTTCACTTTTCGATCATTCAAAACGATTTTGTGGATTTTTTTGATGTTTTCTTTTGTTACCGCCTCATTTGGACGTCCACTGCGTTCTGCATCATCGGTGTCTCTACGACCACGTTTGAAGTCAGCAAATCAACGTTTTATTGTTGTTTCTGATGGAGCGGAGTCCCCATAACACTTTTCGAGCTTCGCTTGAACGGTAGTTTTTCCCATCAAGAAGCAGTGTAAAATTAAAACACGAAATTGTTTTTGATCCATTGTTTTGAAAATAAGAAAAGTAGCGTGACTCTTAGCACAATAACTCACAAACTAATGAATAGAATATCATGAAATTTTAACAACTGTCTTTTGAAGGTTAGTACTAACTGAGAGAAAGGTGACTGCAATAAAACTAGCGTCATCTATGTGTTAGGCCCCGGACTTTTCAGCCCATGTGTTATTATAATACAACCTTACAAAGGGTTACAGAAATAAGTCATGTCAAAAAATTCTAGAATTTCATGGATAATGTGATGGTGATCGGATACATAGTCACAGCGCTGTACATATAACATTTAGTTAATCAGAAGTCCATAAGTGTTATAGCGCTAGCAATTGAATTTTATGCGTATTTATTAAATTTCACAAGTTTCTCTTAAATAACAAATCAAATATTCGATCTAACGTACGTGTAAGTCTTCGGCTTTCTATTACTTAAAATATTTACTCCAATAAAGCCTCTATAAACGCGACCGTGCATATCTCTGTTGCAATGACATTTGCAACGACCGATCGGTGCCATTATACAATAACGAAACGGTTTATATAAATTAAGGTATTATGCATGGGATATTTTACTTTGGAACGTTAGAAGACAATCACTTTCACTGCACGCGCTCCTAATACTTACTTTGTAGATACATCGAACCTGTCGAACTTCTCTATACGATGGGAGTGCTGTACGCCAGGCGATTTTCGATCGTCGCTTAATTTAATGGCATTTTACATTTTAATTGATGTCGCACGGTTCAACACGATTCGCCCGTTTCCATTCCACGAATATTTAAGTGCCATCGACGAGAGTCGTAATGATACTTTCGGCCCAACGTAGCCGGTTGACCCTTGTTTTTTACTGTTACGTTTATGCGCGTATCTACGACTGACAGCCGTGCAGTTTTTTAAATTTCGCTTTAAGTGAGGAAGAGCGTAGGTAGATTTTTGCAATTGGTGGTAGTCAGTCAAATGTACCTCGTCATATGTCGAACACGGCATAAAATAAATCATATTCTGTTGAAGTGAAATATAAGCGCTAAGGTTAATGCCATTCTTCACTTACAAAGGAATTGCAAGACATGTTAAGCAAAACCAATTATAAGTTTGATTTAAGTTAGGTCATTATTAATACTAATTGGAGTAGGCTACGTCATTAATGCTTACAGGCACTGAGAACTCGAATATCTAATGTAGTAGAATGTATACTTTTTGCCAGAGTAATGGGAGGCTTTTCATAAGTTTCAATATTAATCTGCGATGCATTTACGTATTCACAGGTATAGCAGTAAACTCCACTCACACAAATTTATTAATTATGCGGAACGCAGCGTTTCGAGAGCACGTGGGCTCTCATTGTCAACCGTGTTACCGACTGTATGTATATGTGTACGATTCCCTAACATTTGCTTTTATTAATAATATTTTATAATTCAAATGAGGCAGATCGAGTGATATGGGGTTTGTCGCTTGCTCCTCCTCCTATTACTCCTATTTTTTAAATTAATTTTCTTGTTTTAATAAATTGCATTATAATAACATTATCGTATTACTTCATGTCTGATATCGATCACTAAAAATTATGAACACTACTTTAAAATACACTACTTTTAAGTGTCCATGTAAATGATATCCACTTGACCACGGTTATCGAGATATTCGCTGATGTATCGGGCTATACAAGCTAAATTCGTCAAAGTGGATCGACCAGAAATAAATCCGTGGTGAGGTGGTGAAAGCTATGCATTTAACCTGGAATAAATTCAACTGTAAAGGGCTTGCTCATATATTTTATTAGAGAATGGAGATTGGTCAATAATTCTGCAATTGATCCTATTGTTAGCACGGGGACTATTCGCGCAATTTTTCATTCTGTACGGAATATGTTCTTAAGCTAAGATTCATTAACGTTGTCAATGGCCCAGTCAATGCGGAATGATAATGTTTAAGTACACATGCTGGTATCTGGTCGTTACTCGCAGTAAATTTGCATAATTGCTTCTTCTTTTACGTAGCAGAATATTACAGACGACAAACGCGGAAAGAATAGCAGAATGTATCAGCAACTCAACTTGTAATTTTAGTTACAGATGGGGTTCGAACACGGTTAAAGCTGGAATGTTACTAAAACAATATTATCTTCAATCGCTTCATGTAACCTGGTTGCCTCATGCGTGTCAATTTGTAGCTGAATTTATTAGAAACAGTTATCCAAAAGTAGATCAATTTACAGTTTCTACCAAAAAAGTTTTTATTAAATCTCCAAAACGAGTACGTGAGTTTAAATATACTTGTCCGGGCATTCCCCGTCCACCACAGACAGCACTGACGAGCTGGGCAACGTGGCTTAAAGATGTTTTATATTATGAGAAATTTCCACACGCGCACATTATTGAACCCTGTACCTCAAACTTAAATCCGCAAGAAACCCAAGCAATTTCGGTAAATTAGCAGTTGGTTCCAGATACCGAAATCCACACTCATATGGAGGAAGTTTCCGGAAATTTAATTATTTAATTATTATTATCAATTAGAGAACACCAAGCTGTCATTACATGAAGCGCTAAATATAACACATGGGCTGAAAAGTCCCGGGCCTAACACATAGATGACGCTAGTTTCATTGCAGTCACCTTTCCCTCAGTTAGTACTAACATTCAAAAGACAGCTGTTAAAATTTCATGATATTCTATTCATTAGTTTTTGAGTTATTGTGCTAAGAGTCACGCTACCTTTGTTATTTTCAAAACAATGGATCAAAAACAATTTCGTGTTTTAATTTTATACTGCTTCTTGATGGGAAAAAAATACCGTTCAAGTGAAGCAATGGCTTGAAAGGTGTTATGGGGACTCCGCTCCATCAGAAACAACAATAAAACGTTGGTTTGCTGACTTCAAACGTGGTCGTGGAGACACCGATGATGCAGAACGCAATGGACGTCGAAATGAGGCGGTAACACCAGAAAATATCAAAAAAATCCATTTTTTTTTTAGCTTTATATTGCATGAGCATTTGACTATGAGAAAGCTCTGTTCAAAGTGGGTGCCGCGTTTGCTCACTGTTGACCAAAAACAAGAACGTGTTGATGATTCTGAGCAGTGTTTGGCCATGTTTAAACGTAACAGACCGGAGTTTTTGCGTCGATATGTGACAATGGATGAAACATGGATCCATCACTTCACTCCGGAATCAAAACGATCGTCATCTGAGTGGACAGCAACTGGTGAACCTCGTCCAAAGCGCCCGAAAGCACAACAATCGGGTGGAAACCTTATGGCCTCGGTATTTTGGGATGTGCGTGATGTAATATTGAAATACCATCAACAGTGAATATTATATAGCGTTATTGGAGCGTTTGAAGGCCGAAATTGCAAAGAAACGACCGCATATGGCAAAGAAAAAAATGTTGTTTCATCAAGACAACGCACCGTGTCACAAGTCAATCAAAACAATGGCAAAACTACATGAATTGAACTTCGAATTGCTCCCACATCCACTGTATTCGCCAGATTTGGCTCCCAGCGACTACTGGCTGTTCGCAGACCTCAAAAAAATGCTCGCCCGTAAGAAATTTCGCACGAATGAAGAGGTTATCGCTGAAACTGAGGCCTATTTTGAGGCAAAATATAAATCGTTCTACAGAAGTGGTATTGAAATGTTAGAGCGGCGCTGGAATGATTGCGTTGCTCTTGATGGAGATTACGTTGATGAATAAAGCTAATTTTGAACCAAAAAAAAACGTGTTTTCTTTGTTAGACCCGGGACTTTTCAGCCCTTGTGTTAATAGATCACCTCAAAACCTCGCTAGGCAATCTAACAGATAGTAGAGGAAGATAAACAACCGATAAATTATGTGCGGTTATAACTAAGAATCCCGATTTTCAACAAACAATAGACATAACTTTAATTGAAAACAAAAAGCGCGAATATGATGCGGAAGACCTTTTTAAATTCGCGAACACCACATCAATAGACGCAGAACGCTGCTTTTCCAATTACAACGTATCTTCAGCTCGCCGTGGCAGTATGGCTGATTGTTAGTCAGCGTTCTACATCAACAATATAATCACACTAAATTAGTAAGTAATTACATTGAAAAGTTTTTAATATTATTAGTAACCGAGCTGTCCGCTACTGCGAGGCACTCGTTTCTGCAGCTTTATGTGAGGAACACATCATATCGTATACGTAAATGTGTGGTTGTCATAACGGCACACAAAAAAAAAACTGACCGGACAAGTCAAGTAGGTTTTTATACCATCGCAATACTATTTTTCGTTTTAGAGCTTCACCGGAAACGCGTGAGATCCGGAAATGACACAGATATCTAGACGGCAAGGAAGGTGACGTTTTTTTTTCATTGAGTTCATTCGCGATCAACTTGATAGCGTGATATTAGATAGATATTTGTTTCACGTGATACGTTAAGCAAAATTAAAAATTAATGAAATGGTATATTATGCTTAAAAGTAAGCTTTTACATTCTAAACGTTGTTTGAATAGTGCTTTGTTTTTTAATTGTGGATAAATTTTGAAATACAGGCTTTATAAAGAAACGTTGTTGAGTCAGTGTGAGCTCATAACAAAATCTAGGAAAGAGGAAAGAAAACGGGACCAATCTCACAGTTTCTCAGACAATTTAATCAGTCATTGGCTATGGGTTTCGTCCGCATCTACACATCATCAGGCCAAGACTGGAATAGTAAGTGAATGCGACAATCAAAAAAATAAAATAAAAAAACCGAAAGAATCACACACCACTCCAGAAGACGACTATCGAATTAAAACAGACGCAAGAAACAACAGCAAAAGCAGCACGGCAATAGAACAAAGTGAAAAAAAGCACAAATTCAAATTGTAAAAGGACGTACATACCAAAATAAAACGCCAAAAGGTGGCAAGTCAACAAAAGAAGTTTTTTCAAACAAGTATAACAGGCTTTATAGTTTACAGTCCATTTAAATCTAGCAAGCGAAGTTTTTTTCTTTGGAGTATACGGGATAGGCGCCATGAATTCTCTGCCTGATATAGAAAATGTTGCTTGAACGATTTTCGCCTTTCTGGGACGAGGTTCATCAGGTCGCCGCCATTCCATGGATTCCCTTTCCGGTAGAGGATCCCAAAACAGAACCATTGTTTAATCTCCTATGACAATAGACTCCGAAATCTGTTTTGGGTCGTCTCCATATATGTTTAAAAACGACCGCGCATATTCGACTCGACGTTAACGTTGGGGAGCAGAAAGAAATTGCGGTACTCATCTGGCACTAATTTTATTCATACCCAAATGGTCATGGAGAATTCGGCCAATACTTGTTTCGGATATACCTGTTGTCACTGCTAATTCCTCCACTTTCAAACGGCGATCTTATAGCAGGAAATATTCAATAATTAAAATTTGTTGGGGCGCTATCACTTCAATCGGTCGACACGACCTCTTAGCATCTTCAAGAGATTTTTTTCGCCCCAAACGAAATCATTTTGATCACTTTTTTACAGTGGAATGCGAGGGAGGTGAATCAGTGTAAACGCTGTCTAGACGTTGTTCTATCTGATTAGGCGTACGCCCTTCTTTTGTTAAAAATTTGATAACCGTGCGGTACTCAATTTTCATTACTTCAGACATTTTCATGCGCTAGTCACGGTGGTTGGCTTGCTGGTAAAATCTACTACTTTCCGAAGTATCATATTTATAGCGTAGACCTAGCGTATGTGGATGCATGCCGTGACGAAGTTTGAGAATTTATAGCGCCTATCTCGTATATAATAAAAGCGACAGTGCTGCTTAATATAACTGATTTACTTGGTCAAACTATAATAGTTGAAATTCGGGGGTGCCTTTTTATTGTTTTATTATTTGTTTTGTTTAAAAGGCACTTGCACTCTACACATGAACTAAAAGACACTTATTACATTACTTTGATCAATACACTACATAATAACATAACTTGACTACTTTTTATAAATAGAATTCTGCGAAGAATTCGCTTGTGTAGTATAACAGACACAAATAAATCAACGACGTAGTTAACCTATAAACTGATTCAAATCTCAGCCAGACACCAATGGAAAATCAAACAAATACATCTTGATTTGGCTTTAGTATTAACAGACAGAGCAGGACAGTATTAAATTCAACTGCATAATTTAGCTTTAAGCTAAGGAGATATTTTTGTCTTCCTTGCTTCTTTTTTTGTTTCTTTAATCGCATTACAAAAATAGTGAGAGTCTGGCACCGCACAGAACATGCTTAAATTCAAGACATATTAACAACGCTTTAATTCTGTGTAGCACCTGCAACACGACTGAATATTTTTTTTCTTATCAAGCGCGGTGTTTACTGTAATCCGCTGGCACCGTTAACATTACAGTTCTTGTGGTGTTCCATATACCAGCGGAGAATACTTTTACACCAGCTCAAGGTCAGTTTTTGTTCGACAGCCTTCTTCTGACTACGGTACGCGATCTCAAAGTTATGTAACTATATCGCGTGATATTGCAAAAGTATGCTTTTGCTTACGTTCCTGCTTTACTACATAACTATATGGAATTTGTCGTAGTTCTTACAGGAAAAAAACACTTTTATTTACCTACCAGTAAAGTATTTTAAACGTATCTGTTTTACGGAACCAATTCGAAGGTGTCTTCACCTTTTCCAGCCGAAACAGTTACGGATCGAGATCTTCGGGAAGTGACGTCAATACTTCCCACGACTCGTCGTAACCGTCGCTTTTCAAAATAAAAATATCTCGATCTAAACTTTGCGGTTTCGTTTGTCTACGTGTTTCCTTTGTATTGCACGCGTACACACGAAAACATACGCTAATTCTATTTCGATCGGGTGACTTATTTTTATTGAATTTCCTAACGTGTTCCGAAAAATAAGATTATTGAGGTTTGCAGAATGTTGTAGGCGCGGTCACTGGGTAAAATAGTGAAATATCTCCGTCAGATCCCAAGATAAATAAGCAGACATCATTCATGCTAGCAAATGTTTACAAAATATTACAAAGGTTTTTATAGCAGACCGTGGAAATATCCACTACGATTGTTATTAATATGTATGAATTCATTCCTCATTGTTTGCTTATTAATGTTTACACATATACGCGTATGCGCAAGAAATTGATTTTTAAAATATATTTTTATTACAATAATTTTGTAACTTAGTAATGTGCGTAGGTGAATTGATTTTTAACAATTGGGTAAGGCAAAATATTTACTTGTAATTAAAAATCCTCTATAATATATATGTTTGTGTAAATGTATAATTTCTATTTTGCAAAATTTACCTTCTTAATGTGCGGACTGGGTAACTTTTTATTTAGAGCAAGGCTGAGTTTTGTATATTTATTCAATGTTTTAATATCCTTTTTATTCTTTTAATGGGCTGTATCCATTTTTTTTTTCATGTTTAATTATAACCTATCGTGTTGTTTGCCAAAAATTAGGCTCTTTAATTGCATTCGTAAATCAACAGGGGCGCCAAACCAACACTGTATTTACCGTATATAACAGAACAGCGCTTTGATGTAACAAAAGTGGACAGTAAAGAGAAAACTGCATTTAAAATTTCCGCAAATTATATATTAAAAGATACATTGTATGACTCTTCATTTTGGCCTAGAAAAGACAGTTTTCGATCTTTTAGTTTAAAAGCATTTGAAGAACTAAATGATTTTAACTAATTGTACACACGTTACAGAAAAAAATAAATGTATTACATCAAAATATACAATGTAGCACATGTGCTGAAAAGTCCCGGGCCTAACAAAGAAAACACGTTTTTTTTGGTTCAAAATTAGCTTTATTCATCAACGTAATCTCCATCAAGAGCAACGCAATCATTCCAGCGCCGCTCTGACATTTCAATACCACTTTGTAGAACAATTTATCTTTTGCCTCAAAATAGGCCTCAGTTTCAGCGATAACCTCTTCATTCGTGCGAAATTTCTTACCGGCGAGCATTTTTTTGAGGTCTGTGAACAGCCAGTAGTCGCTGGGAGCCAAATCTGGCGACTACGGTGAATATGGGAGCAATTCGAAGTTCAATTCATCTAGTTTTGCCATTGTTTTGATTGACTTGTGACACGGTGCGTTATCCTGATTAAACAACATTTTTTTCTTTGCCTTATGCGGTCGTTTCTTTGCAATTTCGGCCTTCAAACGCTCCAATAACGCTATATAATATTCACTGTTGATGGTATTTCCTTTCTCAAGATAGTCGATGAATATTACACCACGCACATCCCAAAATACCGAGGCCGTAACCTTTCCAGCCGGTTGTTGTGCTTTCGGGCGCTTTGGACGAGGTTCACCAGTTGCTGTCCACTCAGATGACGATCGTTTTGATTCCGGAGTGAAGTGACGGATCCATGTTTCATCCAATGTCACATATCGACGCAAAAATTCCGGTTTGTTACGTTTAAACATCTCCAAACACTGCTCAGAATCATCAACACGATCTTGTTTTTGGTCAACAGTGAGCAAACGCGGCACCCTCTTTGAACAGAGCTTTCTCATAGTCAAATGCTCATGCAATATAAAGCCAATACGTTCTTTTGATATCTTTACGATGTCAGCTAACTCACGCAACTTCACTTTTCGATCGTTCGAAACGATTTTGTGCATTTTTTATGTTTTCTGGTGTTATCGCCTCATTTGGACGTCCACTGCGTTCTGCATCATCGGTGTCTCTATGACCACGTTTGAAGTCAGCAAACCAACGTTTTATTGTTGTTTCTGATGGAGCGGAGTCCCCATAACACTTTTCAAGCCATTGCTTCGCTTGAACGGTATTTTTTCCCATCAAGAAGCAGTGTAAAATTAAAACACGAAATTGTTTTTGATCCATTGTGTTGAAAATAACAAAAGTAGCGTGACTCTTAGCACAATAACTCACAAACTAATGAATAGAATATCATGAAATTTTAACAGCTGTCTTTTGAAGGTTAGTACTAACTGAGAGAAAGGTGACTGCAATAAAACTAGCGTCATCTATGTGTTAGGCCCGGGACTTTTCAGCCCATGTGTTATATCTAAAATATTTGAGAGAGGCTTACATGACAGAATTTACTACTAACAAGCTTGATAAAATTATATTATTCCTTGATACATGGAAGCACAACATACATGCACTTGTTTTTACTGAACACTGGCTACATAAGTCTAGTTATGTAGTCTATAGTTTTGCAAGCAATGATAGATGGATATTTTATGGCGTCCTGTTTTTATGGTAGCAGAGAAATTTCGTTCACGGTGATTGAATATTCCGCAATAGAATTACAAAATGAAAAAATAGTCATTGTTAGTATATATAGACCACCTCGTAGGGTGGTAAGGTATTTTTTCTCTGCCAATCTAATAAAACATCTGGTGCGTCCGGTCTGCTTTATTTGTACATATTGCGCAACAATTAATCCTTGTGTTGATAAATCTATATAAATACGTAGATTACTGGAGATAAGTGTTTACACACCTCACAATAATTAGAAATTATTCAAAGAAACTATTTTTTTATCCCTAACAAATATTTGTATTATTAAACTGTAAGTACGAGGTAGATTATAATTCCTTTGTAATGTTCTGTGTGTACATAATGAGCTGACTGGCTGATATAGAAAAAGAGCAAATGAGATAGACGAAAGACAGCGCCAGAAATTGTTGCTGAAGTGAATATTTCGCGCTCAAAGCCAGTTAGCGTTATCACAGTAAGAGGGCGTTTGCGCCAAACTAGTTTGTATGGAAGCGTTAACATGCGGAACCAACCAAAATTATACAATTAGAGAAGGCGAAAGAACACAAAGATGAACATTAGAATATTGGAAGAAAGTGCTATGGGCCGACGAATCTAAATATCTCACCTTTGGTTCAAATAGACGAACATCTGTCCGTCTATATTACACCAACAATAAAACATGGAAGAGGATTAGTCATGATTTGGTGGCTTTGGGTGCAACTAAAGGATACCTGGAGGAAAATAGAGCTGCCAATACTAGCAAAATATAATACTATAAGCGAAAGATGGACACATTGACGTAGTTCATTTATGATTATCTTTGTTAGAAAATTGTCAAGGAAATTGTTACAATTCTTTGTATAAGTACAGAATAAAAATTTATTTTACAATTAGTATTTGACTTGTTTTTGTAATTTTTTATGTGTGGCTAAACACCTACGGCTGGTAGTGTAAGTATGTATAAATAATAACCGAGCGCCGGCTCCCGTATTTACGTAACAAAATTACATTTCGTACAGATGAGGACTCACAAAATTTAAGATTCAGGAGCTTGCCGATTATGCGATCTATGTTTTTCAACTTTCTTCTCGGTTTATTTTTTGCTCTGTAGGTTAGTCATTTTAACTCCATGAATGTAATCCAGTAATTTTCAGGGTTCCTTTTTGTAGAGAACAGAGGCAGCCACAGCCACGCTTTCATAGGAAACCTTAGGATTCGCTTTGCCGCCAATGGTAATGTATACTGCTAAATGCTTATAACCTTTACGTAATACGATGTGCCCCAAATTCCGAATAAACCTTTCATTATATTATAAACATATGTATGTGCAATAACAAAGAAATTCTGTTTACTTTTAAACCCCACATCTCAACTGTGTGTTCTAATGATTATAAATCGCTCGGTTTTATTATGCGGATATCTAAATACCTTCAAAACCACCTTACTTAAATCGCTGCACTTTACCTTCGTTTTGAGTAAGGTTGAGTGTGCTTCTTTGATTTGGTATCAGTTTTAACTTCTGATACTTTGGATTTGGAGCGCATTCAGCGCAGGCTTTTGAAATTCCTCTCCTTCAAGAATGATTGGGTCTATCCTGAGAGTGGTATATCACAGGATGACATGGTGTCTCGATTTGGCGTGATTTCTTTAAGTGAACGTAGGGACCCTCTCTGCAGGAAATTCTTACATAAACTTGCTTCACCGATAAAGTGAAGACAAGATGCTTCTGAGTTTTATACAACTCAGAAGCATACGTAGACACAAGCAAGATAGAAGTATATAAGTTATATACTTATGTTATATAACATAAGCCGTAGCTTAACGTCATAATCAACTATGACGTAACTACAAAGTTTCGCGGTTTTCAGTGTAGTTAACATGTTCAATGAAAAAAATAAAAAATATAAACAGTAGACCCAAAAATAATATAACTTGTAGAGGCAAACATCAAGTTTTTTTACTGTTAATCTCGCTTATTAAAATCATTTACTGTTACATAATGCAAATTTACTGAAAAACAAATACCTATCGACTAATTAGCCGGGGAACAACGTTAAGGTTTATAAAAATATCATACGCGTTCAGGAAAATCTCATTTTTCACGATCGATAAACACAGCTACAAAGTTGCTTGTATTCTTAGATTTTAAATACTCGTTTATGGCGAAAATGGCGTCCGATTGTTTGTTTAACGTTCGTAAATAACCTCTTAGAGTATTAATAGCGTATTTGAAAAGAGGATTGTTTCCTTTCTCTAGACGCAACGTGGTTCACTTCTCGATCGTGGAATCTCGTTTGGGCGATTTACGAACAGAACAGTACGCGATCGCGTGCTTTCCTAATTACATTTTTCAATAATATTCATCGAAATTATTCATGCCAGCGCGGTAAACAGCTAGGCAGCGAGTTACACAATAACATGTACCATGAAGAAAACGTGAAACGCATGCAGGAAACGCTATAAATAGACTGTAAAGCGTTAAAAATAGGAATACTTTTTCTTATGTGACTGTATGAGCCTTTGTAAAGAAATGTAAGGAATGTTTTTAAAAATAATAACAATACTTTGTTGCCTAACAGGTAAAATAAATACAATGCATGTACAAATATAATGAATGTACATACGTGTAATTAATTACCTACAAAAACAAACAAACAAAAGAAAGCTAGATCAAACTACAATATATTTATAACATACTGTGATTATCCACAGCTGTACCCAAATTGCTTTCATTAACTCAAAAAAAGAAAGCAGAAAAGAAAAGAGGTGAGAAGAAAGCAAAAAAAGAAAATAACAAAGAAGATGATCGAAGTCAAAACACAGGGCAAAGCCAGAATAGGTAGATCCCCTGGAAAGGACAAAAGTATGGGATGGATTGAAGCTAGGATGGCTTAGAACAAGAAACTGAGGAAGACAAAAATAAGAGAATAGTAGTCTACACCGCAAGGTTTAAAGGACGTAGGATTAAAATAAACCTTAAACCACCTTCTCTGAGTCTGTCCCAGAAGTGTATATAGGTGACCAGAGCAAGGATGCATACTCCAGATGAAACCCAACAAAAGCAAAATAAAGACGAAGAACGGCTGACGAAACCAAACATACTCAACGCCGATGAACAAATATTATGCTCAGCAAAGGTCATAGAGTTGTCTCTGGCCAAAGGAGATCCAGCTAAGTGATAATCATGATTAATTGGAATTGTCTTATGAGAGTAAGTGACAATTTTGCACTTATTCACATTAACCGTCAGCTTATTGTTGATACAGGACAGATGGAATATCTTAAGTTGGCCTTGTAAATCATTACAATTTTGAGAATTGTTGGTAGTGATATATAATTTTAAATTATCTGCGTATAGCAACTTGTGACAACTCAATTGATAACGCAAATTGTTTAATATCAAAAACAAAAGTGGACCCAAGTCGCACCTTTGAGGAACTCCAGAGGTTGGTTCGAAGTAATTAGATTCAAAGCTCATATTGTCACAATTTATTTTCTATGAAGAAAATGTGAATGGAACAAAGACAAAAGTGAAGATGAAAATCCAATATTGTCCAATTTTGTAATAGCATATAATATTTTCTAACGTTTCGGATTCTTTATGTAAATATTCTTTTTGATTTTTACTAGAAAATAAAACCTTTAATGTTTAAAGAACGAAATCTATAATATTATTAAACTATACTTGGCTCGTAAAAGTTTCCTTCAACAAAATGGAGAACCCTTGGTTTCGGTAAGTCCTTAAGGATATAATTAGATGATGGATATCTGAATAGAGAGTCTATTCCTGTAAATTAATAGAAACTATGTACTATTTAATTTGACGAGATATAAAGGCTATAAACAAATATGGATTAAACATGGTTTCATTCGAAAATTCCATTACAATAATAGATGCTTTAATCTACTATATCAAACTGTCAATATTTGATATTGTAATACGCTAGGCTAGAGATTATTTCAAATTATTTTAACAGGGATGATTAAGTTTACACAACTAACGTTCCTGAATTGCTACAGTAGGGTGTTTCTCAAATTCTATCAAGGATAGAACATTGCGAGTTCGTATTAATGTTGTAATTATCAGCACAGCGGCATCTTATAGCTAAAATGTAAATCACCGTTCGTGATGAAACTTTGTCAATTCATAGACCCTGTTGGGTGTCCTTCAAATTTCATTAGCGAACTAACACCATATAAGGAAATCTTTCGGCTGGTGTAAGCCTTCATAAATAGGATGTTGAAATAAAGACGAAACAGAGAGTCCTATGCTTACTTCTTGAAAATTGGTTTTGTTTGTTTGTTTTGATTGCTGTGTTGGGTATCAAATATATAAAGGTAATTCTGATAATTATAGAAAATGTCCGCAAAATTATGAACCTTGCCATACTTACGATATATCCCGTATACGAGTAATTCTGGTAATTATACAATGTGTCCAGAAAATTATGAACATTGGCATATTCACAATATATCCCGTCATGCTGCAAACGTTAAAAGTGAATCTAATTTTATATGAAAGTCTATACCTATTAGTGATAGTGTTCGAAATATACGCTTTTAATTGTGCGAATATATCACGGTTCTTAATAGCACAGGCAGCTAGTGAATGTTTCCGATAGTTTAGACATTACGCTACCTAATAATAAATATGTCACAACAAATCAGCAGTATATTTTTCATTCCACAAAAACATGGGACGCTCTTATTATTAGTAGGTGTACAAAAGGCAATAATATTTGATTTATTGAAATTAGTTGATTTTACATGGTTTTACAATGTAGATTTGTTGATAAACATAAAGAAATCGCTGAGTGAAATACTATAAGTACATGATTCGTATTGGCAACAATATGAAAACTACCTATAAGGAACAAACAGACTAGTTCTTTTCTTTTAATGAAATGAAAATTGGAAGGTAAAATATATATACACTCTTGGTGCATTATTCTTTGTCATGATAATGAAAGTTAAAAAAAGAGTTGAAAACAATGGTATTAATTTGCATGCGGGGCTGTTCACATATTGAGGATTGGTACAAACAAATCGATTGCAAGATCAAGGGATCATTGAAGATTCCGAAAACCCCAATTCAAAAAATTTTGCATGAAGAATTGTGTGTAAAAAAATGGTTTCTCGTCGGATACCGCATCTGTTAACCGAAGAACAGCAGCTAAGATGAATTGATGCCAGAAAATAAACGCCAGTTATCTGCTTGGGTGTTAAAAGTCATCCACTCCCAAAGTGTCTCTAAAAAGATGCTCGAAACATTTGTCTCCCTCTGTAAGATCAAAGAACTGCCAAGTGATACTCAATTATTTGTTTATCACAAGTCATTGCTGAGCTTCGAAAAAGCAACCTCGAACGTCGAATCATCCTCTATCAAAACCATGCAAGTTCGGACATAGCACGCAAGACAATTGCATTTTTAAGGCAACAAAACTTCGAACTGTTAGACAGACCATCGTCAGTTCGGACCTAAATCCCAACGAATTCTTTATCTTTCCGGAAATCAAGAACGAACTGCGTGGTCAAAGGCTCCAGTTTTTAAAAATGAAGTCTATCTACTGTTTTATTCCAGCATATGGAAAACCTAAGGCACAACAAAAGCCTGTAAAACTAAATCAAAAGGAAGCAATATTAATGAAATAATACAGAATAGAATTAACATCAATAATTTGAAAAATTGTAACAATTTCGTGAAGATCTTTTGATTCTGTATTAGAAAAAATTATCAACTTTATTTCTACCCGTTACTAACCCGATTATCCGAACAAAGCAGTACTTACACGTTTGATAGGGCATTGGTTATAAAAAGCAAGCATAAAACCTACGCGCTCGATAACAGCGTACATCGGGGGCGTGAATGCCAACCTACGAACCTTAATCGCCTTGAAGTCGACGTCGAGGACTTGGGTATTTCATCTAAGTTCAGCAATTATGACGTAATACCAGTAATGCATAGCGTGCCGAAACTTTAAAATTAACTTCCCGCCGTGCAGTTGAATAATTCCAATTTAACTGGAAGGTGTAGAGAGGGTAAGTTATACTGTCGGAGAGAAAGAGCAGTGTTTGAAACAACAGATGAGCGCTTGAACAAAACCGTCGTCATTATTTCGAATTGGCGTTGGACGAAGTTGGGAACAAAATTAGAACCGACTTAGTTAAAAAAAAAAAACGGACGAGACTGTAAAATTTGTATTTTCTGCAGTAATACGGTTCAATGTAGGAGTAGTAAAGTTATTTTCGTGGAAAATGAAAAGTTATAATTTTTGTTTACGACTGCGTGCAAAACACATTTCTTATTAGAATTGCTGTTATAAAAGCTTGGTCAGTGTAGTAATTATGCAAAGGATATTCACGAACAATAACTAGTCAGCCTTTAATGCGATCGTCTTATCTATATTATACAGGGTGGTGCAGGGGAACGGGAAATTTTGAAATAACGTCATTTCCACGAATAAATTCATAAAACTAGTAATTTATTAACGAAAATGCATGTATGCAGCATGCCATTTATGTTTTTACAATCAAAATGTCCAAAAGTGTCTCTTTACTTTTTAAAGATGACATCGGAAAGATGTCCTCCCATTCGGCGTTAACACTCTAACAGCCTGTTATGAAAACTCTGGAATGCGCGGTGTAGCAAATCTTGGCGAATGGCAGTGATTTCTTGTTGAATGTTCTCCTTCAGTTCATGGCTTGCTGCGGGTCGTGTACAGTACACCTTGCCTTTAAGATACCCCCACAGGAAGAAGTTGCACACACTAAGATCAGGGGATCTCGCAGGCTATTCAATGTCACCGTTACGTGAAATAATGCGTCTTCCAAACAATTGACGAACTGCTGCCATCGAATGTCGAACAGTGTGTGACGTGGCTCCGTCCTGCTGAAACCACATGTTTTCCATGTTAAGATTAAGCTCGTACAGTCTCGGTGTAAAAAATGTTTGAAGCATTTCAACATATCGAGCGGATGTTACTGTCGCTGCACTACCATCCTCACGTGTAAAAAAATAAGGGCCGATAACACCATGACATGATACAGCACACCATATTGTGACCTTGTCGCTATGTAGTGGTCGCTGGTGTAACTTACAAGGATTGTCCTGGGCCCAACAACGAAAATTCTGTTTGCTTACGAGACCGTTCAGGTGGAAATGGGCTTTGTCTGATATCCATATGTTACCAACGAAATTCGCGTCTTCGTTAATTTTAGCCAATATCTGCCTACTAAACTCCATACGTGACGCTGGGTCTCGTTCATGTAATTGTCGCACAGTCTGCAACTTATAGGCATGGAAATGTAATTCGTGCAGTATTCTTTATAAGCTTCGTCGCTTAATCCCTAGCGTAGATGCATGCTGTCGAACGGAGCGGCGAGGACTTCTCTCGATTGCAGCTCTAACAGCCTTCATGTTTTCTGGGGTACGTACCGTTCGAATGCCACCTGCAGCTTTCTTTTTCAAGAAACAGGATCTTTCTTCAAAATTACGCACCCACGTTGTAATCGCATGCGCAGATGGGACACGTCCGTGACGTCCAAGCTGGTAATGCTGTCGAAATATTCTCTGCGCGGCAGTCGCACTATCACCATTTTTATAAAACGCTCTCACAACTACTGCAAGTTCCGCACCAGTCCATCGATCCATGATTACTAAATGGCAATGCGTTCACAATAATTGTGCGACGTTACGAACAACTGCCGGCTCTACAGTGCTGACAACTGTAACGTTCCCCTGCGCCACCATGTAGAACAAAGTTGTGCGTAATAGGTTTAGTGATTTAATAGAAAAAATGCAGCAATATCTACTAAATAAAATTGTTAGTGGGCATTCCAGATAACGGATAATAGGAAGTGTTATCAGTTAATATGACGCCTACAGATATTTTTATAAACAAGTGACAAATTTCTTAAATGAGAAACTGAACACAGATGTCTGCTTTAATATGTTGTTTTATAGCGATCATCGCTGAAAAACATAAAGAATGTTACATTTTTTCTATTAGTTGTCAGGGTACGACAGCAGTTGTTCTTGGCTAAATCTTCCAATAATTTTACTGACGTGAAAAATCGCTGTAAATGTGGTAATATTTTCTAGAGAGAGAGTCAGTCAAGTTTTTCACTACTGATTCATCTAAGGCTTCATCTGACTTATCACCGTTTTTACCTGTGTACATTTCAAAATGGCATAGATATCCTCCTATGTCTGGTCTAACGCATATTTTATAACCTGTATTTATTGGATTGAATGGTAAGTATTGTCTGAAGGATATACGGGTCTTATGTTTTACCATTCAAGGACCATAGTACATTAGATAGCTTTGTGGCAGCCTTTAGCTGGTATAACAGGCACGGATAATGCTGCCAGCCATACATCTGGTATTGTTATGCCCTACTATACACCAAGCAGGCTATGAATTAGTGGAGCACCCACCATATTCACCGGCGATTACAGGCTATTCTCCAAAGTAAAACAGATCTTAGAGATCCCCCCTCGTATCTTGTGTTTTTAACGCTGGCGCAATTTAATGCTCACGGCTGTTCTGATCGAGCATTAGGATGTGTTTTGTCCTGGTTCCTAATAACCCCAGTTGTATCAACCGATGGCCATTACTAACATCTTATTTACACCCAGTATAGGTACAAACCACTATATTACCTGTTGATCTACTAAAAGACGCTTCCCTTTCATCCAATGCAAGTTTATTGTTAATTTAAGTTTACTTTCCAAAAACCTACAGACGTATCTATCAATTTAGGTAACAAGTTGTATTTAACTGTTTAAGTATTTACTTCATTTGCTTTGCTTAATACGTCTCTATGCCTTAGTGTATGTGTATATGTGTGTACGCTTGTTGCGTGAGTACACATTATAAACTAGCAACGATAGTGAAACGTAAATATTTACGCATCAGAACTAAGCACACACATCCACATGCACAACGCGCGCACACACAACCGTAGGTACGTATTACGAGAACGAATACCTGCCGTTCTAATACCGAACTCTCGGATTTTCTTGTGCGTATCGCGATCTGTTTGCTGGTTGACCGCTGCGTAACGTGATAAAACGCAGAAATAAAACACTGATCTTAGCGAGAGAACAAAGCGAAATAAATTCGCTTCTGGTTAACTGAGTTGTTTTATTGATTCGAAAACGTTCGGGCCGTGTTGGTGTGAGGGCCAAATGTCATCCTGTAACGATGAGATAGCGGGACGTAGAGAGAGAGAGAGAGAGAGAGAGAGAAGAATGGAGAGCGAGAAAACGGCGTTGAAAGGAAATATGAATTTATGACTGATCGACTGTCGGTGTTTGAAGATATTTATGCCCGAAGTTATTTCACCGAGAGTGAAATGACTCTGGTATAATGTCACCATCGTCGTTACAAAGGACAAAACTTACGTTTTCGTTAACTGGTGACTTATTTGCTTGTGTGCTTGTGAACTTTATAATCTACCCATTTCTTTTACAATTGCAGGTGTGCTATAAGCATCAACACTAACGATATTTATGTATTTCTGAAATTTTGTTTTAATCTTACGTCCTTACATACCTTGCGGTATCGAACTACTCTCTAATTTTTGTGGAAGTTTCCTGTGCTAAGCCAGTTGTTTAGCTTCAATCCATTCCATACTTCTTTTTTCTAATATTCTATACCTTTGTTCTTTCCAGGTATTTTGTGGTTTACCTATTCTGTTTTTGCCCTCTAAAATCTTCTTTGTTATTCGATCTTCTTGCATTCTGTGTATATGTCCAAACCATCCCAGTTGTCTCTTCTCTATGATTAGTCCCATTACTAGTGATTGTCGTGTTTCTGATTTTGTCTCTCCTTGTTACTTCTTCTATTCTTCTTAAGAATCTCATTTCCATGGCTGTGACTTTTGATTCTCTATTCTTCAATGATTGTTCCTTAGTACTTGTATCTTTTAACTTGTACCAATATTGTTCTTTCGCTTCTGATGTTGTGTTTTCTTCTTCTACCGCTATTATCATTGTGTTTGTTTTGATCGTGTTTATCTCCATGTTTATCTTTCTTAGTTCTTCTTGATATATCTTTAGATTTTGCTATAGTTCCTTTTCCGAATCTGTTATCAATAACCATCAATCTGCAAATATTTTCTCAAAATTGTAAAAAAGAGAAATATTCAGCACATCGATTTTTATTACAAAAATTGAAAGGTTTATTCATTAACAACAAGATGAATATAAAAAAACTACGTTAAAATACTTCATACGTTTCTTTTATAGACGTGAACAAAAAACTTCATATTATATTCGTCAAACGTAAGTCAGTAATACTGACATTCATGTTACCGATCTACTGCTATCTGCTCAGACCGTCAAGCAGTAATAGAAGCTCTCGACTCCACACAGGCGAAGTCAAATTTGGTGTGGAACTGCATGAATGAACAGGCTCGGAAGTCGAACTAAGGTGACCTTAGCCTGGGTACCAGAATACAAAGGTTACCGAGGCAATGTGAAAGCAGACGAATTAGCCCGAACAGTTTCATCAGCTGGAGGCCAAGGAGTTTCTGGTAGATACAAGCCTACTTTTCCAGCGGACCTACCAAGCCGGGACAGAAAGTTCGTTAGCTGTACGCTCAGGATGCATATGAGCAGCTTAGGCCTGACAGAGGAAACAGTATGTAGATTTTGCCAGGCGGAAGAGGAGACGGTCATTCACCTGCTGTATGATTGCACAGCGCTAGCGGGAATACGGCTCTCAGAAATGGGTTCAGAATATCCAAAAACCGAAACCTACGTAGAGGGATCACTCATGAGGCTGTTCGGTCTAGTGTCTTAAACAAACGTAATATACTCGATCTAATAAAAGAAAAAACCACAATAGATCCGAAAATATCGCAGTGGGATAGGACAAGAACTACCTCGTAATTTAACCTACATACATGTGGTGTTAAAATAGGCAAACATTTTAAAATTCTTAATAGAAACTAATTTAATTGGACCCACCTTTGCCTTTCTTACACATTCTAGTTTACGTGATATAGATTGAACCAGAGTAGTTTTAAAGTCTGGAGGAATTTTCCTCCACTCTTCTAAAAGCGCTAGTTATATTGTATGCGCTTATAAGGCGCAGACTGTATATTTCTTTCAAATAGAATTATTATTTCTTCAACAAATCGTAAACTTGTGAACGGTATTACACATAGTTTTACAGTAACATATTCATGTACACTGTAGGCTAGGCTTTCGCATAAGAGCTTACATATATAACATAAGCGATGTTTTCGAGATAACCTTGCCCGTAGTAATGTGGTGATGCCGCGCGCATCGTTCACGACAGACAGACTCTAGCTCAGCGCGCCTAACAGCCATCCGGTATAAATAATGTCGAATAAGATAAAATTAATGTCTTACAACGCTCGACTAGAATAAACGCTGCAGCGATACATTAGAGATCACTGAGAGAACACCATCAATTTAGAATGTTATCTCGTTGTTTTTTCCTGTTCGACCGCATTAAGTACACTAACAAATTTGACGTTGGGCTGCATATGTGATTATTTCATTACCATAACGTAAGCGTTACCGTATAATTCGGTATAATACGATACATGTACTGGCACTATTTTACGGTTTGTGGATTTGTTAAATGGTGATTAAATTAACTTTATTGAGTGTATTTGTGTTTCGCCGAAATGTGCAATTACATCTCCATTAGTTTAGAGATTTTTTTTTTCATGGGCGGGGCTTTAACCCCAAAGAGCAAACTCGGCCAGTACCCGCCCGAAAACGATTAGTTTGTATTCCACTTACTGCCAACCATAAGCAATGTGAGCAAATGGAATAATTATGAGTGAGGACGAATATTATTCAGTCACTAATCCAGATTTATTTTATTATTTTTGGCATGAACTCTGTAGGAGACAATAACCTACCAGTTGTCCGCGAAAGACCTAACTATGAGGACAGTGGTGTAATTATATAGACCTAGATAAGCATTGAGGAATATCTGAAAGATATTCTACAACTTCATATTCTTCTATGTTCAGCTGCAGTAGGGGAACAATTCATTTTTACGATAATGCTCGCTCCTTCGAGGACACATGATGAACAACTGGTTTCATGGACTTGGGGGTAGAGGATATGGAGTGGCCAGCCAATTTTTCAGATGGTAATCCAATGAAACTCGCTTAAGATATTTTAGGTAAACATGTTGCTGCGGGAAATATCACGGAGGAATGGGACAACACCCAATAAGAATTGAGACTCTAACCTAGCGCATCCAGATGGAGATCTAAAGGAAAGGTAGTGCCAATTGTATGTGGCAAAGGTTCGATGATGATATAGAAACATTTTTATGAGAACGGAGTGGGAAATTTGGTAGAGATTGAAGCAATATTAATAATAATAATAAGAGTTCAACAAGCTTTCAGCGAATACCTATTGATGAGTATAGCAAGTGTATCCATAAGTTTTTCCGGTTTAATTAAGAGATGGCGCCAGCGAAAGGTACGTAGCGTATTAATTTGACACATATGCCATTTTGTTCGTGTGGCATGTTCAGTGATCATGTCGAGTTTTGTGGCTGAAAAATTTGCGGCACGCATTACTTTTTTTATTTAATCAAAAGAAAATGGCTGTTGAAAGTCATTGTTTGCTGGTAGAGACATAAGGTGAACACCCTCCATCGATCAGAACAGGCGAGTCATGGTTTCGAGAATTTAAAAGTGGTGATTTCAATGTGAAAGCCTGTGAGTGCTTTGGTAGACCACAAAAAATCGGTAACTCAACTCAAACTGAACGGAAACTAGAAGAAGCATTACATGTGTCACAAATAACTATCAGTAGACGTTTACGAACAATAGGAAAAATCAATAAACTCGGTAAATGGGTGACAAAGTTACCTGTGAAACGCCACGAAAGAAAACCATTTTTATATCTAATTGTGATGGGTGGCGAAAAGTGAATTTATTTTGAAAACCAGAAGCGGAAAAAAATCGTGGCTTTCACCTGGCGCTATCGCCAACAAATGATTAGTTTAAACCATGCATTAATCGAAAGACGACCGGAATAGGTCAAAAATCATGGCAAAGTGATTTTGTTACACGACAGTGCAAAACCAGTAAAAGACACCTTCAAATCGCTTGTATGAGACATCGTTCAGCACCCACCGTACTCCCCGGATCTGGTGCCATGTGACTTCGCATCAACGGAGTACACAATCGCAGAGGTGCACTTCAGCAATTTCGAGGAAGTTGGAAAGTGGCTCGACGAATGGTTTGCTGCAAAAGGCAAGCGGCTTTTCTGGCATGGTATCCATAAATTACCTGAAGCGTGGGTGAAATGTGTAGAAGCTGATGGTCAATACAAACGAATGCGAGTGTGATAGCGCTGTTTCGGCTTTCTCTCTGCATGTTTGCACCTTCAGGCATTAGTTGCTCGTTGACAAACTTTGTTTCTGAACATCTGACAAATTTAAATTTCTATTATCGCACCAATATTCTGAGAATATGTGTTTAATTGTTAGAAAATATGTTATTAGCCTTAATATGTATGGGAATGGGTCTGACAGTATTGAATATTAAGGTCGGCGATCACGTTCAAAGCCTCGTGCGATTTAGTGCCACCTGTGCACTAAAACAATAATGATTAGCAGGCGTTAAGTCGTTAAACGGAAAGAAGTAATCGGGAATTAATGTATATATATTATACAGCAAGAAACCCCTGCGCAAGGTACTGTTCATACACCTTCCCACATCACACACAATAATTTGCAACTAAGTCAAACACTGTCGCACACGCGATCGTTAAATCGCGTTACTTTCATAGCCGCCCTTGTACATGTAGCATGCGAAACGTATCATTCACCCCAAATTACAAACGGTCGGTTTTTCGGCCTAATTCGCTCCATATTACGCCGGCCCGGTCTCCGCGTTACATCGTATCACGGACGCACAAGCGCCGACCGAATAACAACAATAAAACGATAATTATTTCCCCGCATAATAGAAAATGAACCCATAATTTTACACCAATAATTATGTAATTTTAGACTGCACGCACACGTACGGTAATTTAGCAGGCGACCGTGTATGTGTGTATAGTATATATGTGCGATTCCGCATGCTCATTATCAGCATTCATGAAATATTTGGACGATGAAATGGACGGGAAGTGGACTTGGGGCGGTGAGATGGACCGCCTCCTTTCAGTCGAGGACTAAGCGTAGACTTCGCATAGCTTTTAAGACGCCGGTAATGAACCGTTTAAGACTGATAAACCGAGGGAAGGGTACTCGATGGAATGCTAAAGTAGTAATAACTCGGACAGACAATTCTTTTAGCATTCATAATCTACTCTAAGAGATGAATCGATAAAGTAGTAGATTTTAAAATGTCTTCGCATTTTAAAATCTGCCTCAAAGTAGCCATTATTATTAACCATCTTAATTTGGTAGTGTTACGGGGTTATGAAGCTAACTTTTTGCATTTAATTCACATTAATACATTGATAAATTTTGAGCGAAGAAATTTGAAATGCTACAAACACCCAAACATATGGCCGATATGGATTTCGTCACATTCTCTGTCATCACACAAATATTTCGTTCGATGCGATGGCTTCAATAACTTTCCCGGTTAGGCATATACCACGGTCTGTTTCAATTTGATATGGAAAACTATTCTTCTCAAGAAATATTGGTAGTTTTTTTCAATATTTACATGCAAATATATTCGCAATAATTAATAAAAAAAGAATGTAGCAAGTGTGAGGATAAAACAATAAGAAGTGAAACACCGCTAAAATCTGCCACAAAAGCAATCGCAGACAGCTGTTCTGGGACTATCTGGCCTTCGTCAATGCGGTGTAGTCAAGGAGTGAGATGAGAAGCAACTTGGAGATGGAAACACACGAATAAGAAGAGCGACCACGCAGTCCAGAACCCACCTAGATCGAGACTGCATACATCCATCGTCGGCACAAAGTGGACATAGCCAACTCAGCGACTTGTCATAGCGGTAAGAATAATAGTAAGAAAGGACTCGGCGAGTTTAGCTAATTCTATCTCGTACCGGCGTTGGATGTGTTTGGTCGAAGTGTCTCCCAGATCAGAGGCACAAATTGGTAGTCTCCCTCCAAGTTGCTTCCCGGCGAACTATTGCGATGACCCTCTTGTTACTTTCACAGTTAAATTCACAGCGTAATGCCATCAAGCTCTCATTTTTATTGAATACAGCGCAGGTAACCTTCTCGATATTGTTAGTTAAGCTACCCAAAGACCTAAAAAAATTGTTGCACGTATTGCTAGCAGAAAGTGGAGAATCTTCTTCGTATTTATACATACCACCATTTAAATCGTCACCCAAAACGACTATCACTAACTTTCACATAATTGATAAGAGCTGCTATTGACACTACATGTGATAAAATTAAAGATGATGAAGTAATCAGATTCAGCGGACACCCATTATCCTTTAGAACATTGTTGCTTAACATGGTATTCAGGTGCGTGTTTATATTTTAAAGGCCTTTACAAATAATAATAATTAACATTAAAAAAAAAAAATAATAGACAACTCTAAAATCATAATGAAACAAAGCAATTGTACGAGAATTACGATGTTCTTATATACGTTCCATAACAAATTATCGTAAGCAAGGTCGACCAGTAATATATACAGGTATACCTATAATACTGTAATTAATATGCTACATAAGATGGAAATTGCAAACCTATTAAGCGGTGCGAATTTTGTGATAAAACTTGGCAGAAACATATAACTGTTTAAGGATAATAACTGATTATAGTTATTTAATCTTATTTGTGTTTGTACATTTTTAAAGCGGTTTCTAAAGATGTATTTATATAATGCCAATGTTAGGAGAATAAATTTTCGAGAATTGTTTGTGACTAAAGAAAATTGCGATGTATACTTATTTCAGTCTAGAATACATTAAAGGATACGAAGTAAATATTCAATCTTTTATAGTCGTTTGTTGGTATTAAATAATAATTACTATGTATATTATAACGCCTAGTAGGTTGCTCAATATAACGCTTACTTATATAATATTTAGTTTCTACCTGTTGCCATAATTCGTCTTTATCCGAAAGTTTTTATTCTACAAATGTCTGCATCAGGCGCTATATACGTTATAATAAATAGAATATACGTTTGTATATAGACTTAGAGGTTATTGAACAATCTCGAGTTATAGAAAAGGTAGAATAGGTGCTTTCAGGTAGAAATACACCTTTTTCTTTACAATAAAGCTAGTCCACACATAACAATGGCAACAATGTGAAGCTGGACAAACTTCGCAGAGGGAGCTTTCAGGAGAATCGTCTGATATATTTTGGTACGTTTGTACAAAGTTGCTTTGATTGAAAGTGTCGCGCAGAATATGTGCCGGAATGAAAATAGATTCGATACGTAAGTAAAAGAATGATATAAAAGTAATGCTTTTATTTCCTAGAAAATTGTCTACCTTAACAAGTATATGATTAAACATAGCTGAATAGAGGATGTTAACGTTTCCTTAAAACGTCGAACAATATATGTATATGTTTACTCTATTTTTAATTTTACGATTAATGTTGGGTGATATAGAAACATTTTGGACGAATTTTAGCTACACGAAGATTTTGGATTAAGCACCCAAAAATTACTTAATTACACTTGAAAACTCCGAGACACCAGAATGTATGTTGGCCAGTGTTATAGATATGCCAGTTTTTCTTGCTTTATTATTAAGAAGAGAGTCTGTATTCGTCATAATATGATTTCGCATTACTTCTATATGATAAGGAAAACACTTTGTCAACTACAATTATTTCTCCCAACAAACTCGATTATAATTTACACAGAATAATTGCAATGTCGTAGGGTTCAAACCTACCGCTGTATCCTCGCAATAACCGTAAATACCATCAACGCAATGCGCGCACAGAATAGTCTTCCAAACACGACTACTACCACCACTAGCGGGCCGCCTGCGTGTTTACGCGCGTGTATTATTATTTTGTGCTGCTGACAACCCACTGGTAAACTGCGAAAGCCCTGACGCCGGTGTCGCGGGATTATCGACCTTACGGCAGTCTACAGGTCACTTACATCGGGTTAATGGGGCTGCTAAATCCATTTGATCAACACAATTAATATTTGATACTTTACACGGACGTGCTGTAGTTATTATGTGGCCGAGGCCGTGTGCATTTATCTAGCCACCGGGAATATACATACATACACATGAGTGTAGGTACGTTTATGAGACACCAAATTAGCTAGCATTACGACGCAGCGTACGATATGCATATATATGACGTACATATGCATACATGCTGTACATATATGCATGAAGTGATTGTATCGCATTACATTTATAGATTCTGTGCAATATGGAATGCGAAAATAGAAGAATTGGATACCCAGATGTTATAAATTAGTGGAATAATAGTAAGAGACAAAGCTGGTCTGGGACTTCAACGAGTTTAGCTCTAATTGTAAATAATATTTGTAGTGAATGTGTGTATTAGCGAGAAGGCAAAAATTATATTGATAGAAATATGGTGTGGATTTTGAAAGTGTATGCCGTAGCTTATTTCATTTTTTTTTGTATAATTTTGCCAGGTGTTAGGTTAAGTGTCATGCTGTCATTAATATTTTCTTTCTGAAGTTTTAACTAATTTTTCAATTATGGTTTTCACCACAGCGCACGAAACCTACGTGACTGAAGTCTTTTTTAGAACAGGTGTGGTAGTTAGTAGAGTTTGGCAACACAGTAACCGTTTATCTTTGGACAATTTTCATGAGAACTTCCCAGATTTCGAAGTACTAGAACAGGACTTTTGTATGTCCTTTACATATATTGTTGGTGTATATCACGAAGCTGGATTTGTAACTCATAAGAAAGATGCTGGTAGGCCAACTATTCATATAGAAGAATTGATTATTGATGTTCTTAGTCGAATGGAATAGGAACCCACAAAACCTTTGAGATGCCTGGCACATACGACATGAGAAACTATATTCTTTCTCCGTGAGTTTTTACATGATCGGCTGATAAGTGTGCACACGTACGTTGAGTTTGTATTTTGTATTCCCTTACTTGAAAAATAGGGCTTTCAAAACTCCTGTACTTAATTGGCAAGAACTTCAATAAAGGATAATGAAAGAATGTGCAAATATAACGCCATGAATGCAACAAAATGCTTTTGATAGTTGGCAAGTCATTGTTATTTCATCATTGTTTAAAATTGTTTTCGCAGTTATATATAAATATTAATGTCAGTGTAACACTTAATCTGTCAAAATTATATCAAACAAAGAAATAAGCTACGACATACATTTTCAAATTCCATGGCTTACTTTTGTCAATATAATGTTTGTTCTCTCGATATATGCTCTTAGCATAATATATTTTACGTTTCATATACTGACTATTGTCTGGAGCGTGTGCTAATCAGAAACGTTCTAGATGAAGATCCCAACGAAAGCTTTGAAACGCCGTGTAGTAGTTCGTTTACAAACCAAAGAACTTCCAACACAAAGAAGAAACCCGAAAGCGAAGATATCTCATTTCTCCACGAATATTCATGTATAATTTTTTGCTCAATCACATTTTCAAAATAATATTTATTGAATCGAATTTTCTAAACGAGTTAAAGTTGGCCCAAACTGTTAAATGAGGAAGGAATAATTGGAATTTTGATTAGATTCGATGTGTAAAACGGTACGAAACTTAAAAATACAATACAAAAAGTAGTAGAGGGATGTGAGCTGTGGTAAGAATAAAAGAAAGGAAAAAATAATCCATAGGTAAGAACTTTAACCGAGAAAATTGTCTCCACTAATTGTACATTTGTAATGGTACGTGGGCTGATGTAACTGGAATCTCAACTAGGATTCTGCAGTCTTTACGGACGAATTTAGATTTTTCCTATGCGTGCATGATAAACAACAAAGAATCAAATAGCATCGAGGTGAAGAAAGGGATTTACTACATCTTATTACATATCATGTTCTTCGGTGCGAGCAACGCGACATGTAACATGGCAATGTGGAGGTAACGGCGTTGGGTTCTATCTGAATTGGAACCCGATCACCTTTACTTTTTATACAAGGTATTAAATAGCGTCTTACGTAAATGATGTGTTACAGGATCATACCCTTGTATGCATCCTATAGATACCGAATGCTTTTTTCACTAGGATAACGCTCGTTCACGTGCTGCTCAACAAACTTTAAAGTTTCTAGAACAGCGCGTTATGCGATTATTTCCGTGACCTACACGATTTGCCTGCCTATCGCCGATCGAATATGTCTAAGATGATATTAGTTGAAAAAAATCAATAATTTACCGCATCTTTCGCAATTAGCTATTGTAAATACCGTACAGCATTGCACACAAATCGCCTATCAGAGTTACACCCAGATGTGCCGAGGAATATGTTTGTCAGCGAGATAATCCTATATATTATTAATTATAACCGGTAAAATAAAAAATATTTTTTGCTTCAGTTTTCAGTCATTAATTACTCGCATAAATTCTCACCTATGCGTCAATTTTCATTGCAAATTTTGTTACTTTTAAAGAAGCCATCCGCTTTCAGTAATAAGCAGTCTACTGAATCCATTTCAGCAGGACGCTATTATTAACTTGAAAGATACTTTTTACATCGTAAAGAGGTTGATACTAAGGATACCATCTATTTTACCCAAATCGGTCAAAAAGGTATCGCTAAAACAATTCTAAATCATGTCTGAGCCTCCACCATGTTCTTTTGGTGGTAATCTACGGACAAATGTCCTTCTGTTTGAACCAAAGGTGAGATATTTAGATTAGTCCGTCCAGAACATTTTCTTTCAATCTTTCAGCGTCCAGTGTTTATATTCTCTGGTCCCTGCTAACTGTTTAGCTTTGTTTCCTTTGTATAACAACGGCTTCCGCATAACATTCTTCCATACACGTCAGTTTGGCGCTAACGCCTTTTTACTGTGATGATACTAATTGGTTTTGCGCGCGAAATATTCACTTCGGTAGCAATTTTTGGTGCTGTTTTTCGTTTATTTCATTTACTCGTGATTACAATTGCACGATCTTCTGCTGGTGTTACTTTTAGACGTCGGGGTCGTTGTTTACTGGATACACCGCCACTTCATTTACAGTTTTTAACACTATAATCTATGGTTCTTTTTTTACCTATAATACGTCCTTCTCTTGTGACTATCCGCTCCAGACAGGAATCATTTTCGAGAGATGCGCAACCAGACCGGAATCATCTACGACTTAGCGGCAACAGCACGGCAAACCGTCGCCAACACCCCAACAAGTGCAGCCCCACAATCGCCACACTCAACTCTATGCAGCAACTAACACATGGTCGTTACACGAAGGAAATAATATTTTTAATTCAACCTGCTACTAAGGCAAGGGCTTGTCAATAGCAAATAATCACTATGCTAATCGTCCTCAATGAAAGCCAAAACACGTAAATCTAAACAAAGTACTTTGGCATTTTAAAATTTTTCAATATATGCTGTTACCAGTACACAAAGAGTACTTAAAACAAAAAAAAAGAGAAACAAAAATTAGCAAGTACGTGTGTACGTATTTTGAAATCCTGCAGGTCTTGAAACATTACGTTCTACGATTTAATTTAGCAATTTCTCGGTTACTTTTATCGATATCATAATATGCCACTATTTGAGCACGCGTTTCCGTAGATAATTCTTTTCTTGCAGGTTTTAACCTTGCACAAATTCTACACTATTCACTGCTTGCAATACGAAAGCTGAATGCAAACTAAATTTTTCATTGAATTAAAATGCCCGTGTCGTCTATTTTCATATTTTAAGATGGCCGTGACATTTCCGGAAAACTGCTCTTTTTCAAATCCATGTACCTAAACGTACCTGCTCCTCAAAAAGGGTCATTTTCAATAGCTTAATGCCAGTCGGCAGATTACGTACATACAGAACATTATGGTGGAATTATAATTTACCTCGCACTTACAGTTTAATAATACTTTGACAGAGATAAAAATAGTTTTATCTTGAATAATTTTCAGTTATGCATGTGGGTAAGCACTTATGGCCGATAGTGTAGGCATTGCAACACTTACACTACCGCTCAAAACTATTTAGGCACTCTCACTAACAGCAAAAATGTATAAAAACTCAGCAAAAATGTTAATAATATTTATTTTTTATGTACAGATACACGTACATGAATAAAAATATATTAAATAAATGTGAAAATTAAAACGTTTAATTTAAATTTTGCTTTCATCTATGTGACCTCCTCTTGATTTAATAATTGCAGCACACAATCGAGGCATTCTCGCAATAAGTTTTGCCCGAGTTTCTTGTGTTATTGAGGTCCAACTCGATTGTAATTTGTTCCACACGTCAGTAGCTGATGCCGGAGCCGATTTCCGTACTTCCCGATCTAGCTCTTCCCATAGTAACTCGATTGGATTCAAGTCGGAGCTCTGGGGAGGCCATTCCATAATTTTCAGAGTTCCTTCCTCTTCTAAATGGCGTAAATAGTCTTTACATAATTTGCTGGAAGATAAAATTTGACCCAAAAGTTGGTAAACATAATACTATATGAATAATCCATGAAAACAGGGGTGCCTAAACACTTTCGAGCGGTAGTGTATATACAAACTATTGGGTTATACTAGTATTTGCTTAATGAAACTTATATTATAAATATTCCATAGAACGTGTTTGCTTGAAGCTACAAGCAAATACATATACACGCATGTTTTTCAAATTGTTGAAAGAGAAAACAACTTGCATTCGAAATATATCAGTTAGAATTATTACACGATTTGACATAATAATAATTAAATTTCGTCTTTGTTGACGGTTTATTCTGTATTATAATTGAGAATGTATACAGATATAAACACAAAAAATCAGAGATATTCTCGCATTTATCAATCGAATGAATTTTTAAAAGTATTTTAGGAGAAATACAACAAAGGTAGGCAAAAAATAATGACTGTTCCGACAAAAATAAGAGAAGAAGAACGGGACGCAACTCAAACGCGCATACGCATGTTACGTATATCCATACACCGGTTTTCCCTCTGAACTCTTTATCAAACGCAAACAGACTGCGCACCCATACATATACACGCTCGTAAAAAAAAGCTTTCGAAAAATAGATTTGGGGTAAATAAAGATGAAAGAGTGTAGATTGAATAACGTTAGTGGGTGTGTAATTAATAATTGAATTTTAAAAGCCGCTTTGTTGAAAAGCCCAGACTTGCTTGCCTTCGGTACAATACGAAAAAAAGTTCTCGAAACTTCGTGAACGGGCAGAGGAGAAAGCGGTTGCTTATATAGGGTATAAATGTGTAAAGAACGACGACACAAATATATTTGCGAACGATGTTATTGTTATTTTAATTACCCCAGCTCGACGCTGGTATTGTTCGCGAAATGCCCGGGCTCCGTGTTGGGGTTGTTATAAGATAAAACAGGTGTTCCGAACGCTTCAAATTTGTGGCGCAGCATTACAGGATACAAATGAACCCGTTTTTGATGTTATTTCTTTTATTATGAGTAGCAATGAAGCTATTAAATTGGAAGGGAAAATATGTACCTTTTAAAGAGTAATCAAAAAATAGTCCTTTCAATTTGCGATGATCTTTCTATTAGTGATGTCAATAAATGCCCCTGGGAGTAATTTTTGAGCTTCAGCATTTACTTGATAATAAAAGGAGGATTCTAATGTAAGAAATGAAAAACTTAGCTAAAAATGGGGATAAAACCTTGCTTTCTGGAATATTAATAAGCTCCGCTTGCAGTAAGAGATTGTTTTCTGTATTTCTAGTGGGTAAATTGATTTCGATTAGAAAGATGGCAGGATGGTTAGTGAAATATTAAGTTTCAAAAAGGAAGTCGCACCCCTGAGACTTCCAGAGAAAATTAAGTTTGCATAACATAAACTCCCTAAATATACAAAAATGATTTCTTAACAAATGTAGTGCATCATTTACTGAACGTTGTTCCATAAATTGAAATGCATTGAAGCTGAATTTTCGAAGTACATCAAATTGAAAGCTTAAGTATTCATACAATAATATGATAAAACTTGCGGCAAAGAAGAAGAACTAATTTACATTTTAAAAAGCATCTTCTATCCTTTTCCTAATATTTTGCACCTAATTAGGTATTTAATTGGCGTTATCATAAGGTATAACATATTTTGCAAAAGTCAGCTACGCGTCCATAAGTAAAAATGATGTGTTGGGAAAACTAAGGAAAATTAGCGATATTTCTTTAGTAACATAGTAAGCCTGATATTAACGAATAAAATAATTTAAAGTGAAATAATGAAATTCAAGGAAAAACAAACACATTAAGAACTATAGAAGTGCCTGTTGATGTGTTACTGGGGCAAAAATAAACTCTCATGTATCAAATTGAAAACAATTTATTAAAGAAAATAGTACAGGCAACTGCGCTGTAGAAATTATATATATTTAAAGCTAATAAATATGACTAAATGACACTCAATTTTGGTTTTTGATTATTTCACCCATTTGTGGAAATTTAAAAAATATCGTGTTTTCTTGTTCCTTTAAATAAACCAAGAAAGATGTTAACAGTTATTTTATTATATGCGTACTGGGATATAGAGGGCGCCACTAATCAAATGTCAGTAATAAAAATTAACCATCTTTAGTTAACCTAAATCCAAGATTTCAGTGGAATACGTGTTGTAGCTACAATAAACTGTCAAAGTGACAAGTTAGTTGAGAAATGGTATTAAACCGAGAACACGAATTCTTTTTTATAATTGTCGAAAACAAGTATCTCAATAAAAATGCCTCGCCGAGTTGATTTCTGTATTCGACAATAAAATTTGTTTATATGGAGAATTTAAACGTTAACGATGATTCAAGAGCAGGTGCACCAAAAACGGCAGTCATGCAGGAAAACGTCCATGCTGTGAGGCATCAATAGGGATTTCAAAGACATAAAAATGTTGCATGAAGAATTATGTACAAAAAAATAGTAAAAATTCTAGACCGCTTTAACGCCGGAAACTCTAAAAACGTGTACAACATCGTCAGTAGTGATGAATTTTGTATTTATTCAGATGAGCCAGAAAACAAACGCCGGTCGTCTGTTTGGGTATTCCAGGGTGAAGAAAAACCGACAGAAGTTATCTGTTCTCGTTTTTTTTGGATTCATATTTTACGTAATCACACCTTTTCATTTTCCGTACTCTTTTATTTTATTTCAAAGACCTAAATAACGACCTTCTTATGGATTCCTTAGAAATGTTGAGGTTCATTTTGTCAGAGTACTGATGTTTGCCAAACTGTAACAACTAACCCGGTACACCCCTACCTTCACTTCCGTTTAAATCGGAAGTAATCTAGGAAAGTGAAAGTAGTGAAATAGATCCTCTTTCGAGGACATAAACAAGAATTGAAGAGCAAAGAGGAAGAGGATCGATTTTTACGGAAGTAGTGCTTCAACAATAAAACAAAGCAGCGACCGTACTCTGATTAAGTTTAATCGAATCAGAAAGTAATCCTCTTCAGTTGCGGAAATCATTTCGGCGAGATGTAAGGTCCACAACCTAATTGGATATTATTTGCTATTTACGGTGACCATCGGACCCGAATTATCCGCAACATATTTGCTAGCACATCATCATCATCATCATCAGACGGATAGACTCTATTCGTCTCTTCCAGCTAATGTAAATAGATTTGGCGACGACAAAGATGTCATCACATAAACAGTTCGTTCTCGACGCTACGGAGGTAAGTATATCTACGTATGTATGTGACGCCGAAAAGTCATTTTCGCGCGGACGAAATCCCACGACAAACTCGCACATTTCGAAGATTAGTGTCAGCGAGTCGCTGTTCCGAGCCGCGTACAGAGGGCGCTACAGCGTCGACGTTGGAGGCTTTCACGCGTCCGCCTGCCCCCCTCAGACCGTTGCCGTTGTGTCAGTCGCCTTTCTTCTTCCAATTACCAGCGCGTCGTGCATGCTACATACTTTCGGTCCGCACTCAACCCCGGCGCTCATCAGGACAAATGGGAGTCGACCACTTGTTTAACCGGATTACCTAGGTATTGTCGTCGCAATTTCGGGCGGTTTCTCTATAATTGCAGCTATAAAAATGGGTATTTCAATTAGTACTAAAATACATCTGCTTCAATTTGTTATGTATGGAAATAATAAAATATGCTCACTTATAGTTAAATACTACGAATAAAGCTATTGTATTGGGAATATTGTAGGATCTCTTTTCTCGTCAAGAACATGCTCGATTTTCAATCTACTGTATCACGAGGGTAATCTTTCATACTATTGTATAGCTTGATGTTTCATGTCGATCTGTCAAGTAGTTTGTGTTATATACCTGTTCAAAGCAGAGCACTTTTAGTACCTTTTAAAAATTAAATATCTGTGAAAAAGTATTACGCCTAGAATGTTCTAGAGCCATTTTGAAGCGGTTTGGGCAAAATCCAACAGGACTTTTCGCGCCAGTTTGTAACTTCGGATGAAATGTGGATCCACCACTACACGCCAAAAAGTAAACAGCAATCAAAACAGTGGACTAAACGTGGTGAACTGGCTTCAAAGAAAACCAAACACATTCTGTCGGCAGGAAAGGTGATGGCTTTCATTATCTGGGAGACGAACGGAATCTTACTTACGATTACCTTCCAAAAGGATAAACGACGATCGCTGGACAATACTGTTCCAAACAGCCACGCTTGCCTCTGAATTTAGCCACCCAACCCCAGCTAGCCACGTAATTATCACTTTATTATTTTTTATTATTCACTTTCGTTACCGAAATCCTCTATGAAATTGGAATGTGCCGCAATCCAATGGTTGTCCGCAAAACCAATCGAAGACTAACTTTTACATGCTCAGGTAGTTTGCTTTTCGTTTTCCTTTGCCTGTACGAACGCAGCAGCTTTTACCAAATCTACAATTGAAGCAAGCATAAAGGAATGAGAAAAAATAATACATTTTGATAATACTTACTCTACTATTCGGAAGAATTTTTTTCTTTTTTGAGTTCTTGAATTAGTGTATTGTAATTCCTATAAGTAGTTCTGCTTCAACTTGGGCATCTTGCAATTTCTTCCGACTTCCTTTGATGGCAATAGCTTCGTAAGAATCAAATTGTGACACCACAGCCACACCTTTAACAGAGACACATAAACAGGTAAACTGAAATTTACCCAGGATCATACGTGATGGGATCATGAGTGGAACAGCGTCATATTCCCTGACGGGAAGAAATGTAACTTGGACGGGCCTGATGGTTCCAAATACTATGGGTACGATTTGCGCAAGAACATTGAAGCTTCGACGACCTCAAATTTTGCTGGCGGTAGTGTAGTGGTTTGCGCGGCTTTTACCCATAACAATAAAATCCTTGTATGTTTTATTTCTGCGCGAATGAATTCTAACTCTTATATACAATTTCTGGAAACGATTTTGTTAGATTTTGGTGAACAATTACCGACGCAAGACTGGATATTTCAGCGGGGCAATGCAATTATCCAAAATTCCAGATGAACAAAGGTGTGGTTTCATCAAAAGCAAATCAATTTATTACAATGGCCTTTTCGCTCGCCCGATCTGAACTCGAAATAAAGTTTTTGGGGGAATATTGGCAACGATACGATAGCGACAATGAACTAAAATCTGCGATAACGGGGTCTTACAGTGCTGTTTCTACTTCAACATTGACCAAATTGATAGACAGTATGAAGAGCCGGATGTTTGAAGTTATTTTGAATTGAGGATCTAACACTTGCTACTAAGTTTAGTAAGAATTTTTTATATACAGTCAAACCTGGATAACGGAGAGCTCAAGGGACCGCGATCTCTTTTTTCTCTTATAGAGGTTTCTCACTAACCCGAGTTTCTAGCTTACAGAGTTACAGAATGGGGTCTGTCACACTTATAGAGGTCTATAAAAATACGGCAAATATGACGTAATTAGAAACAAAATACGTGTATGTGTGGGTATTACATATTTATTGAAATAATAGCTGAACATAAATGTTATATATAATAATATTATAACAACATTTACTTGAAAAAAATCTGTTCATTTCTTTTGCGATTCTGTTTTTAGATTTTGTGTATGTTTTTCAAGTTCATAAATTTTATCAAATATGGTTTGATCAACCGCCGCATATTCGTTCTTAAAAGACGTTTAATATACTGTACTCACACATTTCAATCACATTGTGTAAATATTTATACAATATATTTATTATTACGAAATTATATCTCATAATCTTCAAAATTTCTCGTACGACGGAAGGGTGGCACGACTAGAAGCATTTACCTGTATAATTTCATATCAAGTATGTGTCTACTGTGTGGCCTACCATATAGGCAAACAAAGGTGTTACTATGGATATAGAAAAACATCGTGTCAAAGTCACAGATGTTGTCATGGTCTCTCCTGAAAATAATTAGTTATTTTCTCATATAACTCTTTAATTTACAAAGATCTTCGATTATATCCAGTCATAAAGTGTATCAGCTGATACTACAAATAATATCTGGAAGTTCCGGCCACATATATTGGAAGCCGAAGACCAGTCCATCTTAAAGGCGAGAAATCACGTGCGAGTGAGTACGATTTCCAAGATTAAAGACGTCTAATCTTCTCAAATTCCTCAAAATTATTTGTATCTATTGTTCTCATTTTGTTTCGCATGCTAATTAGAATATTTAAAGATTAGCTAGACAGGGATAGCCTTAGGTTTTCTGTAAACGAAAACATGTTTTGTCAAAAAGCGGTACATATTTATTAATTTGTTAATATATTTACTTTTTTCAACCTTACATTTGGTTATTTTAATTAGAAAACATTATTATTTAATTTAGAAAACAAAAAGAACAAAATTTAAATCAAAGATCCATATAAAAAAATTAAAGAGCCTGAGATTTTCCACCACAATACATATACTGTGATACTACGTGATGCATTAGATCATCTACTTCCTATTTCCGTCGTAGTGTAATTAGCCGTGTTATAGGAGCTTTCGTTACAAAATTAGACTGAGAATTGTGAATTGCATGAAATAGAATAATCCGTATTTCTAATAGATTAATAGACTATTCTGAGATAAATCTTAAAATTGCGCGGTAATGGTGTATATCTAAGGCCAGTTTATAACATCGCCGACGTGTGAGGACGCTACAAATTATGTCAGATCCTACTAACAGATGTGAGAAGATATTTAACATTATTTCAAACACCATTTCAGTAAGGTCTATAATACGTATCTACCCGTGTTACATTACGTACGCTCACAAAGAAACCAGTTTTATTTTTATGGAAAGAAGAGAGTAAAGGCGAAGAAAAAAGAGGGGAATTCGAAGTGGACAGGTTTATTATTGCGAAACCTAATTTAGTATTTATTCTCCGTTTCGGGTCGTCGTTTATCTTTGTTTCTTTTAAAATTAAAATAGCTCATTTTTTATAAGCAGTAATTTTTATTCTCTCTGCATTTCGTATTCTCTATTTTTTTATGTCGTTGGACTTTTTATTTGTTCTTTTCTCGTACTATCCGGTGCGTTATTTGGGCTTTATATTTTTTTTTCTTTTGGGTAACACAATCACCGTAGCCGTAAGTCGTAAAGGATTTATTCACTCAACGCTTGCTTACATATTCAAATCTGGAGTAATTGTAGGTAAGGTTATAATATAATATAAGGTTCTAATGAACCAATGTTAAATGCCTCTAGCAGAGCACTGTGGCTAAATCCTTGTATCGGGTAAGTATTAAATTTTTTAAAGTACAAGAACTTCAAACACCTTCTCTGAATCTGCTCTAGAAGATGTATCTGATAGATGTACATAGGTGACCAGACCAAGGACGCATACTTCAGTCGAGACCGAACAAAAGCGAAATAAAGAGGAAGAATGGCTGTTATAGAAGCAAATGGTCGTGTAACACGTATAATGAATCCTAACATACTCAACGCTGATGTACAAATACTGGATATGTGCTCCATAAAGGTCAGTCTTGAGTCAAAGACGACGCCCAAGTCTCTCATAGAGGTCTCTCTAGGTAAAGAGGATCCAGCCAAGTGATAGGTATATATAATTGGAGTCGTCTTACGAGTGTAGGTGACAATTTTGCATTTGTTTACATTAACTGTTAGTTTGTTGATGACACACCACGTGTGGAATATATCGAGTTGGCATTGCAAATAATTGCAATCCTGAGAATTAATAATTGTTGTATGCAACTTCAAGTCATCTGCGTATAACAACTTTGGACAGTTCAGTTGATAGCACAAATCATTTATATATATGAGGAACAGAAGTGGACGCAAGTTACTCCACTGAAGAACTCCAGAGCTCGGCGTGAAGTAATTAGACTCAAATCCCATGTATGTCACAAAATGCTTTCTACAAAGAAGATACGATTGGAATAAAGACAAAAGAGAAGACGAAAATCCAATATTGTCCAATTTATTAATAAGCACGGTTTATTTCGCAGACGATCAGGTAATTATAGCTTGTGATGACGAGGATATAGACTACATGTTTAGAAAACTGAGGCAAGAATACGAACATTGAACACTAACAATAAACACGACAAAGACTGAATATATGAAAGTGGGGTGTAAAGACGGAGATGACGACCAGGACTTGCAAATTAGAGAAATAAGAAGAACAAACCAGTACAAGTACCTAGGAAACATACATAGTTTAGGTGTCCAAAGAAATGTTATTATCAATTGGTGCACAACAATTGCTTCGAAAAACCAACCTCGATCGACGAAGCATCTTCCACCAAGATACAAGTTTGCACACAGCACGCAAGACAATTGAATTTTTAACGCAACAAAACGTTGACTTGTTAGACCATCCTCCGTATAACCAGAAGTCTTAACTTCGAAGAAATCGTTGGGACTTATCCCAACGATTTCTTTATCTTTCCGAAAATCAAAAATGAACTGCGTGGACGAAGATTTCAGTCGTCAGAAGGACCTGCCTTTAGAAACGCAATTTTGACTGTACGAACAAACCAGAGTTGGTCCGGGCTCATGCTAAAGTGCATTAATCTTTGTGGAGTGTACTTTGAAAAACAATAAAGTCTTTAAAATCTACCTACTGTTTTATTCTAGCTGTATATGTAAAACTTAAAAGACAACCCTCGTATACATGAAACGATCGTTTGACATCGCTTGATCGTTGATCATAGGCTCGTAGATAAATCTACGCGTAACTGAATCTTTGCTTGCACAAAATTTCGCCAGTCTAGATAATGCTCACATTCAGTACATATCGTTATCTCAATTATTAGCTGTGATTTTCTAAGTACATTGTTATATAAGTAAGTAATATATAATATCTATTTCATGTGTAAAAGAACTTTTCATTGTTTTCTAAATTTGTCTGTATATTTTCCCAAAAAGGAGAACGGAACTTATATGTCACAACAGTTAAGGAGAACTGATCCAACCTCTACCGATATTCGTTTTGTCTGATCTTCAGACCACGTATAAAATGTAGGCTTCTAACTTCTGTATATAAAGTACTGAGTGATTTTAAATGTTTGAGGACAGTTTAAATTTCGCGCCTTGCTAAATTTTTGTCACGTTGGCGATTTGGTTTTGAATTCGTAATCAGTAGCGTAGCAAATAGATTTTGGATGGGTGATAAAATATTGACAACAGATCTTCAAACAATCAATTTCATATTGATTTTCTAAGCAGAAAATTAATGTAAATGTGATAAAAAAATGGAATGAAATATAGATGATTTTAAATAGCTTTTGGATTAATACAAATATTTAAATTTGAGCACTACATATTTAAAAGCAAACGATTCCGTTTTTTGTATAATTTTATTGCAAAAAACAATTACATTATAATGTATGTTCGAAATGGCCTCCATTTGATTCAAGACATAAATGTATTCGTCTCTTAATATTGTCAAACAGTCGCTGTAATTGGTTTTGATCGATATTACGAATTTCCTCCTCCATGGCTGCTCGTAGTTCTTCCAAATTGTGAAGTCGATTTTGATGCATCTTATTTTTTAAATGCCCAAACAGATAAAAATCTAAAGGGGTTAGGTCAGGTGACCGTGATGGTCAACGATCGCGACTAATAAGTCTGTCACCAAAATACTCTTCTAGATATTCCAATGTATCATGCGCTACATGAGGTGGTGCTCCATCTTCTTGAAAATACCCCCTTTCCAATTCATCGTCATGTAATTGGTTTATAAACACTTCCAAAATTTGAGTGCGATATCTCTCCGCATTGATATTTTCATGGAAAGAAATAGGGCCAATTATGCGACGTCTAGACATTGCCACCCAGACCCCAATTTTTTGTGGATGTAAAGAAGTCTCAATAAAATTATGAGGGTTTTCTGTAGCCCATGTCCTGTAATTTTGGCTGTTAATATAGCCTGACAAGTGAAACCAGGCCTCGTCTGACATGATTGTTAAATCTAAAACATCATCGTTATGAAGATTTTCATTAAACCACTGACAATATTGAATTCGTCGTGGAATATCAATTGGCATTAATTTGCTGTGTTACGGTTACTCTCTACGGATGCATGTGTAGATTTTTAACCAATGCTTTTCTTGCAGTACTGAACGATAAACCTAAAATAACGAAAATGAAAAATACCTACATCTTAAAAATAGAAAAAGCATCATACCAGTTTCAGCTGCTAATTTGCGAATTGACTTTTTAGGACTTGCCTCTATCCGTTGTCTAACATCATCAACAGTCTCTTCTGTTAACACTGTTAGTCGTCCAGTTGATTTTCCTTTGCAAATGCAGTGTTTCCCTTCGAATCGTTCAATAATTCTGTCCCTGTGATTACAGAACACTTTGTATGGTACGACAACATCCGGATAATTTTCACGAAATTGGTTCAGGCATGATTGCAATGAATAAGTCCATGATCCATCTTCGTGATGAGTGCCACGGCGATAATGCGCTTTTAAAATAAAAGCGTCTTGCTCGGCCGTAAACGGCATCTTAAAACTAACAACAATTAAGTTCACTTAATTTAATAGAAATGCATAAAAACATGCACAACCTGGAAAATAACACTGATAAACAGTAGCTCTAAGAAGAACAGATTACAAGTAAAAATGAAGCAAATAATAACGAATAAAATGAATATAAATAACGTGTCGCACAGGCAGTTGACAGGACCGATACTTACTCTTAACATGTCAAATCCCCTAGAATCCACCGCGCGAAATTTAAACTATCCTTAAACATATAAAATCACTCTGTATTACATAATATTCATATATTTGAATCAAGGATTTACTTAGAAAAATACATATTTTTATTTATATGTAATATATCAATAATAAACGTTATATTTTATCAACTACATCTCAAAAGCGAGCCTGTAAAGCCCTCTTACGACCTTCCTATTAACTTATCGTCATAATTGCCCGACTTTTTTCTTTCTGTTCGAACATATGTAACTCTTTATGTTCGCTGTGCATACAGCCAGCGTGTAATAGACCTATTTTTAGTCGGATAACTCCAGATGATTCAGACTTTTAAACTACTTAAGTTCTAAATACGCTCTTGTGACTTACCGAATCGTTAGTTAATGATTGATTATTTTTAAATTTCACGCGCTACAACTTCTTTAACTCTTCAAAGTGAATATAATCCGATATAGATATTTCAAACAGATCTTAAATATTTACTGTCGGTGGACGTTAAAATTTAACAACCGTAATGTTATGATTATTTTCCGGTACAAGATAAATAATATGGCTTCCTTTTTTCTTGTGTAACTAAATGAAGATAGTTATTATTTTATCGTATGTTTGATGTTCGTTGGCCTCGATAAAAGCTTAGATACTTAATAGATTTTGTAACCTCTAACGGTAAATGAGATAAATGTATAGCAGCGAGAAGTAACTAATTTATGGATTATATTCTGAAGTCTGGTAATACGTATTTGGGAGAACTTTGAGTCAGTATTAAACTATTTTCATCTAATTTATATGCAAAATTCATGTGGGTTATTCGGTGTCTGGTACTCTAACGTTTAGCCGTATATGGTAATTCCGAAAATCACGTCAATTGAATTGCGGGTTCTCACTTACGTATCTTCTTATAATAATATCGTCCTTGAACTTTGAAGAGGATAATTGCTTCTATTCTACGAACTGTTGGCCAGTGGATGCAGACCACTTCAGATAATTTAGAAAATCTGGTCTATTCAATTTTACTCTAAATATATGCATAATATTTTATTTTTTCTTTTTCATATGGATACTAATAATCGAACTACCAAGGATATATAAAATATTCCGAAACGCTTATACTTCTATGAAACATTATTAAACTGCTACTCTAGAAATTTCGTCGATATTCAGAGTTAAGCAATTTACAACACCAAATGCCGCCATATCACCTTCACGCGCAAAACGAATCTCTTAAATTCGATCTATACTATTAAAGGGGAGATTGTACTTACGGTTGAATCATTTAAAGATCTTGGGGTTATTTTTGATAGCCGTTTAAACTTGTTCAGCATATTGACGAGCTTTTCTTAATTCGCTCTAAAAGATTTGGATTCGTGGTGCGGAGCACCCGGCAATTTAGTGCCATAAATATGGTAAAGTCCTTGTATTTTGCCTTTGTAGTCAGTTGTCTGGAATACGCTTCTATTATTTGGTCCCCTTATTATAGCTGCCATCCGTTTACATTGAAACGAGTTCAACGTCGTTTTCTTAAATTCCTTTCTTACAAACTTGATGATCAATACCCTCCTAGAGGAAGTGATTACCAATCTTTGCTGGAGCGTCATGGCATGCGTGCCCTTAAAAATGCAGAGACTTATTGCTCTTAATTTGTCTCGAAATTAATAAGTGGGTTTGTTGGTTGCACTTTCTTGTACCTCGGTTTTCGGCTAGATTGTGTTCAACGTTTGCAGTACCTATTCCGAAAACGAATATTTTGCATAACACCCCCATATATAATATGTGTAGCTTAGCCAATTAAAATTAATACAAATTTTCATTAATTTCATTTTTTTGCCGTAATTTGTAAGCGCTTTATTCATAGGAACTCTCGACCGGGTTGTACTTCAGCAACGAAGTCCATAATCCGCTCGAGTGGTAATTTTCCTAACTTGGGTCCGTCAAGCTGAGCATCCCCACTGGCATCTTTTGCTAGCAAATCAGCTATTTCGTTTCCTTTGATCCCCGAGTGGCTTGGCACCCATCTCAGCGTAAGGCTGCAATGTTCCGCCAGTTGTTGCAGCCTTCTATGGCACCCCAACACCACTTCAGAGTCAAATTTGACAGCTTGTAGCGCCCTAATATTATTGTCATTACCATTATCATTAAAAAAAATTATGCATCTTCAAATGCTCGTTGTATAGGTTTAAAACTAGTGCAGATGGGGTTTCTTTCTCTACCACTACTCCCTCATCACCTTGTGGAATGGGAAATACCATTTATGTCTACATTTGCTGCCGTCTCACCCTTTACCTACCCCGAAAAAATATCAAGCAGCGATATGCAATTAAATTTTGCTTTAAACTGGGAATAACTGGTTCAGAGACACTACAAACGATAAGAATATCATATGGAGATACTGCGTTGTCGTCAGCACAAATTTTCAGATAGTACAAGGCTTTGAGAGATGGTTGCGAAATCATTGAAGACAACCATCGCTCTGAACCACTGTCCGCGTTGAAAACCAGTGAAAGCGTGGCGAGGGTGCCAACACTCATGATTACAGAATGAGTAAGGATACTTTTCGTCAAATTGTGGCTGGTCCCCAAGAACTTGTCTGATAAATAGAAGGAAAATCGATTCTCCATTAACCAACAACTGCTGGATCGCTTAACAAAACCAAACTTAAAACCAAACTTCATGCACAGAATGATGACAGGTGACGAATCATAGGAATTCGAATACGATACTGAGTGGCATACATCTGCATAACGATGGCGGAAGGAAGCTCGTCTTGGCAAATCCCGAATCAAGTCCATGATCTTTTTTGAATACCATGGAATCGTCCATAAAGAATTCGCAAGAGAAGTGAATTAGAACTTAGAGTTTCGCGTGTGCGACCTGACATTGCGAACTCAATGCATCACAATAATGCCCCCAGTCACAGCTAGTTAAAGAATTTTTCACAGAGAAAAACATTCCAGTACTCCCACACCCACCATATAGTCTAAACATGTAATTACAGTAGACGCCCGATTAGGTGAACGATATCGGCACTGTTCGCATTACTGAAAGTTCACATTAGCGAGCCTTATTTTATTTAGAAAGAAAATATGTACGTTTATTAAAAATGAATTATGAACAATGGCTTCAGCATCAGATAGTAACCTTTTTCTAATGATGATTAGCGGTACATTGCCTTCATCGTCATAATCATCATCGGAGTAAAGCAAATTTTTAAAACACTCTCTGATTGTGTGCTCGCTAAGGGCATTCCATGCCATATCTAAATTTAAAATTGCTTCACGTAAAGTTACTTGCTTTAAGGATTCAGAAATGTTTCACACAGACGAAAGTAGAAATTTTCGATAATACAATTTAGTAATTTTTATTACATTTGATCCATCGGTTGGATAAGTGGAGTTACGTTGGATGGCGTGAAAATAACAAAAATTGAGCCATCATTGCTTCTTAATTGTTCCTTTGGAGGATGACTTGGTGCATTATGCCTTCGGCCATCCAAGCGGAAGTTATAATCAACGAGTTTTTTAAAATTTTTAAATGAACGTGGATTCTTTGTCTTTCCTAGAAAAGTTGTCTTTCTGCCTTTCTACTTGGAGCAGATTTTACAGTGATTCAACATAGGTTTTCGTAGGTAATAATTTCCAATAAAGACTGGTTTCATCTGCATTGTATATTTGCTCCTCACTTAAATGCAGCTCTTTGATTTTGTTCATTAACTTATCTTTAAGCGGTTGCACTAGTTGTGATGGTGCCGATAATTTTTCACCAGATATCGACAGCAGTGGAATTCCATACCTCTTTTTAAATCTTTTTAGCCAGCCATCGCTGGCTACAAAGTTCTCGGTCTGTTTTAGGTTTTCATTCAATAATTTTGTCGTCTCTTTAATTAATTCACCGCGAATTGGAACATGATTATCCCTTTGTTTTAAAAACCATTTATACAGATGATTTTCCATTGTAGGTGCTTGGGCATTTTTAAGTTCTGCGAGACACGTATTGTATACAGCAGCTAGTTATATGCTATTAGTTAACCGCGAAATATATAATTTAGGTATAAAGTTACTTAATCATCATCCTAGACCAATAAAGGAATGCAGTTCTATTGTGGATTTAGATTTTATAATAATTTTTAACAGAGATATTATTATATGCAGTAGCAGAAGACTTCGATCTTGTGCAGCCTGTAAGGCTTTGCGAGATTATTTATTTTAATTGTTATGCTTAGTTTGTTATAAGTTGTTGTCCTTCCTTACTAGGAAACGTTGCAGCAACTTTGTATTTTTTTTATTCTGTTATGTTCCTCCATTCTTTTAAATTTAATTTTCTTTTTCTGATCAACTATTGTCATTATTGTTCTGTAAAGGAACAGATGTGAGGCATTCATTGTTACTTAAAATATATCCAAAGTGATGCATATAATATATATATACGTACCATTTCACGCTGTCAATTGCTCGCATCCTCATCCTCAACCGAGCTGTAAAGAGGTTATTAAATTACACTAAAACATGTTGTTATTTATTACAGCATGACATGAGCATTGAACATAGATCTAGTTATGTTCTGTGATGCGTACGTATTTTGAAACTTTGTATGTGAATGAATTTCTCGATACTTCCCGAAATAGACCGTGAAATAATAATTCCGAATCGACCTTGTTTACGGAGTTAATCGATGTCGTTTATTAATAGACATTGTTGTCAGTCTAAAAGACCGTTCGCGAGATGAAGCGAAAATTTATTTAATACCAGATCTTTTGTGTTTCGCATTATATGTAAATTTAGTTTAGTAATAAGGTTTAAATCTGCTTATACCTGTATTATCGAAAGATTCCATCAATACCAGAAGAGTTTATTTTTAATTTGATTTAATATTGGATATATTTTTAATTCCCGTATCGTTTTCTCCTTCTTTCTATATACTGCTCAGCTTATTTAGCAAAAATTTACTTGGTGAATGCACAGTTTACTTTTTGCTGCTCATTTAGTATCCCCACTTCGGAAGTTAATTTTTTCCATTGTTGATGGCGAGATCCTTTGACGTCAGATACTGCGCAATATATTTCGTTGTTGACGCTTAGTATTTACGAAATTTTAAAAGTCGATAATGCTTTGTCAATAAAGTAATTCGCATGTAAATTATAGGATTCGATATACAATAATTTTAGTGAGGAATACAATGTAATCTACTTAAACGATCCTCTTGCTCATTATAGTCTGATCATTCGAAATTGATTTATAATTTTGTGGTAAATCTTATGTAGTTAATTTTCTATCATCGAGACATTCAAAGGAAATACTGCTCTTCATCTGAAGGATGAAAATTGACAATTGCAAGGGTTGCCTTATAAATTTTGCATATAGAGTTGAAATAAAACAGGTAGACCTTATTGTTTTTCGAAATATTCCCCATGACGATTAATGCACCTTTGCATGCGCTCGAACCAACTCTGGAAGTATGTAGTTATGCCACTCGTTTGCTGGTACAGTGGAAATTGCGTTGTTGAACAGTGCTCCTTCTGAAGACTGAAATCATTGACCACACAATCCGTTCTTGATTTTAGGATAGGCTAATAAATCGTAGGGATGTAGGTCCGGACTGTATCGAATATGGTCTAGCAAAAATTCAATTGTCTCGGGTGCTGCATGCGAACTTGCGTTGTTTTGATATGGGTGACTGCCAATATTGCACGTATCGCTCTGAAATTTCGGATTCAGGTTAACTGAAGATGGAGGTTAATTTTTGATGCTGGCATTTAATTAGTGGTGCCCTCTATGTCCCAGTATGCACAACTTAAAATACATCCCTCGTACTAGTCATTACTATCGTATTGACTATTTTAGATTATTTTAAAGGATGATTATTATTTTTTATCACTTAAATTTTTAAACATCAGAAACTAACCAATCCAGGAATCACCTTATTCGGAATTTTCTACAAAGATCTTCGTTTAGGACCTTACCACTTTCACAGACCTAATTCAAAAATTAAATAAATAAAACTTAATCCTAAGGAATTCGTTCAAGTAATTTGAAAACTGCCACTTCTCGAGCCTGTGATAGCAGCGCATGAGAATAAATGATAAGAACTGATATGCCGAATACAAAAAATATTACGGTAGGTTATCATTGTTGTTGTAAAACCAAATGTTTCTCCTTGACCGTTCACCGCAGAATACCGTGCACGTCTGCTTATGGTTGTAAACGTATTGCGTTTCTATTATTAAACTGCACGCACGGAAAGAGTGTTTGTTCGAAGTTATTTCTCATGAAATTAATCTCATTTATTTACATCATCCTTGGTTAAGCCGAGTTTATTTTTATTTCTGTTCATCTTTTATAAAATCTCAGTTGAAGGACAAATGCGTATATCAACTATTCGTTTTATTTAATACGCGTATAGGCGATGAATATTGGCTGTTTTGTCATGTTTAGATTATACTATGTAATTGTAAGTGCGACATATAGAATACAAAATATGTGCGGAATGGTTACAATTAATACTACTAGGTTTTCTGTTTAACATAAACTTAACGAACTTTGTATTGCACCTTTGCATCGGGTCGCAGTAAAGGGTTTACCAATAAGAGCGTTAGAAATTAAAAAGAGGTTATGGCGTGACATGATGTTTCGGAAATCATATATCAAATTTTCGATAGTGTGGGTGAAGTTCTACTTAAGGTAACGAATTGTTCGTAGCTTATTCTCATAGTACATCTGAAACTTTAGTTAGCACCATAGAAAAAAGTCCAAGAGTGAGAGATAGCACGACCTTGACGGCTTTTTTAACAACAATTCAATGGTCTCGTGAGATGTGTCACGTGTTGCATCATCTTCTCGAAAGAAAACATTGTTTAAGTCAATATTTAACAGCTGCGATCATAAATATTCCATTAACATATTTCTGTAGCGCGTGTATAGATAGTAACCGAATTTCCCTATTCGTCTTCAAAAGAAATTGGGGTCAATTACCCCGTGAAACAAAACTAAACAGCAATTTTTTAAATACGAATAGACAATCCTTGAATCACTCGAGGATTGTCGTGAGCTGAAATCCTACAATACTGCTTGCTCATGTATCCCTTAAATCAGAAATAATTTGCATACGATTCTCTCAGCAATCCAGCTTATAGCAGCAACGTTGTCCGTTGGAGAGAAGCTTGATGACGCCAGATGTTTTGGAGACTTTAGAAATACTCCCTTCGTATGAGCTATCAAAGCATTTACTCTATAATATATATAACATTTAGGAGTCAATTGCGCCACAAGGTTTTAAGCACGCTACTCTCTTGTTTTTAAGAGATCGGCCTAAGAAAAGCATGTTAGCGGCACCGTCACTTACAAACATTAAGAGATAGGTTGTTGAAATTTGAAATTTGTTCGATGCCCTCAACACCACTTTTAAAATTTTATCTCTAGTACATTTTGCAACTCTTTTGGAAGCAAGACCAGTTAAATAATACTGAACAGGCGTGCTTTGATACGAGGACTCGATTTTCCGTGCCGCGCGCTTCAGCCCTCCACGTTATTTTCCGCACGACACTGAAACTTGCCCCCCTTTACCGAGACTAGTTATTAGGAAGTTTCTCAGTTTGGATTGCCTGTCATATTATTATCTGGCTGCAATGCAATTCGCAACTGCACCCACCAATCAGCTAGTGATAGTAACCATAAATATGAGGGTGCAACGACGGGTAACACAGTTAGACGAAATACGTTAGAGTTAAAGCATTGCCAGACGGTGATAAATGAGAATTACCGACACGTCACAACAGTCTTCCACTATGCGCGAAAAAATCTCGAAAGATTGTGTTCCTGCTCTAAGTTTAAGAAAACTTTGTAAGTAACACATGGGCTGAAAAGTCCCGAGCCTAACAAAGAAAACACGGTTTTTTTTGGTTCAAAATTAGCTTTATTCATTAACGTAATCTCCATCAAGAGCAACGCAATCATTCCAGCGCCGCTCTAACATTTCAATACCACTTTTGTAGAACGATTTATCTTTTGCCTCAAAATAGGCCTCAGTTTCAGCGATAACCTCTTCATTCGTGCGAAATTTCTTACCGGCGAGCATTTTTTTGAGGTCTGCGAACAGCCAGTAGTCGCTGGGAGCCAAATCTGGCGAATACGGTGGATGTGGGAGCAATTCGAAGTTCAATTCATGTAGTTTTGCCATTGTTTTGATTGACTTGTGACACGGTGCGTTGTCTTGATGAAACAAATTTTTTTTCTTTGCCGTATGCGGTCGTTTCTTTGCAATTTCGGCCTTCAAACGCTCCAATAACGCTATATAATATTCACTGTTGATGGTATTTCCTTTCTCAAGATAGTCGATGAATATTACACCACGCACATCCCAAAATACCGAGGCCATAACCTTTCCAGCCGATTGTTGTGCTTTCGTGCGCTTTGGACGAGGTTCACCAGTTGCTGTCCACTCAGATGACGATCGTTTTGATTCCGGAGTGAAGTGATGGATCCATGTTTCATCCATTGTCACATATCGACGCAAAAATTCTGGTTTGTTACGTTTAAACATGGCCAAACACTGCTCAGAATCATGAACACGTTCTTGTTTTTGGTCAACAGTGAGCAAACGAGGCCCACTTTGAACAGAGCTTTCTCATAGTTAAATGCTCATGCAATATAAAGCAAATACGTTCTTTTGATATCTTTACGATGTCAGCTAACTCACGCAACTTCACTTTTCGATCATTCAAAACGATTTTGTGGATTTTTTTTATGTTTTCTGGTATTACCGCCTCATTTGGATGTCCACTGCGTTCTGCATCATCGGTGTCTCTACGACCACGTTTGAAGTCAGCAAACCAACGTTTTATTGTTGTTTCTGATGGGCGGAGTCCCCATAACACTTTTCAAGCCATTGCTTCGCTTGAACTGTTCCTTTCTTCCCATCAAGAGGCAGTGTAAAATTAAAACACGAAATTGTTTTTGACCCATTGTAACAAAAGTAGCGTGACTCTTACCACAATAACTCACAAACTAATGAATAGAATATCATGAAATTTTAACAGCTGTCTTTTGAAGGTTAGTACTAACTGAGAGAAAGGTGACTGCAATAAAACTAGGGTCATCTATGTGTTAGGCCCGGGACTTTTCAGCCCATGTGTTATACCCCACTACAATACGTAATTTTATAATGTAGTCTCCTTTGTTTTAATATTAAGAAAGTAACACGTTCTTAATCAGAAAAAACAAACGTGAAAAATTATAATACTACAACTGACGAAAAAGAGGTTATATTATAGGAATACATAAGTTATTATGCAGATACAGCTAGTGGTGATGTCAAAAGCAATATGTTTCTTTGTTCACATTAGTTTTACGGTAACACAGAATTTGAAAAACTATTTAAACAGTTTTTATAATGCCTTTGTATCTGATCAGTAAAACAAGACTGGAATATGTCGGCCATGAATATTAACAATCCATAAATACAATAATCAGGAACAGATTAGAGGTGCTAAATAAACATTTAATTTGACAGTTTACACTTAGAACAAAAATTATGATACTTCGATACGATCTTAGAATACCAGATACCTTTGTTTTAAATTAAGAAAGGTGCGCATAATAACCTCTCATTTAACGATAGCAATAAAATTAAAATTTCGCAAAGACACGATTTGCGTTTTATTTAAGACCTCACTAAGCGAATAATTTCGTGTAACGTTGTGTAATGCTATAACGATTACATTTTAAAATTGAGCGCCCATTTGTAATTTCAACACGCGAGTTAACGTAATTTTGCAAGTTAACCTAAAAATTTGAGCCGTACGTACAGCACACACATACTACAAGCATATGTCAGTTCCAATACGAAGAAAGACAAAGTTTGTAATATACAAACGTTCCTATACAAGATCGTAGCTTTGGTACTACGAAGTTTATTTTTATATCCTTTGCCTCACTATTTGTTACTAATAAATAAATAAATTATTGTTATTGCTCTCGTATGAACCACCGTTTTAAATAGAACGCTCCGACGATGTTTACTTTATAATAATACCGTGATATGTTTACTGTTATTTATCCTATATTAACTTGTCAGGAACTCATAAAGAATTCCAGGAAGCTTCTACTTTAGGCGAAGCATACGTATACATATATTCATATCTAAAAATGAGATTAAACTTTGCTAGCTTTGTTCGAAGTATCGTCGGCTTTATTTTCTGTTCATAACCAATGGAATTGATAACATTTTTTAAAGATGTGAGTAAAGCGTTTACTCTTTGGAAAGTTTTTTATACGTTTCGTTTGATAAGCACACCAAAAATTGATGATCGCCTTTAATTCATTTAGTTCAATACAGTATAAGCTCTTAATAATGGAATCACGCGATATCCGAGCACAGAGTGATTTTATATGTTTGAGGACAGTTTAAATTTCGCGCGGTGGATTCTAGGGGGTTTGACATGTTAAAAGTGGCCGTTGTGAGTATCGGTTCTGTCAACTGCCTGTGCGACACGTTATTTATTATTCGTCATTTATATTCATTTTATTCGTTATTATTCGCTGCATTTTTACTTATAATCTGTTCTTCTTAGAGCTACTGTTTATCAGTGTTATTTTCCAGGTATGTTTTTATGTATTTCTATTAAATTAAGTGAACTTAATTGTTGTTAGTTTTAAGATGCCGTTTGCGGCCGAGCAAGACGCTTTTATTTTAAAAGCGCATTATCGCAGTGGCACTCATCACGAAGATGGATCATGGACTTATTCATTGCAATCATGCCTGAACCAATTTCGTAAAAATTATCCGGATGTTGTCGTACCATACAAAGTGTTTTGTAATCACAGAGATAGAATTATTGAACGATTCGAAGGGAAACACTGCATTTGCAAAGGAAAATCAACTGGACGACCAACAGTGTTAACAGAAGAGACTGTTGATGATGTTAGACAACGGATAGAGGCAAGTCGTAAAAAGTCAATGCGCAAATTAGCAGCTCAAACTGGTATGATGCTTTTTCTATTTCTAAGATGTAGGTATTTTTCATTGCATGCGTTAATAATAAACTTGTCAGCCGTCGTGTTTATGCAGCTAGCGATCGCTAGAATAATGTATTTATTATGAACAAACGGAGGTCTTAATCACTGCTTTACGAGATGGAATTAGCCGTGCGTTTTCTTTGCTCGCGTTTTTCCTTTACCTCCACCAACTCTTCCTGTCGCGTTGTCTCGCATGTTTAACGACGTATTAAATTACAATAACGTTACGATTTCTGTTTTATTTTCGTTCGCGCCTTTTTCCACCAACTACGCAAATAAGCGAGCAAACAGCGGCGAACACCTCGGCCGCGGCGGTCGCTCCGTTTTATCAGCTTGACATTTAAATATCAAAAGTACCATCTCGACTGTATTACGCTTATTTAAAGTGACGCGTAAATTAAAAATTTAAATTACCTTCACCTATCTCTACGGCGCGCTATACGTAAGGTATTGCAGGTATGGTGCATTAAGGTACACTACCGTCCATATTAGTTCGGACACGCAAATAAATTTCAAACACATTTTTCCAAAACTTACAATTTTTATTGCATTAAAGTATAACAGCGAAAAAAGTATTTCTAACGAAAAATAAACAAAAACTTCTTAAACATTCCGTTCATCAAAGAAACTCCCTTTTGCTCGAAGAATAGCTTTCACAGTCCCAGGCACCGCTCCACTAGTTTTTCAAATACTCTATTTGGAATTTTAGTCCATTCCTCTTGTAAAATCCAATTCGTCCCACAACAGCTCGATAGGGTTTAAATCGGAATTTTGCGGCGGCGATGTCATTATTTGTAAAGTACCATTACCTTGTTCTTCGTGTAAGAACTTTTTACATATCACTGCAGAGTCTTTAGGGTCGTTGTCCTCCATTAATTCAAAATTTTCACCGATTAGACGTTCCCCGATGGTATAGCATTTTCTTGTAGTGTTTCTAAATAACCTTCTTTTCGTAAAATACCTTCGATTCGCTTCAAGTCTCCTGTACTGGCGTAGGAAAAACAACCCCAAACAAGCATAGAACTTCTTCGTCGCTTTATAGTTGGCACTACATTCCAACAACATTCCATTGAATCCTGCAACATTCCTTGGCCTTTTGCTCTTCTTACAAAAACGCGCCTTGATTGTCCGAACACCTCAAACTTTGACTCATCAGTCCATAGCACCCCTTTCCAATCATCCACTGTCCGATTTCTATGTGTTTCTATCCACTGTAGCCGTTTTTGCCTGTTTCCCAGTCGAACTAGGATTTTTTTGTTGAAATGCGGCCGTGAAGGTTCGGAGCTTTTAATCTTCTTTCCACTATAGTAACAGAAATTTTTCTTCCACGGTCGCGCTTTATTTCGGCGGCGATTTCTGGTGCTGTCAGTCTCCTTTCTTCGCTTGCTCGGTAATTTTATACGTTCATCGTCGACGTGAATTGTTATTCTCTTACGACCGAACGTGCCCGATCTCTTAGGGTAGCCTACTTTCACCCCAAAGAGTATTGTAAATTTAAAATAATCCTATTTGTGGCCATCAGGATTATTTTGAAAATTACTATATAATAGGTTTTTAATCATACTATAATCGCAATTAATAATAATTAATAAACAATAAACTTCATATTGGACCTAATATAAATCTTATTTATGTATAAAATAATAATACTATCCTTTAGTAGAGTTTACAACATTTTACTGGTTGTCCGAATTAATATGGGCGATAGTGTAGGTGCCCGATGTACACGTGCTTATCCTACCTGCATGTATCCATATATCTAAGGATAATGCAGGTTTTAAGAATTGCGGCACGTATTATCGAATATGCATAAATTTAGATCAAAGTAGTACGAAGATTGGAATCATTCAAATATTTGATTACATGCAAACGTGTAGGTGGGTGTATATGTATATTAAATTAAACACGAATGGAATGGGATCGTTTTGCTGGAACAGGTTCTCATCGAAAGTTCAAAGAACAAGTTCTCGAAATGCGATAATTAAATATAAATATAACATCAACGGAGCGCTCATGAGCCTTTGTTGGTGTCAACGGTAATCAGGTGAACTGCACGCTGTTGTCAATGTCACCTGCTTTGATAAAAATACTACACTGCACAAAATAATTAACGGATATTCCACATAATTGATAAAAAGTAATGTCAATTAACATAGCACCTTGAAATATTATTATAAAGTAATTTCAATCTTTTCAAACAAGAAATTCAATGCACAGACGAGTTTTAATACGAGGGTCACGTTGAATATTTTGAGAATCTCGCTAAAAATATCTGGATGAGGATCCACGGCGCATTGTCTTGCGCTGATATGCAACAGCAGTGTGAAAACATGTCTAATTATGGACGATATTGCTTTAATATTCTCAACAAACAAACATCGTGTGTAACTGGTTTTATGGATATAGAGGAAATGGAACAGCTGACCAATTCTCCAGATGGTAGTCATAAAACATGCTTGGGATGGTTTAGGAAGAATTGTTACTGCACAAAATATGCCACCAAGAACACTTCAAAGATTACAAATTGCGGCTGGGCGAAATAAGATAATTCTCCAAGAACTATTCAAGATGTACAAAGGCCAAGCCACCAGGACGTCAAGCATTTCTATCTACTTACGATGATCATACGCCTTATTAACGTCTATTAGTTAGTTAGGAATTACTGCAATAAAAGTTCTGTAAAATCGAACATTATTGCATTTCTCTTATATTGAAGGTGCAACACTATATTCTCTCAACAATGTCACATAAAATTAAATTCACAGTTATAGCAGTAAACTCCACTCACACAAATTAATTAATTATGCGGAACGCAGCGTTTCGAGAGCACGTGAGCTCCCATTGTCAACCGTGTTACCGACTGGTCCAGTTGTACATCCACACAGTCCTTGCAATCGTCATTTCACATAAAATTAAAGATTATAATTATGGTTAATGAAATTTATGTAGCTGTAACCTTCTACTAACAATTATTTTCAGCTATGGATCGAAGTTTAATAGTGGAAATTACTAGCAGCGACTTCAAATAGACGTCAGTTAACTACATATACTTATTTAAGGTTACGGCCTACAAGTCTGAAAATACGTGCAGCCAGTACAATGTTATTTTTACAGATGTATAGAGATTTTTTCAAAAAAGTGGTAAAGTATACCTAACCTTAACGAGAGAGTGTGACTAAACCCAAATATTAAAGTTATTTTTTTATAATTTTCTGTTGACGATATACTATCTGGAATGTCAGGTTGATATTACAGATTTGATATTACATAGTTTTCAATATTGGTTATTATCCTATGTATTATCTGAGCAGGACAGTGACATAATGTGCAATAACGTAAAAGGACGAAAAGTGTTTTGCATAACCGTATATTTTTGTAATTTAAAGTATTAGACTTAGTGTTAAAAAAAATTCGGATATAACAGTATATTAACGAAGTAATAATTATAAACGAACAGAACATCTTACCTTAAGATTTTAACGAGAATGGGCAAATACCATTGTAGCTACCAGTGATATTTCCAATTTTTACGTTTTATAACACCCCAAGTTCTAGCATAGAATTATAATGGCGACACATATCACCGCGGAAAACTATAAATTGTTTTGGTTGAATTCTTAAAAATCATGGTTTTATTATAATTATCTTAGTACCAACAACTGCACGGAGACCACATAATCATACTGGATATTTTATTGTTTCATAATCATATGACGGAACGCAGCGTTTCGAGAGCACGTGGGCTCTCATTGTCAACCGTGTTACCGACTGAAAGTAAAGACTGTATCACACATGCAAATTATTTTCTACGCATGCTCTAAAATTTCTAAAACATATGACTATTTACAATCTACTCGGTGGTCTAATGCCTTTTTCGGGAAAGGATGGACCGAAAGCGAACCGTATCATTAACAGGGCCTATGGTAATAAATCCATCAAACTCGAGTGTGCAATTGGGGGTGGTTCTCTGTTCAATAAGTTTCCGTTCTTTTTCATACATATCGTTTCGTACGCGTCTAATTCTCTATACGAGTTCACGTTTTTAAGTAGTGTCAGATTTTTTAAATCAATCTTATGTCCGGATTTTACCATATGCTCTGCTACGCTTGATAGTTCCGCTTTGTCGAAACGATAGTGTCTAATATGTTCTTTGAACCTCGTTTCGATACTCCTTTTTGTTTGTCCAATATAAACTTTTTCACAATCATTGCACGCGATTTGGTATATTCCAGACCTTTTTATCATCTCCGGTTTATCTTTGGGATTCCCTAAGAGATTCTTTAAGTTGTTTTTTTTTGTGAGTGGAGTTAACTGCTATACCTGTGGATTTCATAATCATGCTTACGACTCGCTGTATGGTCTGTAAGAAATTAGATTAATATTTAATGAACGTGTTAATCTATAGTGTTTCAACTTAAAGCAGGAGGATTTTACTGGGCACAAGGAAGTAACTGTTTGTTCCTGTACTAGAATTATGTACTTAGAATAGGCTCAATTTCACAATTAATAGATTTAAACATGAATTACCTACTGTTTACAAATATGTTTCTGTTTATTGGTGCAAAGTTCGATAGCAACAATAAGTAGTTCAAAAATCAAGTACAAAAAAGCGATAGTTTTTGAGTGTGATCGGAAGCAATCATACGCAGTTTATCTTTCGGTAATCTTATACAATATCTAGGCGTAGATCAATCGCAAGTGAAAGTAAAGAATTCTTGAAACAAAACCGAAAGAGTTAGAAGTTAACTTTCTAAATATGCAATATTTGCTAGTCGATAGGTGTTACAAGCGAATGTAACGTTGTTACTCATTTCTATTTGCAAATTGCACGCGCATGTGATGTCACATTAAATATATCATAAATTTATATTCACGCGAAGAATCAATATTACCATAATAGAAACTTAAGCGTAAATATTAACCATTTAATGAGCTGCATGCTTTATGCAAAAGCTTACTTTTTTAACACTAGTATGTAGTTACATATAAATATATTAGGGGCGCTTTTCGGTTTCAGATTATGTAACATTGCTGCAGCAACATAACTTTGATTCATTAGAAAATCGTCGCCATAAATACAGGGCAAGATTTTTATTTAATCTGTTATCTAATGAAATAGATTCACCATCGTTATTAGCTTATGTCGATTTCCGAGTACCACCACGTTACACACGATCCCTTGATTTTCTCGTGGCGTGTAGGCACAATACAAATATCTTGGCTAAATCGCCTATATTCCATATGGTCACCAATTTCAACAGAATATACTCGTAGAATATTAGGATTATGTTAATTGTATGAAATGTATTGTAGATATGTGTTGATTTGTAATAGCATGAGGTATATACATAATCAATGTAATTGCACCAATTGTTTGTATGTTGTCCTGTAAGTGATAGTAATCGTTGGACAAATAAAGATTTTTATTATTGTTATCTGTTACTCTTTGAAAAACTAAAAGATATAGGAACAGCATCGTATAATGGGAATGTCACCCCCGTGGGACTAACTATAGTTGGTGAATAAATTCGTTAATGAACTTTTTTACTTTTTCTGGCACAGTAGTCATTTTCAGACATACCTAAATACAACACAGCAAAACAGCGCACAGAACTTTAACACAGTAGTCAAAAGTATCCTATAAAGGGGTATAGTCGTTTTATCATTTCGTAAGAGTGGAGCAGAAACCAATTTGCGTTTTAAAAAGAGAGGTAAATATGGTAATAGAAAGACAAGTATACTATCGGAGCGTTCTAAAGATATGCTTGTTAAACACGTGATCTTTTGTACATATATCGTTCAATATTCAATCCATATAAGTTACAAAAGTATAGGAATATTAAAAAAACATACAAATATTCAAACTTTACCTCAAGTATGTATTGATTTATTCTGAAGTGTCATATGAATTCATTTTCCACTACTAGACACCATTACCGCACATATAATAGATTAGTCTGAAAACTGGGAATCGGATTTGTAATTCTTGTTACAAAATTGTTGTTAAGGACTTAACATTGCTTTTTGTGTTTTGTAAGTTTTTTACTATTATGTATTTTATCTTCTTTGCATTATTATTTTCATTTAGAATATTATTTTATTTTCATTTTTATATTTATTTATTTTCATTCTTATATTTATTTATTTTACTCTCTTATATCCAATTTTATTTTAATATGTATGTACATTACGCATTGTATATGTATGCAAGTCAGCCATTCGCATTATGCTAGCTAAAACTGCCTAATTAGAAATCATTCACTGCAACGTCGTCGGATATGTAATGGGAGTTTTCTTGAAATTTAAGGTACACAAGCATAGGCAGTCGTCTCCCGCGCGACAGTCGAGGTATTAGCGATCGTGCACTCTCGGTCACCTTTCGTGCCTCGTCGTAACGTGTACAGTAACGTCGTCGTAAGTTTATTAGAGATTTCTAAGTTTTTCTAGTTTTGGCGGGAATCGTCGAGGACGTTGTCTATACATTTATTTCTGGCGGGAGTCATTTGGTACGTCGTCGGACCACACGTATAGATTTTTTAATAAGTATAAATTCTCGATTTTCTATCATCGTACGTCGAGGCTACTGTGTCCATTGTCGTCTATACATATTTTTAGTCTTCAGTTAAGTTTGTGTCGGAAATTATTTTGGTGAGATTGTCGGCGCGCATGTATAGACCTCCTCTACAAGTACGATCACTCCGCTTCTTGCTGACGGTCGTTGCGGCCGCAGCGCCCGTTGCCCTTTGTACGTTTGTTCGGTCCTTGTCGTATCGGGACTTAGAAATTTTTCATTTAGTTGCTCGTCGTAGCGGACGAGTGTCACGGACCAGTTTTCTTATGTAATGTCGGCATCATCGCTCCGTTTTACTTGTCGGTGCACAGTTCGCACATTTGCTGGTTACTGGATTTTTCCCTTCTTTGGGACGCAGTAGAGTAGAGAGCTAAAGATTGCACATAGCGTAATATTTCAAACGAGAACGCCTGGGTAGCTGTCACATTACTTTTGTATTGAGATCGGCTATTATCGCTACTGTCGCCCTCGACCAGGCGTTCAAGCTCTAAGACAGAGGGTGGGTTCCCCTATAAATGTGAATATAACAAACGTATTTGGTCAAGTACAAATACATGCCAATAATACAGGGCCAAGTCCCTTAGGCAAATTTAAAACAAGGAAAGTATATTAGGCTCCCGGAAAGGGACATATAAATAAGCATAGCACCGAGGTGCGCTTATAAATTTAAGAAATAAATAGGGTTGGCTCCTATAAAAAGGTAGTGGTGCATGCAAACAGATAGAGGCATTAGTACATGCTCTCTAACAAAGCTTCAGCGGAAGCATATAAGAGTTTAACCTTTTAAACAGAATTAAGACATAGCGTTGCAACGTACATGCTGAGGCATTACTTTATGTTGCTACCAATGAAAATACATATACAAATGCTAATGTACATTACATGTATAAGAGAGCTCGAATAACTGCAATTATTGCAAATCTATATATCTTACGTACATCGTACATGTACATAGGCAAGAGTGGAAACCGTGTAACCATTTCATTTTTAAATATATTTTTTTTGCGCATGCGCATTGAGTTTCACTGTACAACCTCTCCTTTAGTAAATAAGCGAACATACTCTACAAGTAAGTATTGGTCAAGTAATTTAGGAAATTACGAGCAGGCTACAGCGGCGTTGTTCTTCAAACCAGGAGAACGTAACAATTGTTATGCGTATTTTTTGAAATCTATAACTTTTTCACTTAATGCAGCTTGAAATACTTATTCTCCTGCTCCATGTATCTATTAGTTGATGTTTTTAGCTCGACGTTTGTTTGAAGGTGAATATCATGTAACGTCAACAATCTCGCGCAGGATGGTCTCACAAGATAATAAATGGACTGTGTTACGTTCTCAGCGGGATATATATATGCTCGATGCACGGCCAATGAACTGCCGGTCGTTTTTGCCATCTCTACGTATGTAATTAATAATTACTATTACAAAGTATTTCTATATATTTTTATCAACCTATGTAAAACTTACGGTTTGTGTGATTTTATTTCTTTGCTCTTTATAACGGTTTATTCTCCCCAAACTCGTAGATCATAGAGGATTATATCATTACGTATTCTACCTCCCTCTCATTGAGCAATTTATTCATCCTACGCAGAACTAACGACGCGTAACAGTGTATCTGACTGCATAATGTATACATACATCTGCACACAGAAATGAGAAAAAGAAAGCAGAACATTTTGTACTCCGCCAAGACGTAATAACGTCTAAGATTTAACAGATGGAATACAAATATGCATTCACATACATTTCGTCGATGGTACGAGAAGAACGATGACGACGAGAAAATGAGAAAGAGAGAGAGAGAGAGACAGAGAGAAAAGAGAAGAAGAAGACCGAAGGAGGAGAAAAAATTAAACGAACACGCGATAAAGACAGATAGATGGGCAGATGTATCAAAGGGGAACGGTTTTTAATTTTCTGTGAAAGAACGCAAATTTCAAATGAAAATCCGGCAGCCAGTGAAAATAAATTTGAAATTGTCTTTAAAGCGCACCGCTTTCATGTAACGGTTATTTAACAATGTCTTTCCGTCCTCGTCGCGCGATCCCGTGCCGACTCTCTTCGGCGCGTTGATTCAATTTCATCTGTCGTGATGGGTTCGGGCGAGGACACTAATACCGATTCGAAAACATTTTTATGATAATACAGTCCGGGATAAACGGTCAGATATACTTTTATTGTAATTCTTATTTTACGATGAATGTGGCGCTAATAGTGAGCTTTTTGAATATGCTTTCTGAGAATATCGTTGTTTTTTCTTAGTATTCAGGATGAAAGAAAATTTACATACAATTTATATCTACGCATGTGTATAAATGTACTTGTGGTTGTCTGTTTATTTCTTTGTGTTAAGAGTTATGTAATAAGAATTCAATCCAATTAGTTATAGGATTCCTCAAGCTCCTGCTGTCACCCCGTGGCTCGCTAAATAGCTCAAGATCAAATACCTCCAATAAAATACTTTATTCTAAAATAATCAAACACAAAATAACCCCAACAAAATATCCCTTCTCCTTCTACTTGTAATAAACACAAATTTTCTGAGGTTGTAAAGGAGCTTCAACATAAAAGTTATTGGGTTTCATATCACTCTAGATCTTCAGATTTTGTGAGTTAACGTACCCATTAACGTAAACCCATACTTTTCTCGAAAAGAACCGTTTTGTCTAGGAATTCATCGTATTCACAAAATAATACCCAAAAAAAGTAATGCCGCTAAATACAACTACTCACGGTATTTTTGTTTTTAGCATTATCTTCTAGAGATTGTTTGGATGTGTCAGAAAATACTACTTGTCACAGATAATTAATATGAAAGATTTCTTGCGAATAGGTTATACGATATGAAAGTAAATGTAAATTTTTCTTTAAAAAACAAGAACCAATTGATGACCTAATTTGTTGGGCGAGAGTTCTTAGTGAAGTTTTTAGGGCATTACCCATTATTTGTCTAGCATTATCAATCACATCTCTCTGGAAAACTGGAACCAAAAAGGGTTGTAAGGAAATTCATTTGAAAGTTCTTCTGAACCATCTTCAATAGAATACTTCCACTATCTATGAATCTTCAACCATGCTTTGATAAACAATATTTGACATTTAAATTTAATACATTAAGTTAGAACATACGATTACTTGTCCAAAACCTACTTTGCAGATTATTCTGAACACCCTATATTTCAACGCCCACTAAACACTTAAATTACTTAAATACACTACTTTTACAAGAAAAAGTTTTTTCCGTAACACATTTCAGCTCCGGAATGGGCGTTTTCAAATTTGATCGACGCAGAAAATGAAGGACCCACCCCATTCTCGTAAAGTACAAACGAAACAAAGAGCACGGACAATAGAAGTAAAAGTTTAATTAGAAAAAATACTTCGACCCCTTGCGTCTTCATTTTCTTCGATATTAAAAAGGGAACGGCTGCATCTGTTGTAGTATTAGACCGCCATGCGCAATCCAAAGGAGTACTAGAAACTCGGTCTTCGGGTTGACTGTTTAATTATTCGCCGCCAATTACGGCGAGTGAAAATCACAATTATGCAAGTAACGTAGTTCATTTACGTCACGAAAGTAATAATTATAAGTTATTAGCTCGCCCGCTTGTTGCGAAACGTGGTAAGTTCTACCGGTCAACGAAATAAGAAAGGAACTAACGTAAAAAGGGAGTAGGGGTGATTTAGTTATTTATCTTTTTATGGCATTTATGAATTAACAAATAACAAATGAAGTATTTATAACATTAAATTTTAATGGCAAAGTTATTATATAATAGATAGAAAATAATCTTTTTCTAAATGAATTTGCTTTGAACCATTGTACGTAAAGTTTTCAGTGAATATGGTACAATTGCAATTCTTGAACAGAGTCTCTTGATAAAGGAAAATAAACCTTTCCAGCAAAAAAGAAGGAGGTAATTATTAACCTCTTCTTACAAGCAAAAATAAATCTTGTTCGTTTGTTAATATTCGAACGAGCTTTAGCTTAGACATCGGTGCCTGTAATCACTGCGACCTAAAAAATATATTGCGGAAATGCCCTAAGTATAGTTAGAAGAGTTCGAGGCTTTTAATAAGCTTTAGTATTAATCTAGGATCCTTACCCTTTAATCCATAAGGTGCTATGTATTCCTTTCTAAAAGAAAAATTACGTGGGCTACTGTTGGCAACACATGTACAAGTGTCACAAAAGTCCTTTTCAAAAAGGAATATAATAAAATAATGGTCATGTTTAACGAATAAATGTTTATTTTTTATTAAAATACAGGCTTTAGGAATTTCCTAATTCTTACCAATTATGTCTTCCAAATGTATTTCGTTCCGGTTTTTTCATGGTAGCCGTCATTTCTTTCCGAATATTCTCTCTTAATTCAATCAGAGAGAAAAAAGTGTTGCTGTATACCTTTGATTTAAGCTAGCCTCATAGGAAAAAATCTATTGGTGTCAAGTCGGAGCTACATACGTGCTAGCCAGTTTATGTCACGCGTCTGAATATAAATTTTCCAGGAAAAATTTCACAAACAACTGGTAAGGACACGTGAGTCAAGTAGTCAGTAGTACCCTTTGCTGGGACGTAGCAAAGTCTTTGCTGTATTTCCCAATACGAGGGCTTTTGATATTCCTCGAATTTCTCCATCTCTTGTAGCATTTTCGTAGGTAGCTTTTTTATAGACCATAACAGTGCTGTGATCCATTAAAGGAAATGATTGCTGCTCCTTTGACCAGCATACCTGCTTATTTCCCTGTTGGCTTAGAATCTTTTACAGTATGATGTAATTTTGACATGCTAACTGCCTTAAGTTCATGTTACGTAAACGCGTACCAAGTCAGATTTAAGTGTGTAGGCTTGTCGAGTGCCCACTGTTGCCTGACTATTCGCATTAAAGTAAGGGGACGGTTCGGAAATTTGAGGCCATTGGGTTGACGATTTTAGTTTCATACAAACCAACTTTACGTTTTCACACAATCGCCGTTCACTTCTAGACACTTCTCGTATCGTTACACCAATTTCTTTAATCCCTCTCCATAGAAGTTCGCCACCTGGAAATTAATATGGTTGACAACGATGTGATAATTGTGTAAATGATGATGCGCCCCCAACATAAGGAAATTTATCAGCCAGATCATCAATCAGATCGCAATTTTTTGTCCACTAGTTACACGGTTGCTTACATCTAAATATAATCTATATCTAATTTAAATATAATCTATAGATTTACTACGATCGAAGGCACATGTGTGAGTACAAAACACTTGCCATGCAAAGTATAAAAGAACTCGTTTCCAAATACTTAAGTAAAATTAGATTTTATACTTGCTGATTTGTTATCGTGTAATTCCGTTCTAATCTCTTTTTCCATCATGTGTAGGATAATTTGTATCTTGTCCACTGCTATTTAGTAGGAAAAATTCGGTTTTAATTAATCAATTATAGCAAAAGCCATACTGGTCTCTTTTAATTTTAAAATCTATTAAAATTTAATTGCAAAATATTTAAAAAGCGGAATGCTTCCGAATCGATACGAGCGAGGCCCTCATTCAATCGCATCAAACGTTGTTTGAGGTTGCGCACATTCCATTTGAGCCCCGACTCCGCTGCCGTATGGGGAATGTGCAGCTTACAGTATGCGACCGTACGGAACAAAGAAAGAAGGGGCGAAGAAAGAGATGATCGCGCGACTGTATAATACGACAATGTCTAATATCCAGTTCTACTCATGTGGATCCCTCCTCGGCCGCACACATGTGTATCCTCTACTAGAACGTTGGACTGTGCGAGCTCGCGTGCATGTGTGCGTTCTCCTGTTTACACAACGAATAAACTTTTAAAGTTTCTATTTTAAAAACTCCCACTTATCGCCGACGAAGTAGCGCAAGGAAAAATATGATACTGTGAAACGTAAAGTTGCCTTTTCGAGTTTTATGTACGAAGTTTGGGCGAAAAGTCGTTCGCGTTAGTTCGAATTTCTATATATGGGTTGTATTAAAAATGCTCGCGAAAATAAAGATGGCGTGTTTATGGGATTATACCTACACCCAGAAAGCACTAAACGGTAGTAGGACGATAAGAACGTGCTTGAAAATTAGTTTTCAAAACTTACGTTTCCCATTTAATTTTTACGTGTTTCCAACTTAAATAATGCGATACGATCTTCTTCTTATCCAAACGGAATTCAAGTTAGATTTATAAATATTGTATTCATACAGTATCAGCATTATTCCGAGTACAAGTACATCCTTACCCTTAAAGGATTAACGTTTTCGGGTAATGTTAAACAAAACAGAGTTTTACGAAACATTAAAACATTTTCCCACACATATATGTTACGTATGAACTATACATGTATGTCCAGAGACTCTTTTTAACATTGGCCACAGATCTTTTTAATTACTAATTATCTAATAGTAATTATCCAGTGATGTATTGTGTGTGTGTAATTCCGGTTTGTTACGTTTAAACATAGCCAAACACTGCTCAGAATCATCAACACGTTCTTGTTTTTGGTCAACAGTGAGCAAACGCGGCATCCACTTTGAACAAAGCTTGCTAGATAATCAAATGCTCATGCAATATAAAGCCAATACGTTCTTTTGACATCTTTACGACGTCAGCTAACTCACGCAACTTCACTTTTCGATCATTCAAAACGATTTTGTGGATTTTTTTTATGTTTTCTGGTGTTACCGCCTCATTTGGACGTCCACTGCGTTCTGCATCATCTGTGTCTCTACGACCACGTTTGAAGTTAGCAAACCAACGTTTTATTGTTGTTTCTGATGGAGCGGAGTCCCCATAACACTTTTCAAACCATTGCTTCGCTTGAACGGTATTTTTTCCCATCAAGAAGCAGTGTAAAATTAAAACACGAAATTGTTTTTGATCCATTGTTTTGAAAATAACAAAAGTAGCGTGACACACGTAGCACAATAACTCACAAAGTAATGAATAGAATACCATGAAATTTTAACAGCTGTCTTTTGAAGGTTAGTACTAACTGAGAGAAAGGTGACTGCAATAAAACTAGCGTCATCTATGTGTTAGGCCCGGGACTTTTCAGCCCATGTGTTATTGTAAAGTGTTTAATGCGATAGATCGTCGCCTGTTTTTGTCAATTTGTAAACATATTGAGCCAGAAGATCATGTTATTTATTTTTCTTATTATTATTTAGACGGTAGGCCTTAGAGAGGTATAATTCAGACCGAGTTGTTTGATTTGGTGTCCAAAGACGGGGCTGCTTTCCTCTTTTATTTGTTATAGTTTGTCCTGTCTCAAAACATGTAGATATCGTATGTATTGGACTGTTTTCTTGGCTCGTGCAGATTTACAGATACTATATAAATTTTCTAAGGACCATTCATTAATTTTTAATTCCGACAAATTACTTGTCTGACTTCTTAGTGGTATTAATAGTAACTTTAAAGATTTTACTCAAATTCTGGTCAATTATGAGGTATTATGTACTGTAGACGAAGGTAAAACTCTTGGACTGTAATCTCATTAAATTAAAATATTTCGAAATGAGCTTAGCAATCCTATTCAGGTTTAAAACTGTTGTATCCTCGCAGGTCGTCTATGGATACTAAACTAAAGTAATGTTTAGCGATGCGTTGATCCTTCTGCAATTCAACTATTGTATTAGCTTAATATTTCCTTCTTGTGATATTGTTACTAGGGTGTAGTCAAATATTTCAAAAACTCTTGTTTAAGGTGCATTTATGGTCCACCCAAGTATGGCCATATTACTCACAAACTGTTGTGTAATTTTATCCACCATTATGAGCTTCTCTTTTTCTAGAATGTTCTAGAAACTCGCTCTAATTATTGGCTATTTTGTCGCGGTAGGCCATGGAAGATCAAAAATCATTTTAATCTGAATCGCGCATTGGAATCTTCAATATTAGAAGTAACAATAGGTAGTTTATGTTTGTATATGCATTTACAGTTTAATATTGACATATTCCTCTAATATAATTTTTACTTCAGACACGTTTGTGATTTCTTTTCTGTTAATTAACGGAATCTTTCTTTTTGACAAGAAAGAGAATTTTAAAATTATCGTAAAAGTGAAATTTTGAAAAGAAATATGTCGAATACAAAATGTTAACGTTTCTCTAAAAGTATGCTAAATGAATTCGTGTAACACTCTACGTAGATACTTAAAACGTTTCACGAACGCGGTAAATGCGGTGCGCAATTAACAGCTGATCGAGGTAACAAGATTCAAAAACGTTTTCTCTCGGTTAAATGGAGGAGCTCAATTAAAATGTAATTGTGCCATTCGTAACTAATAGCGTTTATAATGAGGTGCTTCAGTTCAAGTGATTTAAAAAGAACGAAACGGAAACTCTCGTTACTCTTCCATATTCAAACATTTCTTTTTCGTATTAAACCAAAGCGTTTCGTTTAATAATCTGAATCTGATCGTTATGCTCTTGCATTATTTTGTTTTCGTTTTGCCTCGTTTTATATCTCAAATAATCTAATGACGATTGCAAGGACTGTGTGGATGTACAATTCACAGGTATAGCAGTAAACTCCACTCACACAAATTAATTAATTATGCGGAACGCAGCGTTTCGAGAGCACATTATTTCCTTCTAACTGCTTTCAGTCCATCCTTCGCCGTAAAAGGCATGAGGCCACCTAGTAGATCGTAAATAGTCATATGGTTAGAAATTTTAGAGCCTGCGTAGAAAATAATTTGCATGTTTGATACAGTTTTTACTTTCAGTCGGTAACACGGTTGACAATGGGAGCCCACGTGCTCTCGAAACGCTGCGTTCCGCATAATTAATTAATTTGTGTGAGTGAAGTTTACTGCTATACCTGTGAATCAAATAATGTAGTTACGAGGAAATTACTTCCTTGTATTTATTTTAAAAAAGTAATTAAATAGCTTAACATGAAAGAAAAATCGATGTTCTCTGCCAATTTAACGTTAGCGTAACAACGATACACACATGCAAACAAGAAAAAGTGTCTTCACTTCAGTACATAAGTGATACAGTTCGAATACTTTAATTTTGCGAATTCTCAGTGCGTTAACTCTGTGCTTTTGATTAAGCATGAAGAAACGCGTGCGCACTTATTGGTAGCGACGATATATTTCGACAGGAGGTCTCCTGTTGTGTTCGATGAATGTTAATAGATTGGCACTATTATTAAACGTATTGTTTGCAATCAAATATAAGAACGCTGTAATACAGCTTTTCTGATGGTATTCGTGAAATCATTCACGAGAAAGCCAATGTGAAGAGACAAAAAACGCTAACACACGGACATGTTTCTGCCCACCCGACATCATCAGCGTGATTTTTTGCTCGACACATGCAATTCCCTCCTTGCTACTATCACATATATCTAACCGTACAATTCAAGTGATTATTCCGGGTGCTAACTAGTGCCTAAAGAATGAACCACTTGTCTACAAAAGTCGGACACAGCGAAAAGAAGCTGGTACAGCTTCCCACCTTTCTCTCGCGCAATACATGGATTGCTAAAATTTTCATCGGGTGAAAAATACGATTAGGGATCAAATAAAGGCAGAGTTAAATGTTTAAAAAATATGGTTGACGGTAGATGAAACAACAGATGTAAGAAAGAATTGTAATTCAAATGTGTTAGCGCTCATTTAAAAAAAAAACTGCGAGGCATCCTTGCCTCGTCTTTTATGTAGAAGAATACTATAGAAGACAAAAGCGGCGAGTGTAATAGAAACTATACAAAATACCTTTGGTAAGTTTAATGTATCGGCAATTTAATCTGTAATGTTTGTTACAGGTAGGAGTTCAAACATGGTTAAAGCTGGAAAGTTACTAAAACAACCTTATCCTCAATTATATCATACAACATGTTTGGCCTATACATGTCATATTAGTGGCTGAATTTATTAGAAACAGTTATCCAAAAGTAGATAATTTATAGTTTTTACTGCAAGTTTTTCGAAAGGCATTCGTGGGTTTAAACGGGATTGTCCGGATATTTCTTAACCACCACACTATGCAGAGAGGCTGCAGACTCATTAATAGTTTCCATAATGTCTTTATGAATTTGAGTTGGCATCATGCTTTCTTTCTGGAGGTATTTTATTACGGCTCTCCTACAGGATCCATTTTTATGATCAAGCACGACACGCAATTCAAGAATTAGCCACAGCACAACATTTTAATATACAAACTTGATATTATGTAGATATGATCTACAAATATCAGTTAACTAAATGTTAAAAACATTAATCAAACAACCAATTAGAAGTACATAGGTGAGGGGTGAGGCATGAGGATCCGCCCTCGTATATACATTTGTGTGCTTTATTTTCATTTTAGGTGATGATTGTGTATTTGGACTTTAGTCCCTCATTGTATATATTCCAGTCGGACGTCTATGATGAGGAACCGTGATTTACGAACCTTTATAGTATAGCAAATTGTTTTCCACTGTGTGATTTATTTCTACACTTGGAAAAACTGTTAAAATAAAATAGATAAATGAATAACATCATTATCCAACTAAAATACTCGAAATTAAGCGAACAATGCGGCAGAACAAAACGGCGGAAAGATAAAATAAAACAGAAGAACGTCTTGAATTACGTTCAAACGAGACAAAGACGCGTAAGAAATTTTATTTCTTCGCGTCGGCCAATTTGTTTAAGGAAATGACGCCTAAATGCAGTACTTAATGGCGGTTAGTTTACACACTCCTTCCATTCTTCACCGTCCAAACACTTACACCAATGTTAACGTGTTTATTTATATAATTTGTTTAGCGGTTTCAAGAGACGGAGACTAAACTATAAATAAGCGTAGCGTATAAGTGGAGAGATGTTCCGAGTTTCGAGGTCTCCTCGTAGTAGTTGGTAAGGAAGGCACGGACGCGCTGCAAACGAAGAGAGGAGAAATTTTTCGACTTGTGAATGTTTTATGGCGACCATCCGTTTCGCTTCTTTCCGAACGAACGCCTATTAAATTTCAACATCTCTACGGGTATTTTATGACAGTAACAAGCCGATTTTTGTGCTTATTGAGGGAAATTTATGGCCGACCCCTTAAAAGACACGCATTTATAAATATTTAGAAATAAACTTTTCGTAACTCAATATCTCGTCTCTTCGAACAAAGTTCGCCTCGTTGACGGTCGTTGTGTCACCGAGAGTGTGACTCGGATTCTTCTTTTTTCTTCCTTCGCCAGATACGTGACGTATTAGACGTCTTCGTATTTGTGTGCGTACGTAGAAGGAATGCCGGTGCACCTTTTCGTTAATTTCAATTGCTAATCTACTGCAGCGACTGACACTGGGATCTTCTATGGCAAATACAGCATATACAGCATATAGAAGATGTACCTCACGTTCGAAGCCGTACCAGCGTTCATAAATGAAGAAGCACTTGCTTTTCGATAAAATCTCTGCCGTCTTTTACCTGATTTACTGGCCATGAGTAAAATAGAGAATATTTACGCCTCTCTGGGAATTTGATCATTGCAATGACTACGTGGTTACGTAACCATGTACTCATGTACGTATATGATTAACGGAATTGCTTTATGACCGTAAAGATTCCTAGTGTGATACTCATAACTTGAAGCGCTGAAAACCAATTGTTTTGAGTACTCCAAAATGTCACATTGTGAATTCTGTTAATTCAAAATAAAACATCACGTATTTAATGAGAGAAACATGTATATCTGTTAGAAAATATGTACGAAAAATATGTTGGCTACTGTACACACACAGCTAAATGTTGGTTTTGTCGAAAAATCTATGCTTTATTGCAATTTGGCACCATTTCCATAAACACCTTCCTGACCCCGGACTCAGCTGATAGAATTTTATATCATATTGTCACCAATTTGCTATATATCGATAAAGTGAGAAGAGAAAGAACACCAGCGTCTCTGAAATGCAATAACTGTGAATCATTTACTTATAGACGTCACTTGCAAACTAAAGCTGTATCTGTTAGTTGCTATGGAGACGGGTCTTCAATAAGTAATTAAATTATCTTATTGTCTTACTTTATTATTTATAATCTACTTTTCATCTATCTGTTATTTACTTTCTATCTACTTAACACATGGGCTGAAAAGGCTCGGTCCTAACAAAGAAAATACGGTTTTTTTGGTTCAAGATTAGCGTCATTCATCAACGTAAACTCCATCAAGAGCAACAATATTTTGTGGAATGTTGCACACACTTAACATATATAGAAGTCAATCGAATGTACCGAACATTAACAACATTAACAAAAATAAAGATATTTGTTTAAAAAGAAAATATAGGTCCAAAAATTTGTTTAAGGTCGAATTTGGTGTATAATACATGGGCTGAAAAGTCCTGGACCTAACAAAGAAAACACGGTTTTTTTGGTTCAAAATTAGCTTTATTCATCAACGTAATCTCCATCAAGAGCAACGCAATCTTTCCAGCGCCGGTCTAACATTTCAATACCACTTTTGTAGAACGAGCTATTTTTTGCCTCAGTTTCAGCGATAACCTCTTCATTCGTGCGAAATTTCTAACCGGCGAGCATTTTTTTGAGGTCTGCGAACAGCCAGTAGTCGCTGGGAGCCAAATCTGGCGAATACGGTGGATGTGGGAGCAATTCGAAGTTCAATTCATGTAGTTTTACCATTGTTTTGATTGACTTGTGACGCGGTGCGTTGTCTTGATGAAACAATTTTTTTTTCTTTGCCATATACGGTCGTTCCTTTGCAATTTCGGCCTTCAAACGCTCCAATAACGCTATATAATATTCACTGTTGATGGTATTTCCTTTCTCAAGATAGTCGATGAATATTACACCCTGTACATCCCAAAATACCGAGACCATAACCTTTCCAGCCGATTGTTGTGCTTTCGGGCGCTTTGGACGAGGTTCACCAGTTGCTGTCCACTCAGATGACGATCGTTTTGATTCCGGAGTGAAGTGATGGATCCATGTTTCGTCCATTGTCACATATCGACGCACAAATTCCAGTTTGTTACGTTTAAACATGGCCAAACACTGCTCAGAATCATCAACACGTTCTTGTTTTTGGTCAACAGTGAGCAAACGCGGCACCCACTTTGAACAGAGCTTTCCTCATAGTCAAATGCTCATGGAATATAAAGCCAATACGTTCTTTTGATATCTTTACGATGTCGGCTAACTCACGCAACTTCACTTTTCGATCATTCAAAACGATTTTGTGGATTTTTTTGATGTTTTCTGGTGTTACCGTCTCATTTGGACGTCCACTGCGTTCTGCATCATCGGTGTCTCTTCGACCACGTTTGAAGTCAGCAAACCAACGTTTTATTGTTGTTTCTGATGGAGCGGAGTCCCTATAACACTTTTCAAGCCATTGCTTCGCTTGAACGGTATTTTTCCCATCAAGAAGCAGTGTAAAATTAAAACACGAAATTGTTTTTGATCCATTGTTTTGAAAATAACAAAAGTAGCGTGACTCTAAACACAATAACTCACAAACTAATGAATTGAAGGTTAGTACTAACTGAGAGAAAGGTGACTGCAATAAAACTAGCGTCATCTATGTGTTAGACCCGGGACTTTTCAGCCCATGTGTTATTGTATATGATTAGAATTTATAATTTAGTTATTTCTTATATCAAAATATCTATCTACCCTATAAAAACTTTTTTCTAGAACTCTTCCCACATTGTATAACTGTAAATTAATAATAAATTAATACAATTTTAGATATGAAAAATACTACACGCGCCCTCTTGTGGTAAGATATGAAGCGCGCCCACTCGAAAGTTAACGTAATTGTTTGTAACCTTTACTTAAAAAATTAAATACGTGCACCTAGGCTGAAGTAATAGACATAAAATTAAATTGTCTCGGAAGCTTTAAATAAAGCTACAGCAACAAACAAATAAATATCGAAAAACGTACGGAATATTAAAGTAAATAGGTGAACAAAAACCGCTCATTCGAAAGAAACGAAGCTTGAAGCCGCCGTTTCCGAACAAGTCGAGCCTTGCGTGGTAATAATACCGTATCCGTATCTCGCAGAAATCGATCTTATCCATATGTTACGGTAATTTCGACGTGCCCGCCCCGTTTTTGAATTATTTCTAGTCTCTCACGCACCGAATAAACATCGAACAAAATTAGTTACGCGCAATGAAAAACGCCGCGAAACGAGTAATTTTCCGTGACCGCAACTGATTTTCCGCTCTTGTCATTACAAACACTTAATAATTTAACAGTCGGTGGCGCATCGCCCTGTACAGCGGTGTGCGGAGAGAGATTGACCGCTCTATGATTATGCTGCACTCACCACACTCATGTGTGCACTGTTGCTAATAAAAGTATGATCTAAGAATGCATTTGGATAAATTTGTGGAAGTAAGAAAAAGTTTTGTTTACCACAGGCAATGAATAAGCACCACTCACATACGCAATGAGTACGTACTAAGTGTTAGTATTAGTATAGTGAATAAAACGTTGCAAACGTGTTCAGGTCAACGGCATTCTGACAGTCGAAATCTAAGATCTAACTTAACTCAAAGTTTTGTTGTAGTTTTCTATTGTTTTGAGCTGCTTTCGTATCGAAGATTCTTGGGATCTTTGTTGCGGGAGCTGTAAGCATCCTGGTGTTATGAGCTATTTGGTGGCGCAAAGAACGAACTTTGTATTGCTGCTTGTTTGGCATAGAAAATGCGCGATGTTCGTTACGTTCTGCAGGAACTTTGTTAAAGGCATCTAATAATGCCTATATATTTATGTATGTCCCAGTACCTTTGTATAGGGGACCCTATGCTATTTAATTATTTTATGAGAGATAGGTGCTTATTTATATATCCCTTTTTGGGAACAAAATCTTATTTCTTTGCCATGATTTTGTCTAAGGGACTTGACTCTTGTTTATTGGTCTGTGTTTGTAGGGGAGCCAATTACTTTCGTTATTTGCATATTTATAGGGGAGCCCAACGCTATCTTTTGGAGCCTGAAATTCTGGCTGAGGGCGACAGTAGCGATGCTAGCCAATGCCAAAACAAGAGTATATATTGTCAGAGCTATCCAGGCATTCTAGTAATAGAAATAATACGCAATGTTAATATTTCTCTAGCTTTTTGCTGCTCCCCTTTTATAGAAGTTAAGCAACCAACAATTGTGCAAAGTGTGCACCGACAAGGAAAACGGCAGAGTTTATGTCGACATGACATAGAAATTTGGTCCGTGAAACTCGTCCGCATCGACAGTCAACTAATGAAAAAAATGTTTAACTCTCGTTATAACGTATTGTTCTTGGTTATGCTATATGCGCTCCGACGAAGCTACAAAAAAGACTGTCGCTAAATTCTTAACAAAAGACCAAACGACAACGGGCGCCGTAGACCTGACGACCGTTAATAGAAAGCCGAGAGATGGTCCTTGTTAAGCCTGTTGTTATATAAGTTCCGACCAAGCTACAAGAAAGACTGTCACTATGTGAGATCCGACTAGGTACGAAAAAGGCCGAGAATGAACTGCCCATACTTGAAAACATTGAATATTCGTACAACGAAGTTGTATTAAATGGGTCTAATTTTAGGTACTTATAGTTTAAGTATTCTGAATGGCTAAATGCATGCGTGTATAATATATAATGTACATGCACGTTATAAAGTAAAATCGTGTATATTATGCACAGAGAGGAAATATAAACGACAAAAATGAAAATAAAATAATATTAATGCTAAACACATAAAGTCGCATAAACATAAAATATATAAATTAGTGAAAAATGCATAAAATAAATTTCCGCATAAAAATAAAATTCTTGCAGAGGAACAAACAATGTTATATCTATCAATGCTTTTCTAAAATGTGTAACGTCCTTAATAGTAAGTTGGAAGCTACACACAGTCATATTTTTTTAGATCTAGCACACAAAACTTATTTTTTGCGCCACAAAACTAGTACAAAAATCGGCATAGTACAAACCTCTCAACTACCCTTACCTTACATGGAGCTGATGATACTTTACACATGCTTTAAAATTGTATTTTTTGCGTTAAAATGGGAGTAGTGTTGTTTTGTGCCTTCTTTATGGCACAAAACTAGCACAAAATTTTGCCGTCGAGCAAATTACAGAATTTGCAGGTGAGTTTGCAGCACCCTCTAACAAATATCTTAACAGCCTGGGGTACGAAAACAGCACAAAACTTTTAAGATATAAAATAGCACACCTACAAATAATCCAGACAATCATTAAATCGACGCAAAACCTATCTTGTTTTCGTATACAGTATTATGCTTTGCAGCGTAGGAATAGAAGGCCAAACTTCTATTAGCAGCAGTGTATACTACACTTCGTGCGAGAAAAGCAAGTGAAGCCTGTACGTGACTTAAGGCTTTAATGAGACTGAGAACTTCGTATATGATATTAGCGACGATATTCCCCTAGACGTGCGGACGGAGAGAACTCCGCAGTGTAGACAAAGGAGACGTAGCGAATACAGTGCGGTCGAATTGGTTATTAAAAATTTATAAACATGCCGTCTGCGCGATGGGAAAATTAAAGGAAATTATGGCGATATACTATGTTATATCAAGTAATTACTGGCCGCTCGTTTCTTTCGCTATTTTTCTTGATTTCGAATGCGTGTTCAATGATATTTTGCGTGTTGATATGCAATAGGTATAACGATAAGGACTGGTTACAACGTAAATGAAACCTGTGCAAGCTTTGCATTACGGAGGCCATTTTGAAATAAAGGTAAATGAAATATGTGGATATGCTATTACGAAGTTCTTTTTGCGTTAGATGGGGGAAAATGCGTTTTATAGAATGCACCTTGCACTTTTAGACGGCAGTTTTTATGATTCAGACATTCGTGAAAATTAAGGGAGAGGACGGTTGCTTCCTTAAACGAACATGTGCTATAGGGAAAGTACTAGAGAAGTCAGCAAAAAGCTATTATAAAAATAATTAGAGAAATAACACTTATCGCTTTATCAATGCCCCAATGCCTACTGCATAAGAGTGTAGGGATTACCGTCTAAACCACGTGCGTTCCTCTTGTTGAACATCGTTATCACCCTCGAAATATTTGCCGCCGAGATTCTTTTCGAGTGGACCAAATAGATGATAATCGCTTGGGGCTAACCTAATTCTGTAATTTACGCCCGGATCAGGTGGGCCGAATGCGGCCTGGCATTATCGTGATCCAGCAATATATCTCTCGTCAGTAGGCCTCAACGTTTTCAGTATGATTCAGCAGTAACGTTCTCATTTCTATTTTGGAAATGGGATAGCAGCACTCCTTGAGAATCTCAGAACACGGTAAGCATAAAGTTACTAATTGAAGGCACAACCTTGAATCTCTTTGTTGATGGTGAAGAGGAATGTTTCCATTGCATTGAAGTACGCTTTGTTTCGGGTTAATAATGGTGCACCCATGACTCATAGCCAGTAACAATTTTGCTAAGCATGTCCTCCCTTTCCTCTGTGTATAGAGAGATGTGTTCCAACGACAAACCCTTTCGAATCCTTTTGTGTTCTTCGACCAGTTGTCTAGGTATCCACCATGAACAAATTTTTCGAAAATTCAAACGATCGTCTATTAGTTCGTAGGCTAAACCATGAGAATACCTTATTACAGCTGTCTATTGTTACCTGCCTGTTAGCTTGAATCATCTCTTCCACCCCCGGTGAAGTTTTGCAACTGTTGCAATTTGAATGGGGCGGCTACTTCGCTAATCGTCAACTTTCGAGCACCCTTGAGAAAATTTCTCAACCCAGTTATACACGGCTGTACGCGACAAATACTTTTCACCCTAAACAGGAGACATTTCTTATGGACATCTCTTGCAGGAAGTCCTTTTGCCCAGAGAAAACGCACAACAGCACGCTGCTCTTACACGGTACACTCTTCGAGCACGGTTGCCATTTTAACTCTGCCTGCATACGCGTACGGCAACCGTTATTTGAGTATCGTAAAGCTAGATTATGCTGACACCTAGTGACAGATAGAGAAATAGCTCACTGCTACTATCAGATCTCCCACAGCGTTTTGTGACTTATTTAATCACTTTTCCTCGTATTTAGAGCATGCAAAACAGTTTACATCTTGTCTTAACTCTTAAGATATCTTTCAAACTTATCGAATTATTAAGTGGAATGGTCAAGGGCAGCGTTGAGTTCAGGGTGTTTCATACCCCGATAATGTGAGGTTGCGCAGCTAAGAAACTTATTGCTGTTTTTTCAATACATCGGTCTATAAACTCACAAAGTTTCATTTAAATCGGTGAGCGATACTTGTGTTCCCTCGTCAGTGGAAGTAATCAATTTTCAATGTGATTTGCTTTCAAGTGAAAAAAAGTTAATAAAATACTTACGAAATTAAGGTAAGTAAACCAAATTAACATATTTTATCCGTTACGTTCCTAGTTATTAAGACTGTATTGATTTTTGTCTCATGTGCTCACTTTCCAATCTGTTTACCACTTTTAATTCAATTAACCTGCTACTTGTGCTAAAAGCATGTTTAATACTTTTACAATTATATAACAATACTTCAGCAAATGTGCAGTTGTATGTTACATATGTGTGATGGAAGAAAGCAAATAAATAATTATACAGCACAATAAAAATGTTTGAAACTTTATTGATAATCAATCTACTCTAAAAAAAAAATCAACACAAAGTTCCGTTATTGTTTTTGATGCTTATTATTGATTTTTTAAATTTTCTTGCAATATGGTAGCTTAATTAAATGTTATATTTGAAATTTAAATAAAATAAATGTGTTGCAAAAAATTAAGGAAACAAAAACTTTCTTTCTTTATCTTGGTTTGTCACGGATAATTTTCTTCGCGAATGCCTCTAGGAATATTCCAGCTATATTGGAGTTTCCTCTTATAACTCCCTTACATGATATATAACACATGGGCTGAAAAGTCCAGGGCCTAACACATAGATGACGCAAGTTTTATTGCAGTCACCTTTCTCTCAGTTAGTACTAACTTTCAAAAGACAGCTGTTAAAATTTCATGATATTCTATTCATTAGTTTGTGAGTTACTGTGCTAAGAGTCACGCTACGTTTGTTATTTTCAAAACAATGTATCAAGAACAATTTCGTATTTTAATTTTACACTGTTTCTTGATGGAAAAAAATATCGTTCAAGCGAAGCAATGGCTTGAAAAATGTTATGGGGACTACGCTCCATCAGAAACAACAATAAAACGTTGGTTTGCTGACTTTAAACGTGGTCGTAGAGACACCGATGATGCAGAACGCAGTGGACGTCCAAATGAGGCGGTAACACCAGGAAACATCAAAAAAATCCACAAAATCGTTTTGAATGATTGAAAAGTGAAGTTGCGTGAGTTAGCCGACATCGTAAAGATATCAAAAGAACGTATTGGCTTTATATTGCATGAGCATTTGACTATGAGAAAGCTCTGTTCAAAGTGGGTGCCGCGTTTGCTCACTGTTGACCAAAAACAAGAACGTGTTGATGATTCTGAGCAGTGTTTGGCCATGTTTAAACGTAACAAACCGGAATTTTTGCATCGATATGTGACAATGGATGAAACATGGATCCATCACTTCACTCCGGAATAAAAACGGTCGTCATCTGAGTGGACAGCAGCTGGTGAACCTCGTTCAAAGCGCCCGAAAGCACAACAATCGGTTGGAAAGGTTATGGCCTCGGTATTTTGGGATGTGCGTGGTGTAATATTCATCGACTATCTTGAGAAAGGAAATACCACCAACAGTGAATATTATATAGCGTTATTGGAGCGTTTGAAGGCTGAAATTGCAAAGAAACGACCGCATATGGCAAAGAAAAAAAATTTGTTTCATCAAGACAACGCACCGTGTCACAAGTCAATCAAAACAATTGCAAAACTACATGAATTGAACTTCGAATTGCTCCCACATCCACCGTATTCGCCAGATTTGGCTCCCAGCGACTACTGGCTGTTCGCAGACCTCAAAAAAATGCTCGTCGGTAAGAATTTTCGCACGAATGAAGAGGTTATCGCTGAAACTGAGGCCTATTTTGAGGCAAAAGATAAATCGTTCTACAAAAGTGGTATTGAAATGTTAGAGCGGCGCTGGAATGATTGTGTTGCTCTTGATGGAGATTACGTTGATGAATAAAGCTAATTTTGAACCAAAAAAACCGTGTTTTCTCTGTTAGGCCCGGGACTTTTCAGCCCATTGGTTACTACTTCACGCTTGTCTGAAGTTTCTCAATTTTCTAGGAAGATCTAAATATGGTTGCGTAACATGTGTATCCTTAAGGGCATGAAAGTATTCATTTTCTTATACATTCTTTATAACTCTTTACCGTTTTGCACCATTATGAAACTTCTGATAACGAGTTATATATACTGCCATGCTCAAACTTCCCTTTCAGTTAATTTACTTTAAAAAATATTATCATGCATTAATGTCCCTATATTGGGACAAATATATCTCATGTTTTGGTAAAGAACAATATTTTCTTATAACTTTTGATAACTTATCCCTAGAAACATATTTTCAGACAAGGAAATCCTTCGCCATTTTTAGCTACTGCTTTTATATAGTTTTTAGCAATACCTGATCTGATGTAAAGACATCATCATTAACCAATCTCTAAAGTCCACTACTACTACACGCAGGGCTCCCTTGCTTGCTCTCATATCTCCCTATCCTGAGCAAATTGCATTCAATTACTGGGTACGCTTTAAATCATGCCATCTGATTGGAGGACGGCGTCTGCTCCCGAATGCATCTTGTCTTAGTCTCCATTCTATAATTTTCTCATTCAGCCTCGCAATGTGTCCTGCCCAATTTAATTTCAAAATAGTTATTTCTTTCTATGGCATCCGTGACTTTTGTTCTATTTCATTCGTCGGTATTCGATACTTTGTCTTTCGGAGGTAGTGCCAACATTGACCTTTCCATCGCTTTCTGTGCCATTCTAATTTTCTTAGATGTTTTCTTCGCTAATGTTAGAGTCTCCGCACCATACAAATTTCTTCTTCTTCTTCCGATGTGCTTTCTCTTCAAATACATCGGAGGTGCACTTTTGAAAATGTATTTAAGTCGTCCATAGGCGGCTCATGGCAGAACAAATAAAGAGAGGAATAAAAATAGCAAGAATATCGAAATGGAAAGAAAAAAGAAGGGAATCCGGAATCTCGACGTTTTGCTTCCGTCGGAGGTGGCTTCTTCAGGAAAGAGAGAGAGAATAGAATCAAGATGACATGGTAACTCGATATATAAACCACTCTAGAGACGAAACTACTTTGGAAGAAAATCACCGTAGCTCCACCTGTTAACGACAAACACCTACAAAATAGGTTATTCCAAATAAAATACAACGAATATTTTATCTTTTTATTGCTTTATTACTACTTACTACAATTACCCTTTCATACATATGTTTTAACTGCACGTACGCTATTTTAAAACTAATAGAATATGTTAATTTATACTTATAGCTGAGTATATTTACTAATTGTTATTTATGCCTTAATATATACAAATGAATAGAAAGCGTATCCGCGACTGTTATTGAGTCCAATAGAATTGGACCATAACATAGGTTGATATTCAGTGACTAACGTCAACAATAAAATACTATAAGCTTTAATACAAAGTTGCAGAAGCGTAGAATTGTCAGATTAACGTGTATCGCTATGTGACAAAACTGTTACAAAATGTAGCAGCTCTTTTAAGTTGCTAACGTAAGCGTGCAGTTTTATACATCACTGAACGGATACGTTATTTCTAGTCTTGACCGTAAAAATCACAGAAAGTTTATGTATTTAGAGGTGACCTGTTGAATCAACACTATATATAAGAAAGAACAATAATTTCGTTCATTAGAAGGTGAAGGTGAAGTCTACCTATTAAGATTTTTCATTTCTTCTCGTTTTTTCACAAAAGGAATATCAAAAAAGGTAATTTGTACAATATATTTGCGATTCACTTTTCTAGGTAGTTATAAAGACGCGAACTTAAAAAAAATCTCATTTGAAAACGAAGTAAACTGGTTTACGTACATCTAAATTACATCATTAAGTAGTTACCTATTCTGTGATGTTATAATATCTTCTATTATCTGATCTAAATACGTAAAGTGAACCATGAAACACCGTGAGTAGACATTTTTATAGAAAGGGAAAACAAGAAAAGAAGCGTAGGCCGTCAGAATAAAAACACACATGATATTTTCAAATTACATACCGCGTTCTAAGTATTAGCTGCGATAAATTTAGCGGCGGACAGAGTTTTGATCGAATCAATACCAGATATTTTTAGCGGATTAATTGAGTGTGAGATAAAAATTGCGTAGGTAGCTTGGTGCTATTTTTAATCGACTTCGTATTGGTATCGACGCGTTATTGGAAGTCCAAATGAACAGTTATCAGGTTTACATAAAAGGCTATATAAGTACATTAACATTGGAAAGCTTTACAATGCAGTAAGTGACCTATTCTTTTAACGCAAATAATCAACGGATATTCTACATAATTGAAAATAAAAAATAGTGTTAGTTAATAATGTAATACCTACAAAGATTTCCATAAACTAGAAGAACCCGAACACAATGATATATTTTAACATGTTAATGCATGCTTTAAAACAATTCTTGTTGTGCCTCAATACCATTCTCGCAAAATATACTAAGCTTACTACTGTGACCAGTAGTGAAGATTTAGACATGTTGTTGGAGACTACGAGCACAGATATTAGAAATCGCTAACATTTATCACATTCTCCTTTCATTTTAGTATACATTTGTTTAAGTAAACACCCATACGTTTTCATGTTAGATTTTTATATACATGTGCAAAATGCTAAAAAGAGCATTTGAATTCACTGCTTTAAAAGTCCCATATATCCAATTTCGTAATTTTGTTTTTATTCCATGAATTCTTTTTTGACAACACGCAGCACACCACGCGAATAATCATAATGAACATCAAAAGGAACTGGACAGTTTTTATCTATGTAACTTGCACGGATAACGCTGACAAGCCATTAAACGAAAATGAAATGTGTGTTGTAACACGAGATATCTTTCGCACGCTACGTGATCAACTTTAATTATAATATAAGGGTCCTCTTTTGTGTACGGAACTAAATGTGTACACGTTACAGCAACGTTTGTATCCGCTTGCTTCCCATTTTAATCTGTCCGCATTAAAGCGGAATTTAATTAAATCGAAATCATTTGTATACACAATGGGAGTTTATAAATTAGAGAAGTTTTTCTTTCCGTCGACGTCGTCGGTACTATATGATGGCCGAAGGCGGACGAGTATTTTTTGCAACCTTCCCGACGCTACTGCTTCTTATATTTTCGTTCTTTTGGGCGGGCGCGGTAGCGGAGATTATACCGTCATGCGTAATTAATTCTTTCGTTCTTGACGTGAAATTAGTCAGTTCGAGTGACTTTTCAAAGTCTAAAAGAATAAAAAAAAGGACGCCGAATATAGACGACTAAAAGAAAGATTGATGTCGGGCAAAACTTTATAATTTACTGAAATGTTTTTGATATACAAAATACGGGAGCCTCCAAACACAATTACCAGTTTTATTCCGTCCTGTTGAAAACAAAGAGTTGCGGTTTCTGCGTAGAACCAAAACATTGAAATGTTTGGTTTGTATTTGTTTTCCCGTGCTGTATATTACGTTATATATACATAGTTATTACTTCTTTGACCTTTCCTATGTTTCCCGTAAATACAGGATGATTCTTATTTAAAACGATCCACCTCAAACCTTTCAGAAACTAAAAGGAATTTAAACATTTTCGGAAACACATTTTTGACGTTTATAACTACGCCCTAACGAATACCTTCTCACAAATTTGAAATGGAACGACCCATCGTATGGTACCTCAAATGAAAGCTTGTGTTTATATAGATTATGGTGACATACGAGGGCGACCTGAAATGTTTCCCGAATCAGCAAGAGATGGCATACGAAGGTTTAAGTAGATTCATTGGAAATCCAATTTCGTGTAGTGATAAAACATTTCTGGATGGCTGGGAAAACGGCCACGGAAATTTTGCTAGAGGTTCATGATGGATGTACTCCATTATCTTCGACCACTTGCTTCTGGGCGAGAGGGTTCAAACGTGGTCGCACAAGCGGACGCCCAAAACCCACCGCTTCCAACGAAGAAATGCTCGACAAGATTCAAGATGTCGTGTTAGCCGATCGCCGATTGCAGCTGAAAGAGATAGCATATCCTACACGAAATTTTGGGTGTAAAAAAGCTTTCGGCACGATGAGCAAAAATAGGAGTAGATGTTGCGACACCTGAAGCTTGTGTCAAACATAGTCAAGGTAAAAGGTAGGTTCAAACTTGCCGCAATCAATACTGCAACGGCAAAGTTAGTGAAAGAGGGAGGGAAGAAGTGATCGACATTGGTGGTGGGTAGTTCGTTTTGCAGTGTGTGCATGTTACAGTTGACACGATAATTAAACGCACATTATATACATTTAAATTAGCGTGAAAAATCAAAGAAACGCTACGAAACAGCAAGCTACGGCTTTAGTGCAAAGAAAAGAAAGTTTATAAATCAAATTCGTGTTTTTATTTCACTTGCTGTTTTATAAATAAAATGCTAATACTAAACGAATCTTTTTTTATTAAATTATTATTGACTATGCAGTCGGGGTACAGTAGATAAGTATACTTGCCCTGCTGTTTCCTTTTTCACCGAACAGCTCAACTTCATCATTGACAATGATAAGGTTTAAAGGTCTTGTTGTGTGTTGGCATGTACTCTGAAGCCATTCGATGTACTTCGATACAGTCCCGTTAAGTCCATTATGTATTGTTCATAATCACCAACATTCTATCTTGGTTGGCTTTGCCTTGTATAGATATATTAAAATGCTTACCTTCAACCATACTATTGAAACTTTCTCTTTTAAAATTGATGGAGATTAACACAACATGAGAGATTTAGTTAATGAAAAGTTAATGAAGTTATACTATCAAATTTTCGATTCAAGTTTATCCACGGCAATCTTGTTATTTTAAGCCCTGTTATATCGCATTTATGTTCTCTTCAATTAACCCCAAATGCAATTTCATTTACTTTCTAACATAATTAAATAAGCTCCAACTATGTTGGTAAATGAAACGATTGACGGATATATTTATATTGCAATTCATGTCACTTTTACTTTACTATTGCGATATTATTAACCATAATGTATTGCACATAAAATATAAAAAAAACTCTGCTATTAACTATACACGATTTTGATAACCAATCTTTGACGTCTACGATGTAATTTGTCAGTTCCACTGGTTAAATTTCACCAGTGTAACATAGCCGCCGATCGTTGGGCTATTTACTGCATTCTTAATGTGAATGAGGTATAGTCACAACGTGTATCTAGAAATCCCATGCTTAATGTAACCCAGTCCCACGAAATCACATGAATCTAATGATAGGCATCCACTATACATAGATTTTCAAGCCCTTAAACTATCCTACCCATCTTCCCATCGTTGCTCAAATTTCCTAAATTCGGCGATGAATTTCAGTAGGTTTCGCATTCTTTGCATTCAGTAAATGAATCACAGATCTAACTTCATTGACATTAACATTGTAAACCCCGCTACGAAGCAAACACAGTCGACATGTCCACCAAAATAGTGTTAATATACTTTCAGAGAGACAGCGATACCCCGGCAAAAATCGAAAATGTAACTTATATCTGAACGTATCTCGTACATTGTTTTTGCTCTTATATGCCAAAATAATTGTTGGATAGATTGTTTGAAATCTTCCAACATTTCTCTTGTGTATTTTTTTTATCGTACAGACCGTTATTGCAACGAAGAAAGCGATGGTAAGAAATTGTTCCCGTTATTACATTTGCCAAAACAACGATTGCATCTTAACAGGAGTTGTGGAAGAGTATTCAACCGATTCCATAGTCAATCATGCCCATTACATTATTTCTGGAGGGGACAACGTTTGTATATAGTTTACGATTAATTATTCTCAATTATTCAGTGCCGAACGTTCAATTTTCTTCAACTTGCGGCGAAGGAAATGCCAATATCGAAATTGCTTTAATTACGTACAAGTAATATTGTTTACTCTTGCGCATTTAAATACAATTTACGGCGTTATTCATGCGCGAACTCTATTTTTCCGAAAAGAGAAGAGCAGAGAAAAAAGGAGCGAAGACCCAAAGGTGATGTAATGATTTTCCGTTCCGCGAAGAAGAAGTACCTCTAGCAATTTGCATCCGTTCGATGCTACGGGTGCTGCCGCCGCCTGATGGTTGACTGAATGGGCGTTTTTAACGAAATGTCGGCCTTAATTAACGCGTACTTCTTCTCCTTATTCGTCCTCGTATATAACTACTACTAGTACCTACTGACGTTGCTGCTAACAGCTATTATACCGCTGATTATTATTAACATTCATTCTAAAACGTTTTATTTATCCGTCGATTCGTTTTAAATTAATTTGGAGTGCGAGCGAGCGAGCTCTAAAGCCCGAATTTATCCGTCGCCGATATAATAATTACCGTAGCGAGTGTTCCACTTTTCTCTCACCGTTCTTCTCATTTAAATATTCAGCAGATCTCTCGACTCGATAGCACCGGTTAATTATACATAATTTATAACTTTTACATTGATTAAACATGCAATTACATTACCCTACACGGTTGCGACTGCACACTTATACCTGTTTGTTTTGTATAAATACGGATTTATTGACAGGTTAATATAATAAGCCTCGCTTTGTAATAAATAAACGCCTGTAATATCATACGCGATTATACCTATGATCTTATTGCCTTCATATAATATTATTCACCTCTACCTTTGTTCCACTTGTAATGTGTTGCGATATTCGTTATGCTATTGAATTTTTCGCTAATTTACAGACATTTCTTCAATATTCGAGCGTTAACACGACGTAGTGGCACGCAATAATACACTTGGAAGGATTTAAGTTCGTTCCCCATGCAATAAATATGTAAACGAGGTACACTGCATTTCCTAGAATTTCAAAGTTTTACGTTTTATTCGTAGATCTAGTTTCTGATGTACGACGGACCTTCTTTAAGTTTAAAGGCCACCACTAGTCAATTCTCAAGTACTAAAAATTCCCCTCCATCTTTAGTTAACCTAAATCAAAAGTTCCATTGCGATACGTATAGGGTTGTGGTTTAGAACGAACTGTAAAAATCATAAGTTAATTGAAAAGGGAATTAATAAACGAACTGCTTCCGGAATTGGACTGTATCATGGTGAGATATATAGAACTGAGATAAAAAGAAAAATGAAGAAAGGGGGGTAACAAAGAAAGAAAGGTGAAGAGAGTAAGTTAAGGAAAGAGAAAAGGGAGGAAAAGAGAAAAAAGGAGAAAGGTGGAATCTTGGGACTTGTCTGCGTGGGAGGGATGTACATGTTTCTTGATGACTTTCTGTATATTCTGGTATAGGTAGCCATTCTTTTGACGCGATGACTTGACGTGCTGCAGTTTTTTCGACAGGTTGTCAGGTTCAGAAATAGAAGCACCACGACGCACCAGGGAATTTACAGCACTTAACTTTTGCGCCGGATGATGGCGGAATCGGCATGTAGATATCGATCCGTGTGCGTGGGTTTGCGGTAGACTGAATGACCTAGACGAGCATTGGGTTTCCGTTTTACGAGGACATCGAGGAAAGGAATTACACCGTCCTTCTCCACTTCCATGGTGAATTTTATGTCGGGATGTTGGCTGTTACGATGACCAAGAAAACTATCTAAAGTAACTCCACACGGGGCGAAATGATGAAGGTGTCGTTCACATACCGAAACCAAGCTTTGTTCCACGCATTTCGGTGAACTCATTTCGGAGATTAATATTTAACCTACAGATTTGTTGGTCAGTTTTAACGTCACTTCCTTCTTCATTAAAGTACCCATACCAGATTCTCTAAATATCATCCAACAGCTACTAGAACAGTACTGAGGGGAAACGCCAAGATCCCACTTTTTTCTTTTCTTCTTTTCACTTTCTTTGTTTTTCCCCCTTTTTAAGTCCCCATTCTCTCTTTCCTTCTCTTACTCTCTTCACCTTTTCTTTCTTTTTTATCCCACCCCCCTTTTTCATTTTTCTTTTTATTCCTTTTCCTCTTACTCTTATCTTATTTCTCCCTCTATTTCTTTCTCTTATTATTTTCACCTTTCTTTCTATTTCACGTCTCCCCACCCTTTATCATTTTTTCTTTTTCATCTTATTTTTCTTTCTTCTCTTACTCTTATTTCTTTTTATATATATCTCATCATGACACGGTCCAATTCCGGAAGTAGTTCGTTTATTACTGGCCGTGGAAGCCTACGTATGCATTTGAAAACGAAATTAAACCGAGAACATTTTCGCGCAATATATTTTTATTTCAACAATTATTTCTAAAAGAATGCCTCGCCGAGTTGGTTTCTGTTTTCGGCAATAAACCGGCATATCAGGCAGTGCTTTCTCGTTGGTATAGAGAATTCAAACGTGGATGAAGATAAAAATGTGACATATCGCGAGATTGGACATCACTTGGGATTTCAAGGACCTCAATTCCAAATAAAATTGTGTGAAACGTTGCGCTAATTGTTAGACTATCCTCCATACAATCCAGACACAAGTCCCAATGGTTTCTTTACCTTTCCGAAAATCACGAAGAGATTGCGTGGTCCAAGATTCCAATCGTCAGAAAGAGCAGTCGATATCCTCAAACACGCAATTTTGACTGTACCATCAACCGAGTAAAATAACTGCTTCCATGGTTGGTTCAAACGGATGCAAAACTGTGGTGAATATTTCGAAAAACGATAAAGGATGCAAAATCTATAATAATTAAATAAGAACGTAAAGAATGAACCAATTAAATAACAACATAAGCAGATCCTTAAGCATAATCCATAAAACACCAATTACTCTAATAACTCGCACATCGCCGCATGAATACACACACCTACATAGATTTGTGTATCTTTTCTGGGTCATCGTTTTATGGCCATACATTTATTCTCGCCATAATCTTCGTGAAATATGAAAGAAGGGAGAACCCGGCCAGCATCGACAGCATAAAAAAAGAATGAGTTGGGCAGCAGTACAAGCAGCGGCAGCGTTTTTCCCTATACTACCTCAAATTGATTCCAATTTCCTGTTGGTGGCGGTATAGGGGGAAGCGAGGAGATAGTACGAGGTTTCACTAATGGACAGAAATTGTTATTCTCAGTGGCATAGCGTGTGCGGAAGCCGTATTTTTCTTCGCCGTATACATATACTGTGGAACTATTTAAATGGATGAAAACGGAAAGAAACAAAAGAGCTTACCCTCTCGACAAAACGTTTTCCTCCTCTATAGTACATACATACGTGTGCGAAAGAAAGTGAATACATGTGCGTACACATTTACATATCCTCGTACAAACCTCAATCTTTAGGTAAACAGAGCAACCGAAGCGCGTTTTAATTTATTAGGGTGTGCTGCTAATTGGAGAGTGGTGGAAGTTGTTTTCTTTCCCAAAAATGTAGAGGAATGTTTGTAAAATAACTGTAACAATTTTAGACAAATTTCTGCATTAGTACTATTGGTTTCAAACAAAGCATTTCATACAGTATAATTTATTGCTGGGTATTGTTCTTGGCGATGGAGTAATTACATTTCCTAACATCTACGATGGTTGTCCGTAAAAATAAGGTTCCCAATAAATTTCTCACAATGAAAAACATGTTTATTGGCATTGAATAATACATGTTTGGAAGGTTTAGGGTTTTACTACTTTTTTGACATAATCGCCGTTGACATCGACGCGTAGAACACTCCCACGGCGCCACGAAGGTAGGTTAAAACCTCTTCGATGAGTTCCTCTCTGATTCTGGAATCCGTCACACCCCAGTTGTTTCTTCAATTCCGGGAAGAGATGGTAGTTACTTAAGGCTACGTCTGGGCTGTCGGGTAGGTGTGTGACAGTATCTCATCCAAATTTGTTGATAAAATCAGTTACTACACGGACGGTGTGCGGACGAGCGCTGTCCTTCGTGGGCATGTCTTTCTTCTGGTCCTGAATCGCGCGGAGAAGGTTCTCCAACATCTCACAGTAGCGACGGACACGAAGTCGCTCAACAGTAACCCCTTCCTTTCCGAAAACTCGCTCGCCATCACTTAGTCGGCAGACGATGTTTGTTTAAACCTCCGCAACTTCGGCGACTCTGGACGTTTCCACAGACGGGATTGTTGTTTCCTTTTGGGAGTCGTGTAGTAGACTCAAGTCTCATTCCCAGTAACAATAGAGTCCAAGAATTCTTCGCCATTTTCAGGCTTGAAGAAATTCGCGGGCCGCTTCAACACGCTGCCGTTTCTGGTCTTCCGTAAGCTTTCTCGGGACCCACCTTTCACCACAAACCATAGCATATCCTAAATGATCTGTCAATGTCTTGCTGACATCAGCGATTATCTCACAGAGCTCTCAAACAGTCACTCTTCGACCTTTAGCAGTGCTTCTTCCACTTTCGCAATTGTTTCATACGAAACCAATGGCCGTCCAAAACGCTGTACGTTATGGACATCTGTACGTCTGTCTTTGAAATCTTTACAATTTGCGCACGTGTTGTGCACTCATACACTTTGGTTCATAAACTTCACATAGTTTGGAATGAATGTGCATCAGCGCAGTGCTTTTTGCACACAAAAAACGAAACATAGAATGCAATTCTCACCTGTCTGGGGAAGCGAGTGGAAGGTCCATCTGTATCGGCTGCCAAGCCAGGACTGAGTGTCGCAGACAGCTCATCGGATTCTCCGTAACAGCGACCCGCGCGACTCCAGCTCCTTAGAAACCTTATTTCACGGACAACCCTCGTATTTGACTAACGTAATCCAAAGAATCCGCATTGGCGCAATTTCAGTTTTGCCAGCGGCGTTGTACAAGGAAACATGCTAGATCAATTGATATTTTCGTATGATGATGATCTAGCTAGTCTTCTTAACATCCTCTCTAAGATATGGACTACGGACTGATAGGGCAACAGCGTTGATCAGCTGTTTGTCGAACTAATAGACAGGACATTATTGTTTACTAATGTTACGAATTTTAAGAATGCAATTACCAAGAATGTTTTTTGTTTTTCATATTTATATTTTTTCTCTATTAAGTATGCATATCCTTTGGTTCAATATTTTCAATATGTATTGTTTGTTAACTTTTGACGTGATATTGTTGACGACGGATTCTCATAATAACTAGAGTTGTTGTTTGGGCTATATAAATTCAACAAACGATGCAAATAGGCCAAACAATAACCCTAGGTATTATTTGTTGACTTTGTTATATTCTTATATTGTACATTTATATATATTGTTTTCAATTGAATCTGTTTTCATCTTTATATATGTCTATGCTAGCAAAAATGTGGTCTTAGAAAAGAATTTGCTTTAACACATTTAAAAGAAGTACATATATATACAGTGAAATCTCCGTTAAACGGACACCAACGGGACCAACTGAAGACGTCCGTTCAGGAGGAGTGTCCGCATAAAAGAAATATGTAGTAGATACAACAAAAATCGTCTTTTAACGAAAAATCAATATATTACAGAAACTGGCACATTTAAATCGTATATGTATATAAATGTTTTTAAAATAAATAAGAAACTTTAAACTTGAGAAAAAAAGGTTTATTTCCTTTAGATATATATGTACATACAAAGTACAATATATGTATGTACATAGATACATAAATGTAGTATGTAATACAAAACAGTGAAGTGAATAGTCACTTTAAGGACGCAAAAATTCATATATTGTTGTTTGTCTTCTCTTTCTCTTTAAAATGGCGTCTTGAAATCGTATTTCTAATTTAGAAAGAAGCTCCAAAGACTCTGTATCTCCGTGATTTTCAGCAAAACTTTTGAGCTGCTTGGTCAGGGTAATAGCTTTACCATAATTTGGGATAGCCTCTGTTGGCACGGGAACCTCATCGACATCAGAATCTTTCGAAAGTTCTTGTATTTCAACTGGATTTACAATTTCTTCTGAATCTGGATTTTCAACATACAAATCTTCATCTACGTTCAAAAAATCATTAAGGTTTCCATTATCCGTCAATTTCAATAAATTCTTATTTTTGAGGATATCTGAAAATACACTAAGAGGCAAATCATCTTCTAGGTCAGATGTATCAGCCTCAGTTAACTGGTCTTCGCTTTGCATATTTACATGATTAAATCCTGCATTGCGGAAGCAATTTTGAACTGTCTCTTTGGTTACTTGGTCCCAAGCGGTTTTTGCCAAATAAACTGCATCCAGTGGTGTAATTTTCTTTATTAACTGAAAAGCTGTACCAGCAGTTTCAATGTTTACTAGCAGATGTTTGAGTATTCGACTTCGGTAGTAGGTTTTAAAATTCTTTATAATCCCCTGGTCAATTGGTTGACAAGCTGATGTACAATTAGGGGGTAAAAATAATATTTTTATATTATTTAAGCGAACGTTTTTCGGATGAGATCCCGTATTGTTTAAATATAATAAAATGTTTCTTTTTTCTTTATCCATTTTCCAATCTAGGTCTTGCAACCACTCTGTCATAATTTGTCCTGTCATCCAAGCTTTCTTATTGTATTTCGAAATTACAGGCGGATTATTTATATTAATGTTTTTAAAAGCTCTTGGTTTATCTGCCCTGCCAATGACTAGCAGTTTTTCTTTTTCACCCGCCATATTTGCATTGAGAAATGCAATAGCAATACTTTCGATATAAAAATAAGAAAAGGCGTTTCTTTTTATTTTATTTTTTGTCCGGTTAAGAGAACATTTTCTCGTGTCCGCGTCCGTTCAAGAAAATGTCCGTCCAAGAAAGAGTTAATACAATGGAAATTATATGAGAGCCGGTCGGGACCATGAGAAACTGTCCGTTTAAGGGAGGTGTCCGTGTAAGAGGGGTGTCCGCGAAGGGAAATTTCACTGTATCTGTTATTGAATCTGTGATCTCAAACAATCATTTCTGCACTCAAGCTGCAGAAACTATCAAGCAAAATTTACGGCAAGTCGAGTACGTAAACGAGATGGCATAGCAGCGATCATACATCGAGGCACGCTAGAGTACGACTGCCTGTTTACCGCCTCGATCTAGGCGTCCGTCGCACAATCGGCGGTCTGTGGCTTTCTCCTATAGTAAGGGAACCGCGGCAAAGAACAAGCAAAGCAAAGTCTGCGGACAAGTATTGTACGCATATAGGTGCGAAGCGAAATCTGTGGACAAGACCTTGGTAATTGGAGATTGAGTCGACAGATGTTGGTCGACTATTAATCGCCAAGGTCACCCTAATGGGTTTCTCAGCTTCTAAACAAAAACGAATATATAAATGTTCGTAACGTATAAGAAACATTTCAGGCAAACAAAATACTAAATATAGCTAAAGTTATAAAATCTCTCAAGAAAGCAAACATATGCAATCAACTGCATATATAGAGACTGGTTGTAATAGCAAGTTGTTTTATTTTTTATGCATTTTTAATATATGTATTAGATAAGCTCTGATTAATTATCGAAACCTAACAAGCAGTTCACCGGCTATCAATCCAATAAACCAACTAGACGCTAACAGCCAACACATTAGAAATTACCAGAACAGTACGAGCAGTGTTCTTATTCATGGTATATGCTTGGATTTGATGTTATCTTATTCTAAGCGACTCTGAAAAGGTGTGTATTGTTACAAAGTAATTCCAAAGAATAACTTTACGTTTTAAGAAGAAAAAGTATCTTTCATGCAGATGCATAAAATCATTGTAACTATTTTCTACTAAATTAGAAAGTTACACGTTAATATCTTAATATATAATAGGCACGTTTAAATAGAAAGTTCAAATAATAAAAACTTTCAATGAAACTTATTACAATCGTACACCATTAGCTCACTCCTAAAATATCCATTTCAACTGATTCTATACATAAATAACTAACCAGATTTGAATAAATTTCCAATTCTAAAGTGGAAAAATTAACATACCCCCGAAAACGATCGGTTAGGCACAAACAAAACGTATTTACATACTTTTTAAAGGCAACTTATCAATTATTCAAAATCGAGCGTAAAATGTATGAGCGCATATTAGGCATAGTGTACACAACGCGAACCCATCATACCTAAATGGCGCGCGTTTAACAATCGAACCATTAGGAGACCGAAGAACAAAAGACAACTTGTCTCTAGTCTTGTTAAAGCGTACGTTCGTAATGAATTTAAATCTGCCCTGAGGATGCATTGTTTTGTTTGCAAATTAGCAATCAATAACCTTTAAGTCAAAGAACTCTGCGGACCCTAGATTCTTGCGCGCTACATTCATAAATACGAATAGCTTCGTTTCATGCAATGCGATTAAGTTATTGTTATGATAATCATGATAATAATTCCGCTTAATGGCACATTAGTAAGGTCAAGAGCGTTTATGTTTACGGTTAGACGTGCGAAAATTATAAGCAATTTTTTCGCTATTGCAAGACAGTTGCATTTGTTATTTAGATTCAATTCGATGATGGGTATTTTAATGCGAAGCTACAAAATTAGTTAATTTTGTATATTGTTTTATTAAATTAGGAAATTACGATGGTTCCTTTAAACGAATGAATAACAATGTTTCTGTGCTTAAAAGACTACATCTTAGCCGGCTAATTTCGAAGATTATACAAAACAAAGCTAAAGTTTTATTATCTCAAGCAATATAAAGAAACTATACATACTGAAAAATGGGTACATTACTAATATTTACGATCTTAAATAAAGGAACAAATAAATGTAACTTATCATAGACGTACACTACCGCTCAAAAGTGTTTAGGCACCCCTGTTTTCATGGATTATTCATATAAAATTATGCTTACGAAAAAAATATAATAAAATGAAATACGTATTTAAAATGTAGTTCAGTAAGATAAACACCCATTATATCGCATAAGGTTTACTATCATTTACCTGCACTCGGTCGGATTACCATAAACTGTTTATTGCGGTGCAATTACACTAACAATCCCTCTGAATTTACTGGGTAAATTTAGTCATCTGTTAGATTGTAGGTAATAATGTTTAAATTACCTGCCTAGAAGATTATAGTGAAATCTGTAACCTATGGTCAGTTGCAGTGTGGTATTTACTCTATTCACGTCGTGAGCGAAATATCGTGTGACAATTTTTTAAAATGCCTCCGCGCGTACGGAAAAGTAGCTAGTACGGAAACACGTGTGCTTATAATAGTTTAGCATAAAAGTGGCATAAGTAATCGACAAATTGTCAAAAAAATGAAAATACACCACGCTACGGTTGACTATAACGTAAAAAAATATCGGGAAACTGGCAGTTTTCTTAATAAAAGACGGAGTGGTAGGCCAAGAGCGACAACATCTGCAGATGATCGCAGAATAGTGGCTACCAGCAAGTTAAATAGACGCAAAACAGCCCCGGAAATCACCGCAGAATTAAATGTTGGTCGCCAAAAACTAGTCAGTGTTTCTACAATCAAACGTCGCCTACAGAAAGCCGGGCTCCATGGACGTATTGCGATGAAAAAGCCGTTACTAGGCAAACAAAACAAGCAAAAGCGACTTAAATGGGCTCGTGAACACCAACACTGGATCATAGAAGAGTGAAACAACGTCTTACAGACGGATGAGTGCAAATTTGAGCTGTTCGGTAAGAACATCTGAGGGTGAACGTGCCAAAGAAGAGTGTATTGCTGCTACCGTGAAGCATGGTGGAGGTTCTTCATTTGGAGCTGTTTTGCTGGCAGATGACGATCGTTTTGATTCCGGAGTGAAGTAATGGATCCATGTTTCATCCATTGTCACATATTGACGCAAAAATTCTGGTTTGTTACGTTTAAACATGGCCAAACACTGCTCAGAATCATCAACACGTTCTTGTTTTTGGTAGACAGTGAGCAAACGCGGCACCCACTTTGAACAGAGCTTTCTCATAGTCAAATGCTCATGCAATATAAAGCCAATACGTTCTTTTGATATCTTTACGATGTCAGCTAACTCATGCAACTTCACTGTTCGATCATTCAAAACGATTTTGTGGTTTTTTTTGATGTTTTCTGGTGTTACCGCCTCATTTGGACGTCCACCGCGTTCGGCATCATCGGTGACTCTACGACCACGTTTGAAGACAGCAAACCAACGTTTTATTGTTGTTTCTGATGGAGCAGAGTCCCCATAACACTTTTCAAGCCATTGCTTCGCTTGAACGGTATTTTTTTCCCATCAAGAAGCAGTGTAAAATTAAAACACGAAATTGTTTTTGATCCATTGTTTTGAAAATAACAAAAGTAGCGTGACTCTTAGCACAATAACTCACAAACTAATGAATAGAATATCATGAAATTTTAACAGCTGTCTTTTGAAGGTTAGTACTAACTGAGAGAAAGGTGACTGCAATAAAACTAGCGTCATCTATGTGTTAGGCCCGGGACTTTTCAGCCCATGTGTTAGTACATGATGATTCAATGTTTACAATAACGATGATGACAAGCGACCGGTATTATTTCGCTATTACAATTCAATAATGGACTACAGAAATGGTGCGGTTAATTAAAGAGCGTCTCGCTACTAACGCAATAATGATTATCGCGATTCTACGAATACGATTTCAGGAGTAACAGTGACTAAACCCCGGCGGAATATCCGCGCGCAAGTTTCCAACTTAACAAAGCTAAAATACTTCCGACTAAAACATGGTTAATGGTTGACTAACACGAGCAGTTAAGTGAATAATTACTTGAACTCGGGGCCAAATTCGGAGCGAGCGACTAGCGTACGAAACGGCACGAATGAACCCACATCAGTTGCAGCAGTTCAACTCCGAATAATTCTTCCGATCGCACTTAAATCAAATATTTACACGGGACAAATATTAACTTGAAACGGGGAAAAATTTGTTCTCTTCGTAGTGAACGCGCTATTATTATTCGATATCTCGTCAATGTAATTGGATTAGAATTACTAATTCCATCCCGTCTTACGTTTTAGTATGCGGATAATTGGAGATATAAAGAAAAGTAGACAAGCTTTGGTATACCTGATTACAAAGGTCTCTATAATTAAACTAAAATATTTCCTATATATAGGTACATATTTCCTTAATAGTAATGCAGAGCTCGCTTTAAGGGACTGGTATATAACGTCCTTTCGGATATAGCGTACACTTTCCTTGGTCCCAGCAAAGCCTTATTTGAAATAATGTATTTTTGTTTTGATATTACGTACAAAAGTTATTAAGTTATTAAACGTAAAGTTATTAAACGTTTATTTATTATATAAATCTGGAATATATCGTACATATTAACTACCTTTCTCGGCGGAACAGTATAAGTTCACACACAACAATCGCTGTTAGGTGGGACGTATAATATAATGTGCTAATGGGATTTTCTTATTTTTCTTCGCACGAGTTGCAGTTACCATTCGTTAAAATTAGAGCCATTTGATCCCATAGATTATCACGCGCAACTTTATTCAAATGACATACAGCGGCCAAAAAACATTGGCTAGTAAATGAAATAAGATACCAGTACGCCAAACGTAGTAAATTAGAAATAGAATTATACACATTGCACCTGAAATTAACAAAGAATTTAGACGAAAACAATTTTCAAAAATGGTGTGATTTCCAAAGGCGTAACGTCGAACGCGTTAACAGAAAATTAAATTAAAAATGGTAACTGTCAATAAAAAATTTAGGCTACTCTGTTCAAAAAAGTCAAGCAAGGAGAATGTGAGTCATGGAGAGAACACCATTCGTTTACAACCTTCGTTAGAAACGCGTGCAAAATTCAGATTTCTAGGAATTTAGAAAATGATAAAAATTGCGGCCAAGATAGAAGGAATTTGGGAATTATTAAAAGTCTGAGAAATAAAATTTGTTTTTACCTTAAAGCAGATAAAGGAAATAAAATAGTCATTCTGGACAAACCGGATTATTATAATCGCGTCAACACTATGTTAGCGTCAGGACCGTACAGAGAATTAAAGAAAACCCCCCTACCGTCAATGATTAGAATCACTAAAGATACTATTAAGGACTGTCCCAACTTAATCAATAATAACCTGAAATTCAAAATAACTAAGTTCAAACCCTACCATTCCAAAAACGTATTGTCTTCCAAAAATTCACAAACCAGGTAATTCCATGAGACCTATAGTATCCGGCATTGATTCTCCAACATACAAATTGTCCAAATGGGTAGTGAATGAATATAAGAACTTGCCCCATAAAGTAGATAACCTATGTGTAGAAAACTCCGTAGATTTTGTAAATAAAATTGAAAAGATTGAATTAAAAGATGGGGAAATCCTTGTATCATTCGACGTTTGTTCAGTTTTCCCAAGCGTACCAATTCCAGAAACTCTGGAGTATTTGGTTGAATTTTTGAAATTAAATAACGTAGATGACGTGAAAACCGCGGAATATAAAAGGTTAACTAAATTATGTATGTCACAAAATTGTTTTCAAATAGGCGGAAAATGGTTCGAACAAGTGGAAGGCACGGCGATGGGTAATCCTTTATCTCCTTTTATTGCGAACCTTTTCATGAACAAATTTGAAACGAACCTGAAAAAAGAAACCAAATATTTCCCGAGAATTTGGCTTAGGTACGTAGATGATATTTTCGCGGTGTTTGATACCAACAAAGGAAACATACAAGATTTTCTAGCAGAACTGAACTCAAATTTACCACGATCAAGTTTACTATTGAAGAAGAAGTGAACAATCGCCTTCCGTTTCTAGATACTCTAGTCATACGCAACAACAATAAATTAGAAATAGACATCTACAGAAAAGAAACTAATTCCAACAGATTCATCACGGTTGATTCGCACCATTGCGAACAACAAAAAATGTCCGCGATTGGTTTTCTGGTCAATAGACTCGTCAGATTTCCGCTAAACAAGAGCAGGTATGACAAAGAATTAAAGTATATCAAAGATATAGCGAGGTACAATGGTTTCTCTTCTTTGGATATCGACCGTATTTTAAGGAAGGTCCAATACAAACAACATATCAGAAATTCCACGATCTTGACATCAACAAACACCGATAATAAGAAATTTATAACTCTTCCTTTTCACCCAATAGTAAAAGGGTTAAGTAAAATTTTCTGACAACTAAGTATGAACGTGTTTTTTGTGTCAAAAAACAACTTAAAGAATCTCTTAGGGAATCCCAAAGATAAACCCGGTGATGATAAAAAGGTCCGGAATATACCAAATCGCATGCAATGATTGTGAGAAAGTTTATATTGGACAAACAAAAAGGAGTATCGAAACGAGGTTCAAAAAACATATTAGACACTATCGTTTCGACAAACCAGAACTATTAAGCGTAGCAGAGCATATGGTAAAATCCAGACATAAGATTGATTTAAAAAACCTGAGACTAGTTAAAAACGTAAACTCGTATAGAGAATTAGACGCGTACGTAACGATATGTATAAAAAAGCATTGCACACTCGAGTCTGATTGGTTTATTACCATAGGCCCTGTTAAAGATACGATTCGCTTTCGGTCCATCCTTTCCCGAAAATAGGCATTAGACCACCGAGCATTAAAAATCTGATGTACATGCTCCAACGGTAATGGGTGAAGATTATTGTGATTGTGTAAGGTATAATTACATTATAACTATGTTTTACGCGAACATATATAACGTTTAACCTACTCCCGTATTGTACTCAATTAATACGAAATTCATGTTTGTATACCAAGTTACATTCATACACGTCGTCGCTACGGGATTCATTTAATTTCGTCTCGGAATGAGCGTACGGACTACTAATACAAGGTAGCTAGCGATGTGGCGATGCAGCGAACTAATACCAGAATTTCCAATCATTAACATACAAGTGTACGGCGTATTAAATTTAGAAGTTCTGCGGGGAGAACAACAATAGGCGAAGGGCTTCGAGGGTCTTAGCGCTGCCGGTATAACTGAATTCAACCCCTGCGACGTATTATTGATTGTTGTATTTAAGATTTTCTATAACAGATATATACACTCGCACATATACGAACAACGATGCAGTGACGGGTAGTACTCAGTCTCCTGTCCTGCGCTGCGAAAATCGGTTCAATCAACTTCAAAGCACCGTACAGCGCGCAACAACGAAACTAACAAATAGAACGGTACGACGGCTTCAGCGTGAGAGATGGAGGATGGAGCGACGTTAAATACGTAATCAATTTTTTTGATGGAACAGATTTTTCCTCGGCGGAGGGCGTTTTGTATAGGGGCGAAAGAGATGATATCGGTGAACTGAATAAATGATAAATGAATCATGTTTTTGTAATAGGTTAAACAACTGTGATTTAAGTAAATGTTTTAATGTACTAACAATTGTAGAAAGCAGGTTTGAGCGAAGCCTTTTAAATTAAAAAGGACGTACACTCAAGGAAACTTTTATATGTAGTTCTGTATAAATGTTGAATAAAATATTTGTTTTCTATTATCCTCGGCGGCTTACGTATTGCAGTTAATACTAAATTACAAAAAAAAGGTAAGTAAAAGAGAAAATAACTGAGGTGGAAAATATCAGGCAAAAAAAATTAAAATTTTCAAATATCTTTTTTAATATTATATAAAATAAGAATGTGACAAATTAAACAGTTTACAAAAATGTATTATCAAATATATTGCTCTTTGATATAAAATAAAAATAACTTGCTATCGCAATAATAATAAATACTGTGAATTTTGATGTGTTGTCGATAAATTTTTGCAGGTAAAAGGTATTCACACATACGCTGCTCTTCATTTATCCTTGTATCTTCGGTTAGATTTCAGCAAATTGGAAAATAAATGATATTCACTACTTTGAAGTTTAATATCGATATACACTATCTTTGGAAATGATAGCTTATTTTCGTAAAGGAAATTTTTGACAAGTCAATTTGACCGTGTTGTTATTTGAAGTATCCATTATTGATGAGGCACTTCCCCATGCAACATGAACCAAATTTGTTTGCCTGCGTCCATAGAAAACACTGTTGGGTTATTAAAAAGTTATAAGTAAAGCTATCAGTCGTACCAAAATATCGAGCATGTTTCCAAGTTTCCAAGCGTGTAGGCATAGCATCCCTCTCATCTTAGGAATAATTTTGGAGAATTTTAGCATATTTCTAAGACGGTATATGTATATAATGATACCATAGTGAAGTATATATATATATATATATATATTCCCGTAACTGAAAAGGCTTCCTTTGAGTTATTATTATTTTCTAAATTGCATTGTAAGTGCTTGTCAATGGTAAAGAAATGTAGATAACTGTAATCCGAAATGCACGGAAAGAAAACTATAAATATTGAGTGCATCAATACTCAAAATGTAATTAGATCGGGTCTTAACGTTAGTGTGTCTTCAACACGAACAACAAACGCGAGCCAAGCAAATGTTCAAAGAGAATGTACTGAAAAATTTGGAATAAAAATTAATCCATTCTGTTATAAACATAGAATATCATTACATAATGTTGAGAAATTTTATTGTATGTTTTAATAATAATGATAATACCGAATTACACTAGGGTGACAGAATAAAATAGACACCAGGTGAAGCGGTATAAATATGTAAACAGCTAAATTCTAAGAACGAATTAAGAACTTTCTCTTGTCATTAGGATAGGGGTAGATGTATCGGAAGGAATTCATCATAGTTTAGTATCGTTACAACTATGCCTCGCTTACAAGGTTCGAGTGATATTAGCGACTTCACCCGAGGTCGCATCGTTGGCCAGAGTGAACGCGGCGCTTCGCAACGTGAAATAAGTAAATTTTTAAATATTCCGTTGTCCACAGTTAACCGTCTGATTACACAATTTAAACGCAAGGAAAAAACAACAGCGGAGCCGAGACCAGGTCGTGCCGGACCTTCTGAAAGAAGTAAAAGGGTGACGATTGCAAGGACTGTGTGGATGTACAATTCACAGGTATAGCAGTAAACTCCACTCACACAAATTAATTAATTATGCGGAACGCAGCGTTTCGAGAGCACGTGGGCTCCCATTGTCAACGCCACGTCAACCCAGTCGGTAACACGGTTGACAATGGGAGCCCACGTGCTCTCGAAACGCTGCGTTCCGCATAATTAATTAATTTGTGTGAGTGCTATACCTGTGAAGTAAAAGGGTGCTTGTGCGCGAAGTGTTAAGAGAACCGCGAAAAAGTACAGCTGAGCTTGCGGCAACTTCACAGAAAAGTCAGCTCACCGTTCCTGCGATACCTCCACAGTGTGGGGATGTATAAAAGGGTGGCAAAGAAAAAACCCCTCCCAACGGCGTTTCAAAAACGGCGCCGAATGGCTTGGGCAATCGAAATGCGAACGAAGCCCGAAGAGTTTTGGCGGTCTGTCATTTTTTCAGACGAAAGCAGATACTGCTAATTCAGTGATAGTGGACGACAAATTTTTACATCAGACGGTGAAATACGGCGGTGTGAACATCATGGTGTGGGGCGTGATATGGTATGGTGGAAGATCGCAATCTGCGACGGAAATATAAATGCGGCAAAACATATCCAAATATTAACAGAAGGACTACTACCGATATTCGACAACGCCATTTTATCTAAAGAAGACGCCACTTTTACGAAGGATGGAGCACCCTGCCACAAAGCAAGAACAACAACCACATGGAAAGAGGAACAGGGGATTCAGATTTTACCATGGCCAGGCCAATCACCAGACATGAATCAGATAGAGAATGTTTGGCACATAATCCAGACAAATATGGCGAAACGACCCAGAAAACCCAGCAATAAGGAAGAACTCGTGGCAGCTGTTACAGAAGAGTCGTTAAATATTCCAGAAGGCACCATTAATCATTTAATAGATTCTATGCCACAACGACTCGCAGCACTTCACGCAAGTAAAGGTGGATCGACAAAATATTAGTCTAATTTAAAAATTTTAAAATATTGTGTATATATAACGAGAATAGAATTTTTTTTTTAATTAGTAAGTGTCTATTTTATTCTGTCACCCTAGTGTATGTCTAAACCGACGTACCTCTCCCAATATTACATTCCCAGGTCATCTATCACACTATCACATCCATTTCGTCTCTCTGGAACAACAAAATTCACAATTTTTCTAATGGTTAATTCTGCTACTGTACTAAACCGTGAAGCTCGTTTGAAAGTCTTTAAGAAGTCGATAAGTCATTGCTTATTCATTGCCGCTAACAAAATTGAGAAATTTGGAAAATGTATGGATTGAGATTAATTACCTTACTTTCAGAATATTTTTAATTCTGCACATGTAATTTACAGGTACTTCAAATTTTGTAGTTAGCAGCAGTTATTTTTGAAGAGATTATCACAATATAACCACACATACGTTATGAATTGGAATGAACCTTGTTAAAATGAAGTAAATTGTTGTGACCTGCACTTTGCGGTCAAAATATGAATTAACTATAGTGTTCCAGTATTTAATACAACGACTAACACAAACATTTTAGTTAATCCTTCGTGTTTATAACGAATGCCCATAATTCTCTAACTTTAAACACTATAAAAGCCGTATTAGTTTCCCGTACCATTATTTATTAATGAAGGTTTCACATGCCTCGAATGTGCTGAAGCAACTGACAATTAAATTACCACTAAACGCAAACTAACATTTTCATTGGAGCTTGGATACGCAGATGTATTGTGCGGAGTGAATCAAAGATACAATCGTGACATAACACGCATTGCACGTGATTTGCAAACAGCATCTGTACATCAATCATTACTCACGTTGAAAAGACACGAGCGCTCTGGCCGCACAGTTAAAGAAAATTAACTGTAGAGGTAATTAATTGCTTTATCCGCGCTTTTATCGCTCGAAGATTAATTATCGCTCGATGGCAATAATGATTGTTAATATTTGTCATTGTAGATAATAAATACAATCACATGAGAAAAATGGCTACAGCGTCGTTGAGGTTTATTGGCAATGGAAATATTTGCGCGTTACTTCTGTGCATCTTTTTGAAGATATTCGTGTACCGATAATAATAAGACATTCGATGCTAGCTCTAATTGCTTAACCACGTCGAACGCTAAGCGTACGTAGACCTACGGTACATGCAGGTGGTTACATTCATTACAAAGTAGTTTGTTCGTGTATGTAGAGAATATCGAGTTTCTAGGAAACTTCGATCGAAGTGTATTGCAAGCTTTCTTCATAAATTCGGCTTAGTTTGTAATGTGCATTAGAGGTAAGCCAATTATGAAGCTGTACAGTAAATAGAGCAGGAATTAGTTGGGTATATGTACTTCGTAATTTCTGTTAACAGGAACAGAATCGAAGTAGTTCATATCAAGTTATTGTAACCACCATTTCCCTTTCCCTTAGAAGGTATATGATATTCCTGAGATTCATTTTTGGCAATGTAGTCGTCATATTCATTTCAAGAAACTACTGAGGCAAAAGACTGTATAAATCTGTCCAAACCTTATACCATACAATTAAAGTAGTGACTATATCATTTGACTACCCTCTATATATGATTAGTTATGATATTGTGTGAAATTTTCGTACTTAGTATTGCAGCAAAAACAATGAAAGCCTCTGATCTTTTACGAGACTTTAGCAACAAATCAGAATTTTGATCATAATACAAAAGACAACATTGTAAAACACACGTTCCTTTAAACTATTTAAAAGAATTTCTTTTTCTTCTAGCTCTGAAATTACTTTTCTCTACATGGCTCTACATAATGCGGCTGCCTCTCTGTCTTATAACACGGCACGACCTTGACTACGGATTGTCACAAGTTGGCTGCTTTGTGATATTGATATGGTGACATAAGAAATCTGGCAAATCCATTGAAACACAAAATTTTACGAATAATGGAAGCGAGCACAAATTGCAAAAGTATGTCTGCATATGAGGTTTCTTGACGACGACACCTACGAGGTAAGCGCCGTAAATTGGCGAAACACTGGTTCTATTTTACGATCCTGTATCGAGAAGGGAGTCTATATAATGACGGCGACCTGATAAACCTCGTTCCCGAAAAGGCGAAAGTCGTTCAATCTACGAAAAAGGTAGTCGCCACAATATTCGGGGATTGTGAGGGCGGTTTGCTAATTGACTTTAAAGAACGCAATACAACTGTGAACGGTATGTATTATGCGTTTTTATTGCATAAATTAAGGGACAGCATTCGTGCAAAACGTCGTGGAAATTTGGCAAAAGATGTGTGATTATTGCACGACAATGCTTGCGTCCATACGCTTTCAAAAAGCTTTTTATTTTTACAAGGATATCGAATTATTACTTAATCGTTGTAATAAATGTAACACATGCGCTGAAAAGTCCCGGGCCTAACACATAGATGACGCTAGTTTTATTGCAGTCACCTTTCTCTCACCTTCAAAAGACAGCTGTTAAAATTTCATGATACTCTATTCATTAGTTTGTGAGTTATTGTGCTAAGAGTCACGCTACTTTTGTTATTTTCAAAACAATGGATCAAAAACAATTTCGTGTTTTAATTTTACACTGCTTCTTGATGGGAAAAAAATACCGTTCAAGTGAAGCAATGGCTTGAAAGGTGTTATGGGGACTCCGCTCCATCAGAAACAACAATAAAACGTTGGTTTGCTGACTTCAAACGTGGTCGAAGAGACACCGATGATGAAGAACGCAGTGGACGTCCAAATGAGGCGGTAACACCAGAAAACATCAAAAAAATCCACAAAATCGTTTTGAATGATCGAAAAGTGAAGTTGCGTGAGTTAGCTGACATCGTAAAGATATCAAAAGAACGTATTGGCTTTATATTGCATGAGCATTTGACTATGAGAAAGCTCTGTTTAAAGTGGGTGCCGCGTTTGCTCACTGTTGACCAAAAACAAGAACGTGTTGATGATTCTGAGCAGTGTCTGGCCATGTTTAAACGTAACAAACCGGAATTTTTGCGTCGATATGTGACAATGGATGAAACGTGGATCCATCACTTCACTCCGGAATGAAAACGATCGTCATCTGAGTGCACAGCAACTGGTGAACCTTGTCCAAAGCGCCCGAAAGCACAACAATCGGCTGGAAAGGTTATGGCCTCGGTATTTTGGGATGTGTGTGGTGTAATATTCATCGACTATCTTGAGAAAGGAAATACCATTAAGAGTGAATATTATATAGCGTTATTGGAGCGTTTGAAGGCCGAAATTGCAAAGAAACGACCGGATATGGCAAAGAAAAAAAATTTGTTTCATCAAGACAATCAAAACAATGGCAAAACTACATGAATTGAACTTCGAATTGCTCCCACATCCACCGTATTCGCCAAATTTGGCTCCCAGCGACTACTGTCTGTTCGCAGACCTCAAAAAAATGCTCGCCGGTAAGAAATTTCGCACGAATGAAGAGGTTATCGCTGAAACTGAGGCCTATTTTGAGACAAAAAATAGCTCGTTCTACAAAAGTGTAAGTAGTATTGAAATGTTAGAGCGGCGCTGGAATGATTACGTTGCTCTTGATGGAGATTACGTTGATGAATAAAGCTAATTTTGAACCAAAAAAACCGTGTTTTCTTTGTTAGGCCCGGGACTTTTCAGCCCATTAAGTGTTAAGTCCCATATTATACTCTGATCATTCTATGCTTTGGCGTCACTTTATAGACGACAATAATAACAATTCAAGCATTTATGTAATACGCTGATAAAAGTCACGAGTAACAAGTAACAATTTCCTCTACGGGCTCTCATTACACTCCGTTTTAAAAGTTAGGTTACGTATAATAGACAACGCAAAAAGTTTAGCCGTAAGTAACAGATAAAACCTGCGAAATATCCAATTTTGCCGTGAAACTTCTTGAATATTTAAGGAGGAGAAAATCCACTAATTTGTTCTGCATGCAACTTGAACTACTGCCCAACATTATTGCCTTGGAACGTCTCCAACTTCGCCGGAGAAATTAAAACAATAGCTTGTATAGAGCGTGAGAGACGATGCCGTTTTTCTTCCGTCCCCCTTCTTCCCATTTTCTCTTCTTTTTACTCACTTGTACTTTAAAATCATTCGCTAGAAATAAGCGCTGTTATATTTTCGCCGAATTTATTTACCGCTGATATGTTTATCGCCACTGCATTCGCTCCATGGGCGACATCTATATGGATATTTCATTTAAATGATACTTTCGTTCAGAGTATAATACTGGCAATGTGTTTGAGCAACATTAAGGATGAATATATTACAACGATAGCACGGTTTTAAAATGCAATATTCGCTTGTTTGTCTCGCAGAGATTTTAATTTCTCAAGGATTGTTTGTACTTTTCGCATTCATTTTTCGTAACAGACCGCATCGCGAAGGATTTGTTCGGATAAATTGGAATGTTTTGGTCTCTTGTATTATTTCTCCTTCCATTTTCTTCTTCCTAATGATGGAAAAATTAATTTGGACAAACATTTATTTATAAAATGGGTGTTAATTCAACTAGAAATGTGGTTAGTAAACTATAATGTACTATCGCAAAAGCATTTAATGCGTAAAGATAAAATAACATTAGAAATTCTTTGGAAAAAACGCTACAAGCACGGAAATTGCAACACCAAGAAGCAATGCGAATTTTTTGACCAAACTTGGCAGAAACGTATAACAATTTAAAAGTAATAATTGACTATAATTTTGCTGCTATAGATCAAACAGTCATTCTTGCAAATTTTTATTCAATTCCCACTGCTTTCTTTATGTCATTCTTCTGTGTTTTGAGAATTTTACTAGGACTATAGTGTGGCAATGTGGAGATTACCACCAGTTGAACGAATTCGACAGAGGGCGAATTGTTGGCTTATGAGAAGGTGGTTCTTCTTTCAGAGAAATTGCAAATCGCCTTAACCGGAACTCATCCATTATCGTACGTTGTTATCCGTCGTTAATTAGGGAGGGCCAAGGAAGTCACTGAGGAGAAACTTGAGGTCGAAGAAGAACTAATGAGGTACAGGACCGTCACCTTCGCCAAATGGCATTAAAAGACCAATTCTCAGTGCTAGGACAGTTGCAGGTCTACGGTCACGTAATGAAGGTTGTCTTATAATCCCTCGGACCGTTTGTCCCCGAATCAAGATTTTCGGTTTATCATCCTATACTTACTACTTGACTCGACATCGACAGTAGCGTTTGGAATGGTGTAGGCTGCGAATGTATTGCAACGTGAAGTGGCATAGTGGTGAATCTAGATTTTGTATGGAAATGCGTGATGTCGCGATATTGAATTTTCTCTTGAGGGGGGGGAAGTAGTGAGCCATGGAAGTGATGGTATGGGGTGGCATAGCATACGAGAGTAGATCTTAGTTGGTTAATGTCCAGCATGTCCTCTCATGTCTTTAGCAGCTCAAAAACATACTTTTTCAGCAGACTAATGCTCAGTCCCATGTAACGAGAACTTCAAACTAGTTCGAAGAAACACACGTCAATGTCGTGCCATTGTCACTCAGATCTCCTTAACTTTGGCTAATCTAACAAGCGTAGGGCATTATGGGAAGCAATATCAGGAACTTAGCGAATTTTTCCTGCGTGAATTGCAGGTTGCCTGGGACGCGCTACTGGAAGTGATGCCACGAAGAGTGAGAGGATTTTTTTGAAATCAATCAGTTGTTGTCTTTGAATGTTTCTGCCAAGTTTGGTAAAAGAATTTGCGAACCTTCTTGGTATTGCAATTTCCACACTATGCAATATATAATCGTCCATAAGTATTATTCAATAACGTTTAGAAGGGTACCGAACTGGACCTTGGAGTGCCCTAAGTGTTTCAACGATACTGTTACTGTATTGATTATTCGGCAAACATTATTCAGTAAATACTGGACTCCCCTTTGTGGTGTATGTACATATCCGCAATTATATTATAGAAAGAATTGTATGAATTGAGTATTGTAAATACACTTTCATTAAGAAGCTTATATACATATATGTTGGTTCCAATATATCTAAGTGGAACTTTTATAACACATTTTTAACGATGGCTGATTATAATTGGAGTTGTTGCCTATGGAACTTTCATATTCCAACGTTTCAGCAGTGTGCTTGCTGTCATCTTTAAGGTAACTATGATAATGGCTGTTGCTTACCAAATTCGTCACTAATTCAATGATTTGTTTAACTATTTGCCTTCCCTATCTTTTTAGTCAAATTAGTCTGGTGTCTGGATTGAACTCGATTTGATATTCTCGAAATTTCGTTATCCAGCACACTTGATCACTAAGCTAATTGGGCGGACTTTCAAAAGTACTAGTAATGAAGACCCTTGTCCTGTTTAATTTTTACAATCAATTAATTGTATTGACCTTGAACTTAATTCCAAGCACTATTTTACCGGCTAGAAGTGCTTAATCTAATCAGATAGACTCTTGGAATTAAGTGAATACCTGTAATTTCTGACTTACTGTGAAACTTGCCTAAAATAATTCCTACAAAGTGAGTTCCTATCTGGAGTGTAGTGTTGCCAGTGCGAAAAGAAGATCCAACTTAAGGGACATCCTGTATAGTGTCGGGTATGATAATCAATGTATAAGGGACATTTCTATTCAAGATTGAGAAACTGTAACGCGTCAAAGTATTGCAACGAATAATTGTTTTAACCTAACAAGTTTCTCTCATTAACTGTTGCCAACAATATTTTAACATCAAAAAATCCTTCTTATTGAAATTATTTATTGTAAATTAGAATCTCCAAATTATTGATTTAAGTAGGAGAAAGCAACAAATCCAGAAAATATCTAACCTTTTCGTTAATATATGTATATAGTCTTTTAGTAGTAGTTAGACTTTAAGTACTAAAACCTTTCCAAATTGAATACATAGAAAGAAATATTTGCTACTGTAATGTTTTGATTGTTTTATTGTTCGTATGAGAATAGTCCGATCTTGGAACCAGATATTGTGAACTCTGACCTATGGATATTGCATTACAGCTATTGCAGAGGGATTTTAGACACTTTATTAGACTGCAGTGGCAGTAGTCTAACCACTTTGCATTCAGTTACAAGTAAATAGGAGGTAATTTAAATATGCTACACGAAAGCGATATAAATCTGCTAGAAAATTCCCTTTTAGAGTTACGTGGAAACAAACTTTTCCCGCAATTTTTAACGGTTATCGACGGCAACGGTAAAAACGCGATTCCTCATTCGTTTCCGATAGGTATAAATGCGGTAACAAAAATAGCTCCTGCGCTCCCCGAAATATACGCTATAAAAATTTAACGGCCCGTTTTTACTGGTTTGAGTTACATAAATTTTAATACTCACTTAAATTTGAGTGACAAATGGTGACGCTTGCGACAGGTTAGTCCGACAAGATCGTAGTTCGGCACTTATGTACGTACATACATTCGAAAACGAAGTTAAAATTAATTAGTTCACAATATTTATGGTGAGAGGCGTTTTCGTGTTATGTGGCGGTATTTTCATGGCTTTGTAAATTTATTTGTAACACACTTTATTTCTTTTCGATTTTTATGTACTTTGTAATAATTATTTTTCTTAAAGGACATTAATCATGCATAAATGTAAAAAAAAAAATAACAGAAGAAAATTGGTTTTGAAAGTATTGAGTACCAACGTAGAGTGTCATTTTTATTCTAAAGGGAAACAATTGAGCGCTCGCAAAGCCAAACGTTTCTTTCATTGCGGCGAGATTTCTACTAACAAAAGATTTTATAAGATGTACAGTAGGGTGACAGAATAAAATAGACACCAGGTAAAGCGGTATAAATATGTAAACAGCTAAATTCTAAGAACGAATTAAGAACTTTCTCTTGTCATTAGGGTAGGGGTAGATGTATCGGAAGGAATTCGTCATAGTTTAGTATCGTTACAACTATGCCTCGCTTACAAGGCTCGAGTGATATCAGCGACTTCACCCGGGGTCGCATCGTTGGCCAGAGTGAACGCGGCGCTTCGCAACGTGAAATAAGTAAATTTTTAAATATTCCGTTGTCCACAGTCAACCGTGTGATTACACAATTTAAACGCAAGGAAAAAACAACAGTGGAGCCGAGACCAGGTCGTGCTGGACTTTCTGAAAGAAGTAAAAGGGTGCGTGTGCGCGAAGTGTTAAGAGAACCGCGAAAAAGTACAGCCGAGCTTGCGGCAACTTCACAGAAAGGTCAGGGCACCGTTCTGCGATACTTCCACAGTGTGGGGATGTATAAAAGGTGGCAAAGGAAGGACCTCTCCTTGCGGCGTTTCAAAAACGGCGCCGAATGTCTTGGGCAATCGAAATGCGAACGAAGCCCGAAGAGCTTTGGCGATCTGTCATTTTTTCAGACGAAAGCAGATACTGCCAATGGTCGTACGTGGGTATGGAGACGTTCGTCACAACAACTGGACGACAAATTTTTGCATCAGACGGTGAAATACGGCGGTGTGAACATCATGGTGTGGGGCGCGATATGATATGGTGGAAGATCGCAATTAGTAATCTGCGACGGAAATATAAATGCGGCAAAATATATCCAAATATTAACAGAAAGACCACTACCGATATTCGACAACGCCATTTTATCTAAAGAAGACGCCACTTTTATGGAGGATGGAGCACCCTGCCACATGGAAAGACGAAAAGGGGATTCGGATTTTACCATGGCCAGGCCAATCACCAGACATGAATCCGATAGAGAATGTTTGGCACATAATCCAGACAAATATGGCGAAGCGACCCCGAAAACCCAGCAATAAGGAAGAACTCGTGGCAGCTGTTACAGAAGAGTGGTTAAATATTCCAGAAGACACCATTAATCATTTAATAGATTCTATGCCACGACGACTCGCAGCACTTCACGCAAGTAAAGGTGGATCGACAAAATATTAGTCTAATTTAAAAATTTTAAAATATTTTGTATATATAACGAGAATAGAATCTTTTTTTTTAATTAGTAGGTGTCTATTTTATCCACCCTAGTGTATATTATAGAAAAGTATCCTTTGAACATCTCTGTAGAAGCTTGGTGAATTTCCAATAACTATCTACGACGAATGGTAGTGTTATGCAATCAGTCAGTAACCCTTTAAGAAGAATAAGGAGAAGTGAGAGTGGTAAATACTTTGAAATAAAGACAGAACCCATGCAATGCTCTACGCTCCGCCATATTCAGCCATTCAGCTCACCTTTGCGGTGTAAGAAATCTTTTCCCTTGTCCCAATACCACAGACAAACCGCGAACACGACCTCTGTAATCTTTTCACGCGATTAGAATCAATTTTTGTCAAACAAGGACCATGAAAGAGCAACAATGATTAAACATCGATAACACTGGAGATTCGCATAAAAGTAACCTCATTTTCTGACTAAAATATGCCTGTCATTAAACAAAACCCTCAATTTAGAGTAGGCAGATGGAATATTAGCTATAAAAAAAATAACCAATTTGATTTTTCAGCTCCATTCTTATTATTTACACATATAAATTCTTTCAAATTATCTACAGCTGTCCGATTCACGAATACAGCGTTGCATTTCATTATCGCTATTAATTCGGATATGTTTAGGAATTTTTCATTTCAATAGTTTGTAACTCATAACTTTAACTGCTCTACAAATTATAATTGCCATTAGGACATTAAATTTAATATCTTCTTCATATTTAAACGCGTTGTGTTCATTTGAGATGCTACTTAAAGAAAATTTTCAGTTTATGTAATATTTTTTATACCCTAAAAAGATTATCGAAGCATTAGTTGAAACTAAACTAAAAATTACCAATTTATCGTCTAATGCTAAAAGATTACGATACACCAAAGGAGTTCAAAAGCCCTCTAGCAGTATTTACTCTTGCGGATTATGATAATAGGACAGTGCAGCAAGTCCTTCGTTAGTCGATATCAGATTTAATACGAGAAATAGCATACTTTAGAAGAATGCCATACTTATAAAGTAAACCAGTTCGTAATGCAGACATTTTAAATTTGGCGCGTTGCCAAACTTCAGCGATGTATCGATGATAGACATGTGACAAATACTTAGCATAACTTATCGTATGGATAAAGATGGTGTTCTGCATGGAATGCGATATAAAGTAGGATGATGTTTTCTTATGCTAACGTACGTATAAACAGATTAAAAATTCATTTGTTCACGTAGAATAACATTTTGGATCAGTTTAATATACTATAATGATAGAAATCAATCACTGCCTCACACAATTTTTGCTGATTTCTATATGAAATTTGTTTTTTTTGTACTAATTTGCGTGTATTGAATCCGAAAATCGAATTAATTTATGCGTATCATATCAAAATTTAACTCTGTGCCATGCTATGCTCTTTGAAGAATCTTTATGCGGCTAAGTTGTTACCTAAAAACTGATAAGACCAAGTACAAAATTTAAATAATCTACTTATTTATTTAAATACAGTATTAGTCATAAGTACAGTATAAGTATCTATTTCAATAATCATTAAAAAATTACAAGACTACTTGTAAAAACCACGAACAACAATTAGGAAGTAAATTTTCGTTTGTTGCACTTTGTTAGCAGTTCCATTGAACGTTGAAACTGTAGTCAACCATCATATGAAGATCTCATCTCAGCTTTTAAGTCCTAATGGAATCTCTTGCCTTTTTCATGGCTTGCAGCACCTAAATTTGCACCTAAATCTAACAGAGTTGGTATTTGAGGGACTAGTGCTGTGTATAGATCTTAAAAAAACTGACCGTAGAATATAAAAGTCACAAAAATTGATCTATTAGAATATTAGGGCTAAAGAGGGGAAAGACGGAAACGACCCAGAACTACTTGACTGCAAGAGGTGAAGGCGGGCCTTGGTACAGCTGGTGTCTACAGACGGCAATAGAAAACCAAAGCCAGAAACAAATGGAGAGACATATGCGAGAAGACATAAATCGAAGAAAATAGGGATTGATCTACCCCGCAGATTTTTTAGATCTAGAAAGCTTTAGAAGCGGCGATACCCCATTGGGGTGCCTAGCTATTATATATACATTAGAATATTCTGAATTAAATAAATATACATTCAAAAATATATAGGAGAAAATGCCTGATATAATGTTGCTAAATACAGCTACTATGGTATTGGTAGATCATTTACGGGAAAGACAATATACGGAAACAAGACACGCAGACACATTTCTGCCTACCCGTGCGTGGTTTCAAGTCTTTCTCTATGCCTAATATTGCAATTCCCTCTCGGCTACTATCATCATGAATAAATGACCAATCCAAGTGAGCATTTCTTGGCGCCATCTACTGCCACAAGAATACACGCTCGCCTGCCGTTCAAATACAGCGAAACAAGCGCGTGCGGCTCCTAAGCCCTTTTCCGAACAGCTCATGCACTGCTTTGTTGACATTTTTGTTAGTAGCCCAATAAAGAATTGCCTTAATCATAGTAGACGGGGAGGATATAGGATATATTCCGTTGTAATGGCCGGTATACCTGTTGCTGTAACATACGCTGTAGCCTTAATGTGAAATATTAATTATATTCTAACGATTTTAACCTGTTTGTCTTTCTGTTGTATTCGGTAGTTTGCGTTTTTATTTATTTGTTGCCGTTTGCTGTTTACGTCAGTTTTTTTTTTTATTTCTTTGAGAACTGAGAACTAGGAACTGAAGATGTCGAAAGCGAAGTATTCTGCGTATTTTAACCCTTAATTACATAACTTAATATTTGTTGACATTGCAATTTGGCACTAATGCATATTTTGATGCCATGTTACATATAAATACATATATGTAACGTATTCCTTAAATAGGACGACAAGTTTTTTCCATTATTACTTTTTATTAAAATCTATTATTTTCTTTATTAAATTGGGGAAATCGAAATTTTTCTAGTCAGAACAACGAAATCATGATATTTAGATATTTTGTAACAAAACATAAAAGCTAAGGAGGTATACCATTCTTATAAAAACAAGTAATATAAATAAAAATCATATATTGTTCAAATGTTATCTTGGTTAAGCAGTTTATAAAAAGTTCGCCGCACCAATGCTATTTCCTTAATTTTACAATTTCTATCTACATATGGAGCAAGTATTAGCGCACAAAACAAATTTACTCTAACAGAGTTTCTAGTAAATTTCCACTTAGCTTTTATTTATTTTGCTTCGTTCCTTCACCTCTACCCACGTATTCTTAATGGGGTTAATATCCTGTGACGACAGACGCGCTTTGAATAAACGATACAAGGCTACATGCAGATACCACCAGTATATTTGCCACTGTTATCTTCTTGAAGCTGATTTCCCCTGATAACCTACAAATATTCCACCTCGTTCGTTACAATATACTCCTTGCATCATAACACCGCTTCTTACCTTAGCTACTTTATGTACATTCGTTTTAAGTACTGCTTTCTGGAGTACTAGAGACAAATTGAAGGAAAAAATCGTTTTAAGGAATTCCAGGAATATTCCGTCCTTCAAAGTTGCGAGAAATGGACTACTCTGAATCTTTCAATAAAGATATTAGATTATACAAATCCGACGTACACTACCGCTCATAGATTCACGATCACTTTAAGAAATCTGCATTAAGATTTAATTAAAAAGAGTACGTTTTTCATGAGAGAAAAGGTATTTGCTTTTCTCAGAAATTATAATATTAAAACAAAGAAGACTACATTATAAACATACGTATTGGAGTGGGGTATAACACATGGGCTGAAAAGTCCCGGGCCTAACACATAGATGACGCTAGTTTTATTGCAGTCAGCTTTCTCTCAGTTAGTACTAACCTTCAAAAGACAGCTGTTAAAATTTCATGATATTCTATTCATTAGTTTGTGAGTTATTGTGCTAAGAATCACGCTACTTTTGTTATTTTCAAAACAATGGATCAAAAACAATTTCGTGTTTTAATTTTACACTGCTTCTTGATGGGAAAAAAACCTTTCAAGCGAAGCAATGGCTTGAAAAGTGTTATGGGGACTCCGCTCGATCAGAAACAACAATAAAACGTTGGTTTGCTGACTTCAAACGTTGTCGTAGAGACATCGATGATGCAGAACGTAGTGGACGTCCAAGTGAGGCGGTAACACCAGAAAACATAAAAAAAATCCACAAAATCGTTTTGAATGATCGAAAAGTGAAGTTGCGTGAATTAGCTGACATGGTAAAGATATCAAAAGAACGTATTGGCTTTATATTGCATGAGCATTTGACTATGAGAAAGCTCTGTTCAAAGTGGATGCCGCGTTTGCCCACTGTTGACCAAAAACAACAACGTGTTGATGATTCTGAGCAGTGTTTGGCCATGTTTAAACGTAACAAACCGGAATTTTTGCGTCGATATGTGACAATGGATGAAACATGGATCCATCACTTCACTCCGAAATCAAAACGATCGTCATCTGAGTGGACAGCAACTGGTGAACCTCGTCCAAAGCGCCCGAAAGCACAACAATCGGCTGGAAAGGTTATGGCCTCGGTATTTCGGGATGTGCGTGGTGTAATGTTCATCGACTATCTTGAGAAAGGAAATACCATCAACATATATTATTATATAGCGTTATTGGAGCGTTTGAAGGCCGAAATTGCAAAGAAACGACCGCATATGGCAAAGAAAAAAATATTGTTTCATCAAGACAACGCACCGTGTCACAAGTCAATCAAAACAATGGCAAAACTACATGAATTGAACTTCGAATTGCTCTCACATCCACCGTATTCGCCAGATTTGGCTCCCAGCGACTACTGAATATAAATTGTACAAAATTAATATATAGGGTAAATCGTTTTCGGTTATACGCACATACTGTCAATTAATTATATTTCTCAAATAGCAATGCCCCCCATAAAGTGTAGTGTCACTAATTGTGAAGATGGAGTAACCCAGTTTCACAAATTCCCTAATCCAAAAATAAATTTTGACATATTAAAAAAATGGATTTACGCTATTCATAATTCAATATTGATAACCCCATCCCCACCTCCACAGTGTGTACAGTGCATACCGCGTTACGAATTTTAAAATACTGTCTTAAGGTAGAGGGCATAAAGCGCAATTGTGATTTCATGTTATTATATTGCCATACTCTACTAATATCTCTTATCTTATACCAAACAAAAATCGTTAAGAGCTTCAGTAATAAGCTAAGGCGTAATTATAATTTCAAAGGCTACTCCCAGGTAAAATTTATTTCAACGCATGTTATAATGTTTCGCTTATAAATGTCAATGTCAAATATTGCATGTACCATATATGTATATATTTTCATTAACTGAGGTCGCTGCACCAGGTGAACTTTTAGCAGACGGTCTACGTTGTCGGTAGCATAGCGTAGCCTTAGCTATAGATGCTTTTTTCTATGTGTGTGCGAGTATACTAAACGTAACCGGCCTTACACGCGTGAAGGTATATAAGGTATAATATCCTCTTGTATACCTGATGTTAAACATGAACGAATAGAGCTGAAAAGGTAAAGAAAAGGAGAAAGGTACGAGGAACTTTGTAACTACACGGTGTTTTCGTGTATTTATATTCGGACGATATTTTTAACGAATGGATGTACGCATGCGAGAACGTTCGCTGGCGATGTTAATGAAATTTATGTTTTTCAACGGCCGCAACACGTATTCACCGTCCTCAAGTAGAGGTCGCAGCAGCGATTTTAAAGTCGTTGTTTATATTATAAGGAAAGAAACTGAAGTGATTGCACGTTTTGTTTACCGTAATTATATCTCCAACGAAAAGAAATAAGTTTAGTAGTGATAAATATTTAATAATGTCAGCAGTACGTAATCTATACTTCGAAACAGCGTCTAATTTAAAGTTTCATAACTTGTGTACGACTAAAAATAGATAAGACATCCGGCAAATGCTTTTAGTAGATTTCTCAAATTTTTTTTGTTAAAATTTTGAATATAGACAGAAATATTCTCTTATTAAAAATGGAAAAGGCCTCGCTGGAAGAAAATTGGGGTACACAATGCGACCAAGCAAATTTGACAAGCGGAAAATATGCGAACTAATTTACCGACGTCTTGCCTCTCTCTTCCACCGACCGTCACTTTATATGTTCGACAGCTAAGTACAATTCCATTCAGTGTCTTTCTATCTTTTGGTCGTTTTTCGCATGTAATTTTGATATTTTGACTCGTTCTTGCGACTTCTCTTTAATTTTATCATTTTAAATGTCGAAACTGTCAATTTTAATAATTTATCTTTGAAACCTATGTAAACATTTTTTTCACTTATTTGTACATGCATCTACGGTAACAATCCGCTCCAAGATCTGTGCAGGTTTGTCTCCACACAGCTCCAAAAATTGTTTGGACGCACAGACGCGTTGCTGTTTCTGCAGCGGCGTGAGCATTCTCGGTACCCATCTTGCACTGACTTTTGTCATACCCAGGTGGTCATGTAGGATACGCAAAATGGTGCTATCTGATGCTCCAACTAATGCAGATAATTGTCTTTTCTTCAAACGGGCATCTTGCAGTAGAAATTTTTGCACTCTTTCGACGATGTCTGATGTGGTGGCCTCAACTGGCCGTCCTGAGCGGCGGTCGTCTTTAATCGACTCCCGACCATGCCACTTATAAATCATTGATTTCCTAGGGCGCTATTCCCCATAAACGGTTTCCATTTCATTTAATATGGTTTGAGCGTTCTTTCCTTGCTTTGTAAGGAACTTTATCACAGCACGGTCTTCAATTTCCTCCATAGTTTCAGTTTTCTTCCGGATTGACTTGTTTAGCAGGCAACTATTCGAAAACGACTGACGGTACAAGTTACAGCCCTATGGCTGTAACTTAACTTGTATACTAATGATGAGTCGCCAATCAGAGTGACACATAGCGAGCGCCCCTATCCCCACTCCATACCCTCTATTCCAAGAACTTCTGGACCTCCCCTCGTCGCAGAACCAGTTCTGCGACAGACACTGTTCGAAGAAGCTTAAGAAAAAGATGAATGTGACTTCATCGAAACGTCAGCGTAACCACTATCCTAGTAAGGATAAAACAACGACGCGGGATACCTGAGAAGTTTCCGACACATCTTACACCCGCGAAAACATCCGACGAAACATATATATATTAAATCCTTCGGATCTCATATTATGTCTGATTATATAATTTATATTTTGCTCTTGCATACCCTTTGAATATTTCGAATAATTTTTTTTCCTCTTTCTTCAAAACTTTTCCATATTTCGTATCTTGACACTCTATCAAAAGCTTTCCCCAAATCAATAAATACGAAATATGCGCTTTTTTGTTGTTATAATTTTTTGTCAACTATTTGTTTTAACGTAAATATATGATCTTACCTACTTCTTCCTGGTCTGAATCTACTTTGTGATTCCGACGGTGATGGTTCAATTAGCGGTCTTAACCTGTAATGTTAATTAGCTGTTCATATCTTTACAACTTTGCTCAATAACGTTACACCTCTATAGTTATTACAGTCTTTATAATTTCCTTTTTTGTAGACTGGTGTTATTAGTGCCACTTCCCAATCTTCTGGTATGTTTTCGTAATTCCATGCCATGTTGAGGATATCCAAAAGTATTTTTGTTCCAGCTTCACCAATGTTCTTAATCATTTCTGTATCGTCTATCTGCTACATTTTCTAGATTTGCTACATATTTTTCCACAATTTCTTTTTGTGTTTAATTTCTTCTTTTATTTCATTTGTCCACCAAGTCTGTTTTCTTGTGTTACATGTTTTATATATTGCACATATTTCGCGGGCAGCTTCTACAATTATGTAAAATTAGCAACATTTATTCTCTGCGTATTGTCTTGAATATTATTGTTCACATGTCTAATGCTTAAATAAACAATGATCACTTTATAAATTCCTTTAAAGTGATGCAGTTCGTCCTATCAATGCTGTAGATATGGCTAATATGTAACGTACGAAAAAATTATGATTAGAAAGCTGCGATAGGTATATGATATCAAACTCAAATGCAATTTTCCTCACGGTTCGGCATATAGGTAGAAAAGGTTAGCAATAAATGAAATTGAATATGCCATACTTAATATATAGCAATTTGTCCAACAATTTCCTGCCTCAAGACACCGTTATATAGCTTTTCCTCTTTTACGACATCCGTACGTAATATCAACGTAGAAAATAAAACATACAAAAACGTCAAACATCGCTCTTCCTTTTGTCCGGTGTATTGTGCAACGCGTGTGCATTTAAACCAGATTGCATACGTACAAATAAGTGGCACACATGCTAGCGACTTATTATTAAAACTCGACGGCGTTATTTTTTCCCTTGAGCAAGCGAATATTGTATTCCTTTGTGTTTGTGAAACTCGAATCTCACGTCGAACGCTGATAACAAGGTCGTTTACATTCTACACGAAAACTGATTTATACTTTCGTCGTTATTACTCGGAAAACACTTTTTTTCTCTCTTCTCTCCTTCACGTTCCGTGTCTCCGCTACTTCGTGCGACGTAGCCGAGACATCGCACGCCGAACGGGGAGGACAAAGAAGGTGAAACGGTACATCGGAATACATTTATATATCTATTTCGTGCGACTGGGGGGTGGTAAATTATTCGGCATGCGAATACGTGCCCGTTCTACGAAATTACGTCTATCTGTTCTTTTCAATATCCCCTAATAGGTTTATTACAGTTTGTCGAACGCCCTTTCCTAAGGATGAGTCGACGACCTAGCAAGGTCTATCCGATTTATCTTTATACGGCGTGGTGTGTAATAGGTGTTGCATAGATAATTGTGTAAATACATTTATTATCGCTAGATTTATATATTCTAATTGAATTTAACTGGCATTGGGAAGTCGCAGAACTGTAAAGTTTGAAGTATTCAACAAACAGTTTGCTTGATTGTACTACAAGTCAGTTGCAGTGTGGTACTGGATACTCTATTCACGTCGTGAGCGAAATATCGTGTGACAATTTTTTAAAATGCTTCCGCGAAGAGAAATTAGTACGGAAACACGTGCGCTTATAATAGCTTACCATAAAAGTGGCATAAGCAATCGACAAATTGCCAAAAAATGAAAATACACCACGCTACAGTTGACTATAACTTAAAAATATATCGGGAAACTGGCAGTTTTCTTAATAAAAGACGGAGTGGAAGGCCAAAAGCGACAACATCTGCAGATGATCGCAAAATAGTGGTTACCGGCAAGTTAAATAGACGCAAACAGTCCCGGAAATCACCGCAGAATTAAATGTTGGTCGCCAAAAACTAGTCAGTATTTCTACAGTCAAACGTCGCCTACAGAAAGCCGGGCTCCATGGACGTATTGCGATGAAAAAGCCATTACTACGCAAACAGAACAAGCAAAAGCGACTTAAATGGGCTCGTGAACACCAACACTGGACCATAGAAGAGTGGAGCAACGTCCTCTGGACGGATGAGTCCAAATTTGAGCTGTTCGGAACCCGAAGACGCATATTCGTAAGAAGATCTGTGGGTGAACGTGCCAGAGAAGAGCGTATTGCTGCTACCGTGAAGCATGGCGGAGGTTCTATCATCATTTGGGGCTGTTTTGCTGGCACTAGTGTAGGGGACATTGTGAAAATTGACGGTATATTAAAAAAAGAAGGCTACCGCGAAATTTTGGAGAACCACGCAATACCTTCCGGAATTCGACTTTTGGGTCAAAATTTTATCTTCCAGCAAGATAATGACCCAAAACATTCCTCTAAATTATGTAAAGACTATTTACGCCATTTAGAAGAGGAAGGAACTCTCAAAATTATGGAATGGCCTCCCCAGAGCCCCGACTTGAATCCAATCGAGTTACTATGGGAAGAACTAGATCGGGAAGTACGGAAATCGGCTCCGACATCAGCTACTGACGTATGGAACAAATTGCAATCGAGTTGGACCTCAATAACACAAGAAACTCTGGCAAAACTTATTGCGAGAATGCCTCGATTGTGTGCTGCAATTATTAAATCAAGAGGAGGTCACATAGATGAAAGCAAAATTTAAATTAAACGTTTTAATTTTCACATTTATTTAATATATTTTTATTCATGTACGTGTATCTGTACATAAAAAATAAATATTATTAACATTTTTGCTGAGTTTTCATACATTTTTGCTGTCAGTGAGAGTGCCTAAACACTTTTGAGCGGTAGTGTATATACATACCTAGACTGCGATCTATTAGTATTTACTCAGTTACGCTTCAGCTTATTAAAATTTCTAGATCTAACGTATTTATATTCGAAAGTTAAAATTTTCTCCTTTTATTTTTGTTTTTAGCGTGGAACTTTATGTAATTTTTTTTGTAAGAAGGATCATGATGCAAACGTAAGAGAAAATTTTAAAATATGCACTTCATTTTATCGAAATATATTAGTGATATTTATTTTATTCGCATGTGTTCCACTTTTTTTCGCTGCATCGTAATTAGTTCCCGTTTTAAAGCATGGTAAAATTATTTTTTGCCTTTAATCCTCTATTATATTTATCGTGATATATTTATCGTTGCAATAATTCGGAACAACAAAACTAAAAGCCAAATAAATGAATAAATGAAATGGAAGCTTGAAATTAATCTATGCTTCTCCTAATGGGAATATTGACAACGCGAAAGCAGTAATTTACAATCGGCGATAATTATTTAAACAAATACCGACGTTTCCGCGAGTAAAATTTCGACCGTTTGTTAATTCATTAAATATCTGAATTTACATTAAATAGCCGTGGACGTCCTAAAATTGCGAAAAACGCATCCGCCGGCTGTTCAATTTATGATGCCGATATTTTTTTTTTTTAGTACGGAAAAAAGTAGCTCGCGCAGTAGAATTGTGGATAATAACGGGTTAACAGTGATACATTGTTGAACGGTTCATACGGGATAAAATTGTAAAATCAAATTGGATTATTGTGTTTTAGAGAACAGCACTCAATTTCGAATATCACACGTCGAAATCGTATGTTAATTCAGTTTTCAATTAATTTACTAGTAATGTATTACATTTTGTTTGCGGCGCAATCTCTAGCAACATGAATATAAAAAAATCTTAAACATATGAGCCAAATCAACAGGTTATTTATTCACTGAGTGCCGTGAAACGGTTGACGACGTAGTGGTTGATAAAATCCATTGCCAGGATATTTCCTATAATTTTACCACGATGAAATAAAAATAATAAAAGGAAACGATGTTCCTACATGATAAAAGTCGCGCGAAATTTAAAAATGTTTTATAGTAACGTTATTCATACCACCTGTTTAGCTCAAAGAAGTATTTTTAAAAGGACCTTTACGAATCCAATTCTATAAGGAGCTACTTCCAATATAGATTAGTATACTGAGGGATTTTAAATGTTTGAGGACAGTTTAAATTTCGCACCTTGCTAAATTTTTGAATTCGTAACCAGTAGCGTAGCAAATAGATTTTGGATGGACGATGAAATATTGACAACAGATCTTCAAAAAATCAATTCCATATTGATTTTCTAAGCAGAAAATTAACGTAAATGTGATCAAAAAATTGAATGAAATATAGATGATTTTAAATAGCTTTTGAATTAATACAAATATTTAAATTTGAGCACTACATATTTAAAAGCAAACGATTCCGTTTTTGTATAATTTTATTGCAAAAAACAATTACATTATAATGTATGTTCGAAATGGCCTCCATTTGATTCAAGACATAAATGTATTCGTCTCTTAATATTGTCAAACAGTCGCTGTAATTGGTTTTGATCGATATTACGAATTTCCTGCTCTATGGCTGCTCGTAATTCTTCCAAATTGTGAAGTCGACTTTCATGTATCTTATTTTTAAATGCCCAAACAGATAAAAATCTAAAGGGGTTAGGTCAGGTGACCGTGATGGCCAACGATCGCGACTAATAAGTCTGTCACCAAAATGCTCTTCTAGATATTCCAATGTATCATGCGCTGCATGAGGTGGTGCTCCATCTTGTTGAAAATACCCCCTTTCCAATTCATCGTCATGTAATTGGTTTATAAACATTTCCAAAATTTGAGTGCGATATCTTTCCGCATTGATATTTTCATGGAAAAAAATAGGGCCATTTATGCGACGTCTAGACATTGCCACCCAGACCCCAATTTTTTGTGGATGTAAAGAAGTCTCAACAAAATTATGAGGGTTTTCTGTAGCCCATGTCTTGTAATTCTGGCTGCTAATATAGGCTGACAAGTGAAACCAGGCCTCGTCTGACATGAATGTTAAATCTAAAATATCATCATTACGAAGATTTTCATTAAACCACTGACAATATTGAATTCGTCGTCGAATATCAAGTGGCAATAATTGCTGTGTTACGGTTACTCTATACGGATGCATGTGTAGATTTTTAACCAATGCTTTTCTTGCAGTACTGAACGATAGACCTAAAATAACGAAAATGAAAAATACTACATCTTAGAAATGGAAAAAGCATCATACCAGTTTGAGCTGCTAATTTGCGAATTGACTTTTTAGGACTTGCCTCTATCCGTTGTCTAACATCATCAACAGTCTCTTCTGTTAACACTGTTGGTCGTCCAGTTGATTTTCCTTTGCAAACGCAGTGTTTCCCTTCGAATCGTTCGATAATTCTGTCTCTGTGATTACTAAGCACTTTGTATGGTACGACAACATCCGGATAATTTTCACGAAATTGATTCAGGCATGATTGCAATTGATAAGTCCATGATCCATCTTCGTGATGAATGCCACTGCGATAATGCGCTTTTAAAATAAAAGCGTCTTGCTCGGCTGTAAACGGCATCTTAAAACTAACAACAATTAAGTTCACTTAATTTAATAGAAATGGATAAAAACATACCTGGAAAATAACACTGATAAACCGTAGCTCTAAGAAGAACAGATTACAAGTAAAAATGAAGCGAATAATAACGAATAAAATGAATATAAATAACGTGTCGCACACGCAATTGACAGGACCGATACTCACAATGGCCACTATTAACATGTCAAATCCCCTAGAATCTACCGCGCGAAATTTAAACTGTCCTCAAACATATAAAATCACTCTGTAGACGAATTCGATATGTTATGAAAGAAGGAAGTTTTTCTTTGCATATAATCCGGTCTCTAATCCTGACAATTCGTTCTTGTGGTATATTACGGTATACTTAAAAGTTTCTCCAGTAATAAAATCATGTTTGTGCTACAGCAATAAATTATGCGATATTTTTTGAGTGTATTTCGCTTTTACGTATAAGCACTTAACCGCACTGATATAAACTTTGTACCTATACATTCCCCCTATTATACAAATACAAATTCACTACATTCATATGTTTACTTGTTTCGCGTTAACAGGTTTTATTTTATGCGTACTTAGTAACCGTACGGCATACATTTACATCCACTAATTTTTACTCCAGTTTCAATACGTTTTACATATACGCGCGTTACGTGTATATTTAACCAATTATCGTGAACATATTCATTAAAATTGACGTGAAGGTCGCAATTTATTAAAGGCAGCAACGTATTCCGTCAGTATATTGACACACAATCACGCCATAAAAATATTTTGTACGGTAATGGTATTTGGCGTTATAAATAGTTGGTGGCTCTTTCCAGTTTAACCGAAACTAATACGCTATAATATTACATGCCCGCAACATGTTAAAAACCGTTACAAAATCTATAAGCCCCTATTTCGGAAGTTAATGTCAATGCAGTTTTTTTTTAGTAAGACAAATTGCGTGCATTAGAATTGTTATTTTTAGATTATTTGAATAGATAAATAAATATATTTATTTCATTGTGCAAACAGCATAAAACATAAAAAAATAGCCAGCAGCCAGTTTCTACAAAACATATGCGTAATTTGTAAAGAAAGCGTTAGTGTTATATAAACATCCTTCCACTAAATTTCTCTTCGTGATGTTTCTAATGGTTTCTGGTTGATTGTCTTTCATCTTGTGTGGAATTTTGTAAATTTTTAGAACTTGCGTGATTACAGTTTAATATACATGCATGTATGTCATTTGAGCTACACTTAAAATGGATCTTTGATACTCGCCAGTGTCAGTAATAATTAATATTTTTGAGACAAATGGGTACTGGAGAATGTGCAGTGCTGGCAAGGCAAGTATGCACTACTGCACAAAAATATTTTTGGATAACTTTCTTCTTTTCAAGTACGAGGGCTGGAACTTTAATATTGGTAACGCTGCCATGAAAGCGAATCGAGACAGAATGATTTATTCTCACTGCTAATGCGTATTGTTATATTAGGATTAGTGATCTAAACTAACATATTGTGTTGTGCGTTTTTGTAATGTTCAAAAAACTTGGTTGAAAATTACAAGGCAATACCATGAAGGCCTTACTGAAGTGTATGGAGAAACAGCGTTATCATACCGAACAGTGGCGAGTTGGGTTAAAGCTTTCAATGAGGGACATTCCAGTCTTCGTATTTCTTAAATATGATTTTTGCTGTATGAAGATTCAGTCTAATTCGACGATAGACGTGACATACTGGGGAGTGCGGTTCTTACATGGACCTCAATTAATATTGTCTTCAACGCGTATACTATTTCAGAAATTTTCTTCGTAAGTAAAGTTATTTGCTCTTCCCTAGAAATTTTACATGGCTAGTCGCTATTAATTGTTACTCTTTGTATTATATGTTTAGAACATTCTTTTTTGGCATTTCATGGCTAAATTGATTGTGTTTTGTTCGGGTTTAACTATAAATTATTTTCGGTAAACTATTTGTTCACTATTGCCATAATATCAGTACGGAAGGTTATCTCTATTGAAATGTCAGCATGGTATTGTGAAGGACCGAATAACGGTCACCAACTTATCAATGAGTCAGTATCTTCGAAATATTTGGATACTAAAGATTGTATTGATCATGGGCTATCGCTGGATAAACTTGCAGCCGTTTGCTCCACGTCTAACATCACTACTCCAGACGTACTTGTTAAATAGAAAACAGTATGTGTTGTAATGGTTATCAATCAGACGTCTCTATACCTACTTCAGGAGTTCGTCGGGGGAACAATCTGTACCCCTTATTCTTCTTATTGTACATTAATGATCTTTGTGATATCTCGAAATGTGGAAAGTTGTTATTTGCAGACGATCTGAAACTGTATTATCGACTTCAAAGAAATGAAGACTACACGCTTCTGCAATAACAAATTACTGTTCTCTCCTTGTGGTGTTCTTCAAATAAATTGGAAATGAATATGCCCCAGGAAACAACCTCACGCACACTTGTAAAACTAACCCAATTATAACAGATTATCGTTTAAGAACATCCCTATAAATCGTTGCACGACTGGAAGCATATTAAAATAGTTGTATTTCAGACAATCTGGTTTGTATCCTCTTCAAGGATACAGTCACACGCCGCTTCTGTAATACATTTTATTGTCAACTCTTTTAAAATCTCCAATTCACCGAATATGTACTGCGTTTAACATTTTACTCTTGTTGAAAATGTGCCTCGTTGATAAAGAGGTTTTGTTGAAAAAATTAAAGTCGTCCATATTTGTTGTGTAGCCTAATTTACGAATTGACAGCATGGTTCTTGAGTTAACTGAGTCTTGGAAGGTTTAAATTAAGATCTTTGTATAAAATTCAAGAAGGTAGCTTTTTGAATTTTTAATCGCTGTGAAGAATGACGAATTTATCATTTTGAATCCTCAATAACAGCGACGCTTACAATTCTTCGTTTCTTCTAAACATTTATTCTAAAGGACCACTACGATGGTGTGATGTGCCCTTTTATCGTTTAAAGTACCAACTCTTTCAAAGTTTATCTCAATTTTTTGAATGATCGTATATGATGAACAATTTCTACGTTTTGTGCAGAATTTTTTGTAACTTCTGCATAGCTTTTACCAAAAACAATTTTTAATAACAGACACGCGTTGTTTAATCAGTGTCTATACTTATTTATCAAAAAATATAAACGGTGTTAAATTAAAAAAAAAACAGTCTTTATTCGGAACATCTCATGTTTCATATGTAAGCTTAACTCATAAGAAGAGTTGTATGATCTGAGTACAGATCTGTTAGTCGGGTAAGACTGCGAGCTCTAGTAATTCCATTACAAATCCTATGATGAATTCGTTCAATTTTATGCTTTCCTTTAATTACTCTAAACGAATGAACTAGAGATCAAGTTTTCGTCGATGAATTTGCGACTGAGAGAGCATTGGGACGCCCTTGCATTTCCACCATTAGCAGAGAACTTTCGATGATCAAAAAGTAAATCATTCCCTGTATAATTATATTATAATTCTATATAATTCCTCGATCAATTTCACTCAAACGAAACCTTTCAGCGTTCTTTACGCAAATTTAATTTCATCTATTGACTGGAGAACAAAAATGACCTAATTGTTAATACATAAGCTTTGAATGTTCGCCGGCATCATTCGGTCGTAAATAAACGACGCGCATAGCACATAAAAGAAAGGAGGAAAGGAAAAAAAAAACGATGATCTCGAAACAGTGAAGGATCCGTATTCCGTATTGTTAGGATATCCACGAAAGAAAGAAACAAAGACGGCGAGAAACAGAGACGTGAAAAGCCAGCAGTAATGAAAAACAACCCCCTTAAAAGATCTGCGTGCACGTGCTAGGGTGCCGTCGGAGCTGGATGATAGTGAGGGACTCAAAACTAACTTCCAGCACACGTCGACGCGGTGTACGGTGCTGCGGTGGCTGAACGGAAACCAATATTGATACCGATAAACTTTCGGGCACCGTATTGTAACCGGTACGGACGTCTAAACTGCATTCCGTTTAAGCTCCAAAGCTATTGCCGCCACAGTATGCCTGTGTACCCATTGGATCTGTCGCAGTCCTACTCGTGTACACGTACCAAAGCTCTCTCGCAACGAACGCGCTCTATCTCCGTCTCACTCGTACAACCTCGTATATGCGCGTTAATATATATCTCGTTTCGCCATCTCGTTCTAGCCCATTTTGTCGGGACTTGATTCCAGAGTGCGCTACATATAGAAGTGTCCACACTTAACTACCAAGTGATTTAAATACACCACTCCGAGTGGTATGCTTTTTCTGTCTATGGTAATCCATCTCTTTTCGACTTCATCTCTCAATGCCATCTCTCTATCTCTTTTGTCTATGCTTTTATGCTCGGTATTACGGCCAAATGTATTCATAATTTGAAATTATTAATTAGGCGAGTTGGAAGAAAATGTTTCAATTTTCAGCAATACTTTTTATTAGTTAGTTTAGCAGATATTCATGTATATAAGCATTTTATTTGTACATTCCACGGAGTTAATACCTTAATTATATACGGAACACTTTTATGCAATAGAAAATTATTACACTTAATTACATTCTATTCTAACTAAAGTTTATAATGAATAATATTCGTGAGTGAATAATAAAACTACAATTAAATCAAGAATTACTCTGGCTACCAAATAAAGGTTTTTTTTTCTGCTGAATAAAATCTGGGACTAATATAGGTGCACTAATGTCAAATATGAAACCCACATTTCCCTATTTATTTGTTTGCAAACAGCTAATTTTGCCATTTACCGCATCCCAATCTCCAAGAGACTCTATCCCTAAAACCATTTCCCCTTAGTCCTCCTTTTTGCACAGCTTCTTTAAGTCCCTTTTCCCAATTCCTTCTTGGTCTTCCTTCTTTCCTTCTATTAGTAGGCTTCCATTTCCAAATCTTTTGTGGTAGACTGTCCTGGTATATTCTCCTCATCTGGCCATGCCATAATTGTTTTCGTTCTATTTCACATATTAATGATATATGAACTTGTATTATTTCTCTTATTCTTTTATTTCTTTCATGATCTGCTAATGTCTTCTTGCAGCAGCGTCTCCTGTACATTATCTCCATTGACATTATTTTGTTTTTCATCTTCTTATTCAGCGCCCACGCTTCATTTCCATGGGTACCATAGCGTTCAATAAAAGTGTGGGACATCCGGATTTTTGTTTTCTTCGAAATATTGTCATTCAAAGAACGTAGTAAGGCATAGAGTTAAATTTTGACGTGATACACCCAAATTAGTAAAACACAAGCTTCATGTAGAAGTCAGTAAAACTTGTGTTATTTTCCATCTACTGTTAACAATTGAATGAAAAATTACAACACTGAAAATATCACATGGAGATTACTACTGACCTTAGGAATGGCTTGTGAAGTGTATCAAGCGTTTCTGGTCCTACTTTTTGAATTGTTTTTTCAAATGAACACAGATGTCGTATTCTTATAATATACGCGTCGGTAAATGAATTATATAAGGAAAGTTTTACTCGTGGAATATTGATGATAAAAATGCAGCGTTAGAGACTCGAGACGAATTCATGGGCTCCAAAAATAAATATTTAATTTCACATATTAAATTAAGTTGGATAAAACGAAACATCGCTGGTATCTAATGTCATTTGTTGAATATCTTTGTTAATTTCGGCTTTGCATTTGGGCGAAGCTCGTTATAGTTTTCATAAGCAAACTCTCGGAATTATCTGATTCGTATGTGGTGTGCGGTACGTTGGTGAAATTAATGTGCTTTCTTGTAATAGTTTGGAAGTTCATTTTGCATCATATTTACCAAATTTCGCATCATCTGAAAATTTACAATTTCATGTAGCCGTTGGCATACCTCATGTTTACATTTGTTTGTTCCTTTTCACCTTATACTTACTTAATCCTTTTCAGTTGTTTTATATTGTTCCTTTTTATATTACCTTTCTTGCTTCTTTTTGTTGTAACAAGAGATTCCGTTAAATATATCGCTCAATACTAGGTCGACTAAAAATTGTTTTACTGTGTCCTAGTCCGTGGACCAATATCACTCACCGTCACCAATATCAGAATTTTGGTATGAAGGGTGACTCTGTGTATTTCCTATACCTTGCGTTTTGTGAGTGTCTCCTAACAAAATCTCGTTTAAAATAGTGCGAATTGTAGTATACGTTCGAAAGATCTAGTTTCCGAAGAAGAGATTGCCAGCGATCTGTGCAAGAAAGTTATGCACTCAGTATGCGCAGGTTTATTTAGACCAGCAATGCGGTGTTTAAAGACTAGGGACCGCAAAATATGATTTTATGGTACTACATGTTCTGATTTTCAGCAGCAGTTAAAGAACCTACTTTAATTAGTTTTTGCCAGCGACTTTCAAAATGAAGTTAAAGAGTTCAAGAAGAAGACTGCATCGGGAATGGACATGGGCGTGTTTGACAGAGAGGCGGGATTACTCAGGGAGGTAAGCGGGGGTAGTCTTAAAAGATAAAATAACTAACCATGAGATAAAGCAACGAACTGAAGTGGAAGACGTCGTGAAAAAGTCACAAGATATAAATGGAGATGGGCAGGACACTTAGCGAGACAGGAAGAAGTGAAATAGACAAATCATATCCTCAAATGGTGGCCAAACATCGGAGATGGGTAGATGACATAAGAAGAAAACTCAAATGGAAGGTTCAGGTTCAACAACCATTTAAGTTTGTAGCACTGTTTAGGTGTCGCAGTTTAAGAGTTTCAATCGGAAGCAAGATACTGCTTCGCCATGGAGCGAGGAAAACTACAGGAAACCTCAATCCTGAGAAGCAGCTCCGACATTCTAACGAACCTGAATATAGGGTTCACAGTTACCCATACTTTACTAATGAGGACCTATACCAATCTGCTGATGATATACTGATTAAGCCCGATCTATAATCAGATCCATTTAATTTTCCATCCAATACCAGCTCGCGTTATAATTTCCGAAAGATCATCCATTTTCCAGGACTGTGCTTCGAACTTAACGCAGTTGATTGGAATACTTTTATGGCGATGTTGACTGTGCGGTGCAGATATTTTACAATAGATTGTACAGTGTTTTTGATCACTGGGTATCCAAAATTACATCAACAAACCGACGCCGTCCATCTTGGTTCACGACAAAAGTTAAAAAACTCGTAAATATGAAAGGGTTTTATTTTAGGGAATGAAGAAGACTTCACCAGTTACTTAAACTGGGGACAGATAAGTCATCGTTATCAAGGGTAGGTGGAAGCGGAGCATATATTTCCAAATATGTTAACAATTCGATATTCAACTACTTTTCTGATTCCGCCATCGTTAACGGTAAGAAGAATGCTATTACTTTGTCTATTTGATATCAATTCTACGTTCCCCCACTATAGACATAACCATGATGTAGTAGGGCAACAGCGAAGTACTTCTTACGGCGAATGACTGATAGACTGATTGTAGGGGAATACTGCAGCGAGAACAAATAACGGGAAACGCGCATGCGTATTGTAACCGTTGATTTTGATCAGATTATATCTGTACAATCATAATGCGAGGGCTTCCACCATCAGAATAACATAACTACAGTACTGATACTAATTCTGCTTTGAAGATAAAACACTAATCGTATTATGGAAAAAATAAATTGAGACAGCGTTTCATTCATTTTCCTAAGGAACATCCTCTGGTTATTCGTATTATAATAGTGTAATCCGAATGCCATTATTATCTGGTAGAAAATGTGTATAATTAACAAAATATGATCAATGAAAATAACGCAAACATTGCTTGATAACAATTGAAAGACATATGCCTATTTTCTTTTCATATGAACAATAGATATTACTTAGGTAGGATTATAAATGGAATAAAGCAAACTAAGGAAAAGAATGTAACTTTCTTCCGAATTAACACCAAATCCGACACACACACATTAACATTAACGGGTACCCTATGGGTATTATTATAATTGCTATATTAATGTCAACCGCGGACCAGCCAATTTTGCAACATAATCTATGCACATTACAATATAATTAACAGCGGGCGATAAGGGAATCGCTTTAACGGCTACATTTAAAACCTGTACACGACTATACATACTGCGGCTATATACCTATGTACCTGCGTATATGGACGTACATATGTATGTATATACGGTAGGTTCGAACCTCAGTGGGTTAACACCGGACAACGTGCTATTGTCGCTGTTGTATGTACATTCAACACTCGGTTACGTAATGACAATAATGAGGCGTAACTATAATGAGAACAGGTTGATCGATTAAATTACCTGCAGCGTCGTTCCATCGGAAGTTCCGATCTTACGATATTCTGGCGCAAATTGAATTCGTTGTCTTGGCATTGTGACGCATATATGACTATAATCGGTCATCCAGTAACTGTAGCGAATAGAAAAGTAGTTGATTAATAAACAAACTGCGGTTAAGTGTCTTTATACAGAAGAACAATCATAGGCTATCTGTAACTATGTGAGACTAATAGCACAAATGCGCAGTGCATTCGAGGATCACCCCTGAAGTCGTAGATTCGAATTCCAAGGCTACACTCCCACAGCTATGATTTTATTTATAGCTTTTCTCACTCCATGGCCAATGCCTCTACATTTTACCACCCACCACTAACGCACTAATAATTCATTAATGGTCGATGTCCTCCGCAATTGACAGATACTGTTGCGGATTGTAGTATCATTAATTTATAACATTTCTTGCTATTATAAGGACAATCTGGAACTGCTAGTATATACACTAGGGTGACAGAATACAATAAAATAACTAAAGAAAATAAAACAAAAGAAACCATGCAATATACAATGGTACCTGATACGATTGCTTGTGTAGGCGCGGTACGGATAGATATACAATTTGATTATTATGATTATATTGATGTTGAATTGTTAGTAACTGGTGTTGTGGGTGGTTCCTTAATCGGGGTATCTAATCAACTAAAAGATGTTGGTATTTAAAATCTTGGATATACTGAGACTGTGTGTGGCAGACAGATAAAAAGTGACCATGACGAACGCCACGCGAATGTGTCTGATACATGAATCTTACTTTATTGTACAAATACAGTGGGCATTTACGTTTAATAATGTTAATAAAGAACATTGCACTATGAAGCACTCGCGTGTAATACATATTTAAATCTGATTTTCTGCGTAACACCCCGCCTGTTACAAACGAAGCGACGTTGCTGTATTCTCTGACAGTCCCGACCCCTAATGTAGTGAATGTATACAGCATCTGCATAATTAAAGTTAGACAAAACAATAGTCTTGCAAAGCATGGATCTTGTGGCCTATCGAAGGACCTTCTATGTATAAAAATTGATTTTAACGCTATGGTAGCCTTCCTTATGATGTGTAAGGTGTTCTGGTAAAAGTGGAGAGAGGAACCGATATATAAACCCAAGCTCTTCACACACTCCAAAGGAGCAATCCTGCAGCCCCCAATACATGTACTATAGCTTCAATATACTGACTTTCTATAGTTGGTTTCGAGAAAAATTCGAATAACTGAATCTTATTACATAATCAAAACTATTAAGAGAAATTAGGGAGAGTAATTTAATTATGAAATCGTGTTCGTCATATTTCTATTAGTGAAACGTGACTACAAAATGCGACTAAATTTTACCATAGACTAAGCACGTCGATCATAAAGAAGAAACAAAGAAATTAGAAACCAAGGCGACGGTATACTCTTTAACAACAAAATTTACACCAATCCTAGTATATGGAAACGAAACTTGAGTTCTGTGAAAAACAGATTTTGGCAATGGTTATGAAATATTTCAGAGAGGCTGAACATGTAATCGAAAGAGGCAAGAATAGAGAATAATAATAGAAATGCATACTCGAAAAACAATAGTTAAAAAAATCAGATTCATAAGACATGTTCAGAAAGTAAGAATTAAGTAGTAGCAGTAGTACTCTTTTCAAGTAGGTACAGTAGACAGAACTCTTTCATTTACAGAAAGAAAAAGATTTATACGTACATTACATCCAGCTTAAACTATACTACCGCCCATAAGTTGAAGCAATTGGAAGCAAGGTGAAATTCCTTTAAAATAATACAACTGGTAGGCATATCGTGAAATCGTTAATCCCTATTATAAATTATTATATTCACATAATCCGTGAAGTCACAAACATTTAGATATAAACTTCACCCAAATACATTTCATTACTCTTTTCCAAGAATACGACCATTGTTTCGGTCAAACTGTTTAGTACTACTTCGGTACTCGCTTAGTGGCAATGGTATTAATCCTTAGTGTCTTATTGCTTTCTTGTACGGAGTTAGTTTTTTGAAATCAGCGCGCAATTATAACAATTTGTAATTACAACACTGTAGAAGACCGTAGTAATACCTGTACTCCTCGCGACGAAGGATATACCGAGAAAGAAATTGCTCTACGATTGGAAATTTCACCGAAAGTTGTGCATTACATATTGGCCCTGAGAAGAGAGGCAGTACAAAATCTTGATAGAAGACGAAGAGGACTGTTTCAAGTGACTTCTGAGGCTGGAGATGGATTTATATTAATGACTGAAAAGAGATAGACGTCTAACGGCCCCGGATATCGCACGCGCGTTAATACACAACGACGAATAAATGCTTCTGTTGCCTCCTTTAAGAGGCACCAGGTTTAAGGGGATGCATCTATCGCTTTTAAGACGTCCCTCTTTATAGAGAAACGATTAACATAGGCAAGAGAGCATGCAAATTGGTCACTGGATGACTGAGACGTAGTCTTATGGACCGACGAGTCCAAACTTCAGTTATTTGGTGTTTAATGGAGAGTTTTTATTCGTTGACGGCCAGGGGAAAGCGCTAGTGCAGCCTGAACAACTACACTATTTTGCTTAATCATGTTATTCCGTGAGGAAACCGTCTTATTGGTGAATCATTTGTGTTCTAGCAAGACAATGATCCCATACATACGGCTCGAATCTGTAAAGGCTTTTTAGAGGAGAAGGCAGCGAGAAATGAACTAAAATTAAAGGTTTGGCCTTCGGATTTATCCCTTATAGAGCTCTTATGGGATGGGCGTGATTGAAGAGCTAAATAGCGACAACCTCAGGACACCCAATAGCTATGAGGATGTTAACAGAACGCATGGCAACAAATTTACGCAGACTGTCTCGAAGATTTGTTTCGAAGAATGACTAAAATTAGTGCAGTGGTTATCATACCACATATTATATTTGAATTAATTTACTATTATTTGACGACAGTCATTTATGCTCTATAAATTCGTTAATAATCACAATAAAATTTTACTTTATCTATGACGTTTTGTAAAATCCGTTGCTGCTTCCAAACTTTAGGACGGTGGTGTAAGTAATTATATAATATAATTTTACGTGCCAATAATATTAATATTGCCTATTTAAGTGGTACACTTTATAGTAAAATACTGGCAATATTTGCGAGTTTTCATTATTGGTATTATTCTTTGACTTAAGGATTGCCGCTTATAGTTTTTTATTGTGTAGTTAATCTTTTGTACCTTTAATAGCTTTGTATGTTGCAACTTATCAGGTCGAAAGCAACATTGGAAATTCCAGAAACGTGACGTGAAACCTTAAGGTGTAACTAACAAAACCCAAATTCTGTTTAAGAAATCAACAGTAGTTTTTTTATGACTTCCAATACGGGTTAAAATTGTCATTATTTCCTGTAAAATGTGATTATTTAACAAGTAACAGGGAAAGAAACCGAAATATCAATCTATCTAGATTCGCAGATGACATTAGTATCAAAAGCACTAGGTACTATATAAAACCAGAATGTTTATCAATGTTAAAAAAGACCCTCAAATGATACAGAAATGAGTCGCAGCCACAGCATTGCAGGAAGGGTGTTGTAAAGAGCAGAGTTTTGTGAATGAAATATGATAAAAGACCTCTCTTCCTAATATTTAAGGAAAATTATACTCAGTATGCTCTTCATTTTCAAATAAATAGAGAAGTATACATAGAATATTGAATATTCTAATTGAATTACTTACAAATGCGCCCTGCTATTATTTTTTTACAGAAATACATTAATATATCCTTCATCCTGTATATAACATAAATATAATAAGGAAATTAGAACAGCGAAATTGACTATAATATAAAAATTACCGCATCTTTTCCTTTTTGTTTTAAAATATAGCGACAAAAATAAATGAGATTTGGAACCCGGGGATAATCTTGCAACTTGTACGCATGAACAATAAATTATTCAACGCACCTAAAAGGAATAACTCCCGCTTATAGATTAGTGTGTAACGTCCCCGATATGTATCGAAACGACGTAAATCATATTTAATTTCAATAAACATCAATTCGCCGCCGGAGCAGAGCGTATATGTCGCGCGCTATCGATTCCGAAAGGTCTTCCATACAACACTACTGTATCCATTACGACGCCCTCTCATACGTAATAAACATATTACGTCTATCCTCTCTTGACTTCCTCTCACAAACGCTGACAAACGAACGCAAAACGTCCGGGAAATTTACATACATACATATATGTAGCTAAACTTCTATTATTCGTTTTTCTTCTTTCTATCTCGGTTCGCCTTAGCTTTCTGCGTTTAAATTTTCATCTCGGAATGCCTTTAGAGTTCTACAACTATACATAAGAGTCTACAGTGTGTTTGAGATAATTTTTAATGTACCGTCAATCGAAGTGACTACCTCCAACGTATAAACATCATTCACGGGAAAGATAGTGTGCCGGTTTAAACAGCGAAACAAGCTGGTACATGTTCCCAACTCTTCTTCCGAGCTGTTCATGAACTGGTAAACCAGAAGGGGCGCGCACAAACAGTGCATAGTCACTTGAATTGTAAGTTTAGGTATGGTGATAGTGCCCGAGACGAAATTGTGTTAAGCAAAAAATCGCTCGAAACCGCGCTCATGTGTTAGCGTTCTTTGTTTCGTCACATCGTCCTTCTTTAAGAACGATTTCACCAATACCGTGAGTAGCTGTATTTAGCAGCATTGTTATGTTAGGTATTGTTTTCTAGGCATTTTCGATGTATTTTTTCAACTTTTGAGGTTTTTAACATAAACACTGACAAAATAGGTTATTTTATACCAACGATCAATGTTGGTCTGTAGTTGGACTAGTGATACAGAAACTAATGTATGGACTTGTCATTGGCTCTATTTTCCATGACACTGGTGTATTCGTTATACTTAAATAACGTCGTACAAAATAGTCTTCATCACCAATTCCTGCCTATTCTAGATTTTCTAACAGGCTTTCACCTACTGGTGTTTGTTTTAGAATATGAATTAATGAAGTACCTAATTGGGCACCTCTGCTACAATTTGTCTGGCAAGGAAGGGTTCCAGAGATTTGAAAGTTTGTGCGCAAATGGACCATCCTAGGACATACTCAAAACCATTTTCATTTAGTGCGTTAGTTTAGTTTATTTGCCAATAAAATATTATAATATTATTATATTATTCCATATTTCTATATGAAAAGAAATAACAAAAGCAATGTCACAAATGCACATGTTCCGAGATATGATAAGAATTCCTGCGTGCAAGTGTAATATGTTTTGAAATAGGACTTAATACATTACAATTATTAAGATTGAGGTTTTATTTTCTCGGCGTTTCAAACAGCAGCGCAATTTCTCTACGTACATTCTAACCATGTATTTTCACGTCGAAAGAATTGGAAAAAAAACTCGAAGAGACATATTTATTTCTCCTGCAAATAATTCACTTATTTAAAAAACAACATACATCAACTCCGTCGACTCTCTTATATCATACGTCCAATTGCTGCCGACAACATAAAATAAATATTCTCGGCGCGGTGAAAAAGCGCTCTGTGCCGTAACGTCAACTGTAAAGATAGATTTCGCCCATCAGACTCGAGCTACGAACGGGAAAAAAACAGCGCCGGTAACGCTCCATGGAGCAGCTTCAAACGCCAGGCTAGCGCGAGAAGAAAACTCGTTTCCAATGAAGTTAGCTCGACCCTATTAATTTGTTAGGTTTTATCTAGTAATAAATTACGTCCACCGAACGTATAGACTTTGGCAAAACGTTTTATTGCCGTATATCTAAATGCCAATGTGCGTGTCGTTGTTGTTTTGTGCGTGGCCGTATCACAGCTAATTTCACTCGTATTAAATGTGGAGGAGGTAGGTGTCTATTTGTAGTAGGCTTTATCGAGCGGAATTTCGTCGCTTATTAATTCGTTTTTCCGCCGCATTAAGTTCACCGTATTGACGTCGCGTTAAGATATTCAGGTTTTACGTCGGTGACTTTTATTAGCGTTCGGCTAATAAATGTCTTAATTTTAATTTTCGATTGATGTTATTTCTTTGTAATAAATTACCATTAGCAGATGTTGGAAAATATCGCAAAGCAATGAGATGTAATATTTCATTACGAGGAACATGTAACATATATACACTACCGTCCATATTCGTTCGGACACCCAGTAAAATATTGTAAACTCTATTAAAAGATAATATAATTGTTTTTTATATATAAATAACGTTTATATAGGTCTTTTATGAAGCTTATTATTTACTAATTTTACAGGGAAACTTCGAAGAATATCGATTATAGAATGATTAAAAACCTACTATATTTTATGACCCAATATAGTAATTTTCAGAATAATTACCTGTGAATTGTACATCCACACAGTCCTGGCAATCGTCAATTGTCATCGGCACAAATAGGATTATTTTTGGGAGCAGGCCTTGGACAGGACTTGAAGCGAATCGAAGATATTTTGCGAAAAGAGGGTTATTTAGAAATACTACAAAAAATACAATACCATTGGGTCAACGTCTAATCGGCGAAAATTTTGTATTCATATAGAACAACGCCCTAAATCGCTGCTGAATGATATGTAAAAATTCTTTAAATGAAGAACAAGATAATGGCCCTTTACAAATAATGACATGGCCGCGGCAAAGCCCCGACCTAAACCCCATTGAGCTGTTATGGGATGAATCGTAGGGCGGCTCTGGAACATTTTACAACAGGAATGGATTGATATGCTAAATACAGTCCTTGAAAAACTAGTGAAGAAGATGCCTCGCATTGTGAAAGCTATTCTTTCCGCAAAAGGAGTTTGTTTGATGAACGGAATGTTTAAGAAGTTTTTGTTTATTCTTCGTTAGAACTTGCCCACTATGCATTTTCGTTGTGTTTTGTTTAAATTTGTTTTTATGTATTACATTTTCGCAGTGGAAAGTTCTATTGTAAGTATTGAAAAGATATCTCATCATGGGATATAAAAATACATGTTCTGTTTTGAATAGGAAGAGAGTGCATGCAAAAAACGTATTACTTGTACTCCGTCTGCACTAATTTAACGTAATTTTTTAATTCGAGAGAATAAGGGGGAAATCAGGTGCTAGTTTGGTGTTTATAATGAAATTTATTTTACTTTAAACCGCGCGTACTTAAAGTTTTAAAGATAGGTTTGTAAACACAACAGACTATGACTGTATCATAGGTAGCACGTTTTAAATCCAATAGCAGTTCCTTGAGGTGGGATATTACGGGTCGAAGAATTACTATACTTCATTCACGTTAAGAATGCACTATGCAGCGCTACGGTCGGCGGCTGTATTACACTGGTGAAATTTAACCGATGGAACTGTCAAATGACAACATCGTAAACATCAAAGTTTAGTTATTAAAATCTTGTATAATAAATAGTAAAGTTTTTCATATTTTATGTGCAAAACATTATGGGTATATGACCTGGTAAAATAATACTGCAACAATAGAGTAAAAGTAACATCAATTGCAATATAAATATATATAATGTTGTGCATTTCAACTAGGGCAAATGGTCATCTGCAGTAATAACCTGCAAAGGATTAATAAGTTGGTTTAAATCGAAGATCAAAATGTATTATATTTACATTTAATAATTTTGTACATGTAGGCGATTGATTTCTTAAAAAGAATAAATGGACATGTCCCCTAATTATAGATTTTTGAGCTTCGTCTAAGTGATCGTATATTGTTTCACGAAGGCGTTTCTTAGGGGGCGACCTGGGAATTTCTCTTGTACTAATCTTGTTGGCATTATTCTCATACTATTCTTTCACTTAAACCAAGTCGTGGTGCAATCAATTTAACAGACGTTGACTTGCAATTTTCTTGTTTCAGTTTGCTGATATAAATCGTAAACCGTTAGCCTCTGCCTACTGCCAATATGCTTGCCTTGAGAGTGCTTCGATGGTCCTGCAACTAGATGTACTACTGCTTCCTCAAGCATATCAAATCAAAGCTGTAATTTTGTAATAGTACAGTAAAAATTATTTTGTTTGTATAATTAATTTTGTATTACCTTGAATTATTAAATTATGAGGAGCTCCGAAAAGAATTACTTTTGCCACAACTTGATTATAAAGATAAAATCCCATGAAAAACTGCAGGAAACAACAGCAACAAAATCGTAAGTAAATTTGACAACTGACAGAAATTTTATACAAAGAAATTGCATGAATTTCACCAGTGTGAACATGCCTCGCCCATTAGCCAATGGCAAGCCCATATTTTAAGCCCTATCCTAGCCTAATCCACAGGATGCAGGAGTTCATGTGGAAATTGATATTTTTATTGGAAGTACGTGCAAATATGCATCCAGGAATGTATTAGCCAGCGAGGTGATCGTACACAATATTAATTACATTCGGAAAAATAAACAATTGAACTCCCATTGAATTACTCTTACTTTGAAAACGTAATAAGTATTTTTCCTTCATTAGAATTGGCAACTTTAAGTTGTTTAGGTACTAGTCACGTATAGGTAATATATCCATCATGTTACTGGTCTAATATACGACATTAAACATAACTACCATAACTTTTTATGGTTGTAATCATAGGCCGTAGGCAAACCTGCAATATTTCCTAATTACCTTTGAACTGCATATATTAGTAAAGCCGCATTTCGTTAATTATAGAAATCTTTCGCATACACGCATATAGTTCAGTATAACTTCAATTAAAGCAACGTATCATCGACATTAATACGACGACGCGTAACTACAATACGCGACCCTAAATTGATATTCAGCGCACATGATCTATCTCAAAAACAACAACCTGTATGCCTGTTGTACCAGACCGCGTAGTCGAAGCGGACCCTTACACAAGTAATCTACAATTACGTACTTATCTACGACAGGCATATAAATATGTTACTCATGCGTTCGCGGGCAAAGAAACGAGTTTATCTCTTAAAAGAGAGGAATATTTTTTTCCGGTTTGATTGAAGTTACATGTTCTGCATCTGCATTACCATTACAATACGTCCATCTCTGTCCGACAGGCGTATCTTCCGTTGCTTTCGTGCGACGTCGTTTCTCGCTTCCACAAAAGGCCGGCTTTAAATCACACCAGTTTGAGTTGGCTTTTTAATACATGTATTATATGTACACATATGTACGTATATGCATATACTTATCTTTCAGATGCTCGATGTTGGATCGGAACGAAGAATTTCTGTTATGATGTCATACGTTTAGTAAGGTTCGAATAAGGAACTTCTTTTGTTGTCGTCATTGGGTATCGTTAATGGGGAATCATGCTGTTATACCAGTTTAATGTACATTACAGGCAGCTGTTTATATCGGAGGAGGGAATTCAGTTGACAGTAATTGGTAGCAAATTATCTTTAAATTGCGCTAGTTTAATATTTAATATTTTAAAGTACAGTGTGATCTTTATTTACAAATGTTTTTCAATACTTACTCTTGCAAGCCATATGTGTAGTACAGTACGTTCTAAGTAACAGAACAACAATTTGATGTCCACTAGCAACTAACAATGAAATCTAGTTACTTAATATGTTATATAGATTGTCACATAACTCTTATTTAAGAATCTGTAAAGATGCCAATAAAAGGATAATATATGACTGTCGGCGAAAGGTAGAGAACACAGTAATGCCAAAAATATACTAGTGTACGAGAGCGATCTGAAATGTTTTGTGTAGCAAATCAGGCGGTTTCGCAAAAATTGATAAAATCAAATTTCGTGCAGTGATAAAACGGCCACGGAAATACGAAATATTTCACTACAGGTTCATGGCGGATGTACTCCATTATTTTTGACCATCAGCTGTTGGGTGAGTGAGTTCAAACGTGGCCGCACAAGCACGAATCACGTAGGGGACGCCCAAAGCGTCGTGTTAGCTGATGGCCGATTAAAGCCGAAAGAGATAGCATAGACAACAGGCATCTAGAAGAACGCGTTGGCCATATCCTATACGAAATTTTGGGTATTAAAGAGCTTTCGGCGTGATGGGTACACCGTTCCCTCACACCGAAGCAAAATCGGATGACCGTTTCCGAGAAGTATCTGGCTAAAAGTAAATCAAGGGACTTCTTCATGCGTTTCGTAACCGTGGATGAACCCTGGAGCCACCAGTACATACCGGAGACCAAAGAACAACTGAAGCAGTGGACTTTTAGAGACGAATCGGCTTCGAAGAGAGCAAAGACCATTCCATCGGCCGGAAAGGTCATGGCGGCCATTTTTTGAGATTCCCAAGGTGTGATCCTCATCGACTACCTGCAGAAGGGAAGGACGATCACGGGGCAACACTGCAGCGATTTATTGACCCGATTCGATGCAGTATTGCAGCGGAAGAAGCTCTTTTCCGCCATGACGATGCACCGCCTCATTCATCCTGCATCGTCGAGTCCAAATTGAATGAATTGCACTACGAATTAGTCTCACATTCTCCACATTCACCGGACCTAGCCCCCGGCGACTTTTTCTTATTTGCAAACCTGAAAAAATCACTGGGGGAAAGAGATTTGCTTCAAATGAGGAGGTCATCGCTGCTACAGATGGCTATTTTGCTGACCTCGAAATCTTTTCCGATGGGTTAAAGAGACTGGACACCGTGTTGATCTTCGAGGGGTCTAGATCGAAAAATAAAAATAAAAAACCACACCAATACCGTGTCTTTCTTGACGATTCCGGAAACATTTCAGATCGCCCTCGTAAAATACACGTGCTTTGAGTTTATACAGTCTGTGCTCAGCTTTCAAAAAGTTTATTTCTTCTATTGTCAAATTATTTGCATTTATTTTCAAAAGAAAGAGAATCTTCTTAAGCGATAAGGGTAAAGGTGAATTTTGGGATATGAAGTAAATGCAGAGTTATGTATTAAGAAAATTGTAATCGACATTACATAAAGAAATCTATTGTTCTTGCCCCATGTTATACGCTAATTACTTTCAAAAGGAGTCCAACAAAATATTCTCCCCCACAATAAAATTTAATTTAAAAAAAACTGGTAGTGAGAGAGTAAGGACATTGACAACGGTATGAAAGCTGTAAAATAAGTACTGGAGAACTTGAGGAAAACAGAGCTCCTATAAAGATCCCATTACAAAATATATACCGTAATATATTGTCTTTTTATAGTATGTATATAATACTAAGTAATAGTCCATATTTAGACTATATACTCCTACAATTTGCAAGTGCGATGGATTTATTTCTTAAACCAAATTTTCTAAATTATTTGGCATAATTTAATGGTAGACGACTGTACTTCCATGACATTCCATAGGAGTTCATTTCCAATGGATACGACTTTTTTAAAATGTCTCTATCCACGAATCATATTCCTAAATTTCACAATTTATCCAACATCGCATCACTTAAATACGCATCAATATTACGCGTACGATCTATGGTTAAGCTTGGTCCATATGCGCCCGAAACGGAGATATGATTTCCATTGATTGTTATTTTCTGCGGATGTTTTTTACTACTGCGTTATGTAAATTCGTCGAAATCCATTTGAATTTTTATAAGCCGAGGTTTATTTATGTGGGGTTGCGGAAGATGTGATCGCGGATAGCCGGAGATTCCCTTCGACGAACGAGAACCGAGAACTTCTTTCGAGGGTCGAAACTTGACGTTTGAACGGCTGCGCTGGGATAAACTTCGTCTGCTTTGTTTTGGTTCGAAAGTTCTTTTTAAGTACTTTTACAATTAATTTAACAGACGTATATAAAGAAAGATACAATAAGTTAGGGAGTTTGTAGTGAGAATAAAAGTTAGTTCTTCCATTGGATTTATTGGGTGTATGCGAATACGGTAATGTTTTAAAAAAGAAAGTACTGTCGAAATGGTAGAACGAATTAAGATTTATAAGGTTGAAATTTTATTTCTTTACGCAGTGCTGTTCTGTTAAATATTTGGGGGGAAGAAAGAAAGAAAAGAAAAGAAATAGAAGAAAAGGAAAACAGAGAAAGGTGGGATTAGAAGATGTCATTCGGTAAGAGTGACATCGTTATTATATTATTATTTTTTAAGTACCTGTATCTGAGACTTAAATAGTTTTTCTCTGAGAATAATTGCATTGTCTTTAATCACCGTGCATTAAACTCAAAGTCGTATACTAAATCACTTACTTCCTTGGATTTAACAACTTCCTAAATCCATAACTGAATGATGCGTTGTTTCCAAGGCAACAATTATTGCTTTAAATTTATAATAACCTCTGCGGAGTATATTACTCTTTCAACGAACACGATCATTATAATTTACGGCTTTGTTTGCCCGTCCGAAGCTGCCATCGCTTTTATTATAGTTTAACTAATTAGGCTTTAAGTATGTAATATATCTATATATACAGGATGGTTTACAGTTTGTCACTGGAAATCAAATTAGTGAATACGTAAGATGCATTTCGTATGATGTTTTTTTCGTAAATCCTGCTACGTTAATAAGTAGCTTAATTAATTAATTTGTGTGAGTGGAGTTTACTGCTATACCTGTGAATACGTACATCCACACAGTCCTTGCAATCGTCATTAGATTGTACACATTTCTTTTAAATTATGCTTGGCGTCTTAAAAACACGACAAATTGTGTATATTTAAATTACGTAATTACTGTTCATTAGTAAGTTTATATTACGGATACGGACAGATTCCAAATGCATAAATTAGATGCGTGATGTAATAAGAAATATAGTAGCAAATTGACATTAAGACGGAGTGAAGGTAAAATAAACCATTACTCTCGTAATTGTTAATAGTTATTTAATAATTAATTAACCGTAAAATAATTAATTCTTACACTACTATTATATAATAACACATTTCTATGCCAAACCAAGCTAATCTATCCTTTTCTCGCAATGTTTCACTTCAGATTTAAATATAAATTTATTAAAAACCTTGAAATTCAGTTTACCGTAATGTGGCGAATTGTTAGTACTGCTTATACACATAGGGATCTCTGTAAATTGTTAAACCAACCTGAAAGATGCCTTACGAGAAAACACCAGAAACGCGAAAAATTCGGATTTTGATGAAATTTCAGGGATTGAAATGATACCTTAGTACAAGAACAATACAATTTTTTTAAGGCTGTTTAAAGTATATTGCTATTCTAAAGAGCAATACAATTAATATAATACAATTAACATGTAATTTTAATAATAATAAATTTTAATGAAACATTGAATACATTACATACTATGATGTGATTAGTAGTAATACATAGTGAATAGTATAGTAATATATAGTAATTATGTTATACAATTACGAAGGCCATTCATTTTTTTTTATAGACATTTTTATTAGATATTGTTAAGGACTTAACATTGTTTTTGTGTTTTGTAAGTTTTTACTATTATGTATTTTATCTTCTTTGCATTATTATTTTCATTTAGAATATTATTTTATTTTCATTTTTTAAATTTATTTATTTTCATTCTTATATTTATTTATTTTGCTCTCTTATATCCAATTTTATTTTAATATGTATGTACATTACGCATTGTATATGTATGCAAGTCAGCCATTCGCATTACGCTAGCTAAAACTGCCTAATTAGAAATCATTCACTGCAACGTCGTCGGATATGTAATGGGAGTTTTCTTGAAATTTAAGGTACACAAGCATAGGCAGTCGTCTCGCGCGACAGTCGAGGTATTAGCGATCGTGCACTCTCGGTCACCTTTCGTGCCTCGTCGTAACGTGTACAGTAACGTCGTCGTAAGATTATTAGAGATTTCTAAGTTTTTCTAGTTTTGGTGAGAATCGTCGAGGACGTTGTTTATACATTTGTTTCTGGCGGGAGTCATTTGGTAACGTCGTCGGACCACATGTATAGATTTTTTTAATAAGTATAAATTCTCGATTTTCTATCATCGTACGTCGAGGCTACTGTGTCCATTGTCGTCTATACATATTTTTAGTCTTCAGTTAAGTTTGTGTCGGAAATTATTTTGGTGAGATTGTCGGCGCGCATGTATAGACCTCCTCTACAAGTACGATCACTCCGCTTCTTGCTGACGGTCGTTGCGGCCGCAGCGCCCGTTGTCTTTTGTACGTTTGTTCGGTCCTTGTCGTATCGGGACTTAGAAATTTTTCATTTAGTTGCTCGTCGTAGCGGACGAGTGTCACGGACCAGTTTTCTTATGTAATGTCGGCATCATTGCACCGTTTTACTTGTCGGTGCGCAGTTCGCACATTTGCTGGTTACTGGATTTTTCCCTTCTTGGGGGCGCAGTAGTACAGAGCTAAAGATTGCACATAGCGTAATATTTCAAACGAGAACGCCTGGGTAGCTGTGACATTACTTTTGTATTGAGATCCGCTATTATCGCTACTGTCGCCCTCGACCAGGCGTTCAAGCTCTAAGAGATAGGGTGGGTTCCCCTATAAATGTTAATATAACAAACGTATTTGGTCAAGTACAAATACATGCCAATAATACAGGGCCAAGTCCCTTAGGCAAATTTCAAACAAGGAAAGTATATTAGACTCCCGGAAAGGGACATATAAATAAGCATAGCACCGAGGTGCGCTTATAAATTTAAGAAATAAATAGGGTTGGCTCCCCTATAAGAAGGTAGTGGTGCATGCAAACAGATAGAGGCATTAGTACATGCCTCTAACAAAGCTTCAGCGGAAGCATATAAGAGTTTAACCTTTTAAACAGAATTAAGACATAGCTTTGCAACGTACATGCTGAGGCATTACTTTATGTTGCTACCAATGAAAATACATATACAAATGATAATGTACATTACATGTATAAGAGAGCTCGAATAACTGCAATTATTGCAAATATATACATCTTACGTACATCGTACATGTACATAGGCAAGAGTGGAAACCGTGTAACCATCTCATTTTTAAATATATATTTTTTTTGCGCATGCGCATTGAGTTTCACTGTACAACCTCTCCTCTAGTAAATAAGCGAACATACTCTACAAGTAAGTATTGGTCAAGTAATTTACGAAATTACGAGCAGGCTACAGCGGCGTTGTTCTTCAAACCAGGAGAACGTAACAGATATTATTGAACGGAACTGTATTTTACAGAATATTAGATACTCAAGCTACTTTTTTACGTAGTCAACTTTAACCTTTAGGCACTTTTACCTTTTTATCAGTTTTCCTAATCTTCTGCATATTCAGTTGCCGCCATGTTGTTGGAGCACTGATTAACGGCTTCTTTAAGTTCATCATCACGGCGCAGCGTTGTCCACTTACAAAATCTCTCAATTTAGGGAATAATTGAAAGTGATTTGGGGCTAAGTCCGGACTGTATGGCGGGTGTTGAAAAATTTCCCACCGAAAGTGCTAAAGGTAGTCCTGTGCCAGTCCTGCTGCACGTGGACGTGCATTATTGCGAAGGAGGATGATTCAACTGTTTAGCATTCCGTGCCGCTTGTTTTGAACAGCGCGGCGAAATCTTTGAAGCGTCTAACAGTAGGCTGTTGCATTTATGGTGTCACCTCTAGGCATGCAGTCGATGAGCAGGACACCCTTACGATTCCAAAACATCGGAGCTATACTCTTTCTAGAGCTCCTGTTTCGTTGGGGATTGCCGATGATGCCATTTCGTTGATTCACGCGTTGTTTCTAATTTGAAATGTGTTAACTAAGTCTCATCACCAGTAACAATGTTATTCAGAATTTCATTACTATCCTTGTCATCGCGACTGAGAAATGCCAATGAAGCTGCCATTCGTCTGGTTTTGTATTCGTCTAATAAAATTCGGGGAACCCACCTGGCATAGACTTTATCATAGCTCAGATCTGCACTAACAATTCCGTACAACACAGTTCCTGAAATTTCTGGAAAGAAAGAGTGCGATTCACTTATTATGAAACGTCTACTTTCTTGGATTTTTATTTCAGTCCTAGCTTTGAATCGGTCACCAATGAGGTCCTAACTGACCGACCTTCATCGTGAATATTCTTCCGTCCGCCATTAAACATGATACAATATTTCCGAACTGACGCTTCGTTCATCGAATTATCATAAACCTCAGTTATCTGTCTATAAATTTCGATCGGTCGCGTTTAGAAACCGAATAACGCCGCCCACCTCACACTTGGCAGGATAATCAATTTTACCACACTTTTTAAAGTCCCACACCCAAGCAATAATCAATCGTATTGGATCGTAGTTGCCGCCAAACTGAGAAGGAGTGCCAAGGTCGATGGTGGATTGGCGGTGATTGTGGAAGGACGGGGTCGCGTGTGAAAACAAAACGTTCTTTACTTTCGGAATGGCCCTTGTATTACACTAACGGTAGTCTGTATAAAAGTATCGAAAATACAAGTGTTGCTTTCGCCACCAACAACGCACAGTAGCAGGTTTTTTAGGTGTAATCTCTGTGCGTATTAGGAAAGAAAATTCTACAGGGATTTCAAAGCACTCCACTCTTTTGTCATTATTACTTCAAGGCGCGAAAAGGTCTTCCTGGAGAAAAATGATTGCGGATTAACAATTGTAGTTTAAATAATGCTATTTCCTTCATGCAAATCCGTGTCGTAGCTCACGAAAACTATTGTATCAAAGAAGTTTCATTTTTCCAAAGTCAAAAACCAAACACACCTGAAGGTTGTGCCGGTGCTGTTATTTTATTGGATATATTTAAAATCTTTATTGCTTTGTGGTCCTTCACATAGGAGCCTTTAAAATTATAAATACCTTAATATCCAATAGACATGTCTGCAATACAATGACACTGGATCTCCAAAATTCTTTGCTATAATCTTTTAGAGAGCAGCTAAGGACAATACCTTTAATCTTAATGCTTAAAATGTGATAGCTTTTCAACAATTTTATCATCTCCGATATCCACATTTAAGATATTATTGACGGACCAATTGTAAGTTTATACCTGGTGTTGAGTTCTGCAACGGAGACATTTTTTTAGTATTGATTAAACATAAGTGAACTATTTTAAGTTAGTTATTGTTACAGCTATAGTTTCTAAAGCGCCATGTTAATTGTCATCACTTTGCTGAAGATATAGAAGGATATGGAATTCCACCACGTCATCAATTTAACGTTGGGTGCCTTGAATGAATACCAACTGAGACCTACTTCCATATGCTATAGTACCCTATACCATAACTCCCACTGCTTAGTGCACAGATGCAAAGTTTTTAGGTATATATTATTTGTGCAGGTAAATGAAATAAAGTAGCATTTCAATTAAAGAATAAATCCCCAATAATTTATTCTTTAACTTCTGTCTATTCTTTTTCTGATCAAAATGAGGCCAATCTCAAGTTTTAACTGAAGAATTCATATAGGCATCCAAAGAAGTAAAGGTAAATGATTTAATAGTTCAAGTAAAAAACAAAAGGACAAATACTGTTGCAAGCTATAAAGTGTGGTAATCAATACTTTAAATATTTGGAGATCTAATAATCCAGAACAGCAATGCGAGGATAAAACTTCTACCAAGTTTTGGAAGGAACTATACAATTTTATTATTTATTAGAAACGTGATTAGGTGATTAGTAAAACTTTTTAGCAGAACTTCTGCGATCACCTTCAGCATATAGTGATTAAATCCATAAAACTTAGTCTATTCTGACTTAATCACTACTATTAAACCTTTAAAAACCATTCAATTTCAGTTTAATAACCGCTTCAGTCGTACACTTTATTATTTGTCATGTCTCTCGCGATATAAACACGTATAATCATCATCTAACTGCCATTATTAAAGATATTGTGATTAATCACAGAACTATCTGTGTACGCATTAGAGCGTGTCGTATTACACGCTAGTGCATTTAGCAACGGTATTTTTTTTTCAAGTGATTCCCGGAATTTAATACAATTTGAAGCAAGAAGTCTCAACTTTACAGTATCTTGGTAGCATCGATTTTGGCTAAATTCGATAGTACTTGATTAGATATTCGCATCTTCTACTGAAAATAACTTGAATAATTGAAATTTAATAAAAAATTAATTAAATTGGTTACTGTCGACGTTTATTCCTTGTTAGGTAATAAAGTTATAAGCGAGTTATTACGACTTTCATACAATAAAGCAATTCGTATGTTATTCCTTTGTGAACTCACATTCAAAGGAAGAATTCGCAAACTACTGTATCTACACAAGACGTATACGGCTACCGCACGCGATGTCTCTATACGCCCTACTTATCTTTTGATGTCTAGTGCTGTACAAGAAATAGAAAAGAAAGAAATTGGATTACGTATGTACACTCTCAAAAAGTCTTCTGCAATGCTTTCTAAGTTAGCATCCTGTTTGTCCTCACTTAAGCAAGTTATTGTAGCTTAAAAAATATGTAGTAAAATATATTCGTGCTAACATTAACGCCAAATTAGGTTTGAGTTATACCTTGTAACCAAAATCGTTCTGATATATGTTATTTACCACTGTATTTGATGTATTTTACACCTGGGGGTGTCCTTTAATATCTTCTTCGAAAAGGAGGGGTGTTTAAACTATTTTGAGTATAAAGACAAACGTATAGTATCTGTTCTGGAGGTGGTAGGACGATGAAATTTGGAATATTTATGTATATGTATATGTATATGTATATGTATATATATATGTATATGTATATGTATATGTATATGTATATGTATATGTATATGTATATGTATATGTATATGTATATGTATATGTATATGTATATGTATATGTATATGTATATATATGTATATGTATATGTATATGTATATGTATATGTATATGTATATGTATATGTATATGTATATGTATATGTATATGTATATGTATATGTATATGTATATATATATATATATATATATACATATAAAATGTATATGTATATGTATCCTTCCAGAATAGAACAGAGTGACATAGAATTATTAAGATAATGACCTTCAACATTTTCATAAGTATCTGTTACAGTACATAATCGAAATTTACTTCATACTTGGATTCATATCCCCTAATATTCGGCCTACACTACTTCTCCTACCGATTACAAAATTAGGTAGTCTGACATTCTTTCTGTTATGTAAAATGTTATATTGCATCGTATAAATGCTAAATAAATTTACCCATTGTCTAGCACTCAGAATGAATTATACCTATAACCTCCTTTATTACAATAGGAGTCGGGAGTTTTGAAATTGAATCGAAAATAAATATATAAGAAAAATCTTAAAGCGAGAAAAGTCTATGACGAGATTTCACGTCCTCCTTTGAAAGAAGAAACGTTATTCTTTTACACCAAGAGAATTTCATCGCTATTCTGGAAGCTCCTCTATATAATTCACGTAAGAATAGAGCTTAATTTAACCTGATATCGTCGGTAGAGAAGATTACTTACGACGTCTATTCATAAAACTCCTATTTCTCAGCAGAACTTCGCCTCTCAATCGCTATTATAAGCATTATAATCTCCGTTTTTTTTTCCCTTCAGAACGTAATACAATTTTTTATCAACAACTGCACTTTAGACGTCAAGAATTTGCGCTCGCAATAGCGTTTTATTTGAGGACGTTGAGTTAGATTCACGAAGTTGTATCGATTGCTATTTTTAAGTGCGTAATGTGTGTACGAACTCCAATAGAATTATTTAAATTCGATTATATCGCAATCATTTATTTTTCAACTGCTTCGATGCAATCTTCAATCAGTTTCCTCCAGTTATAGTTATTTTATTTAGCAACTTCTGTGGATCTATTTTTGTTATTTAAAGATATTGCACCATATTAAAACAAAGAAACAGTCCTATTGATCGAATATTAATAGGTATCCGCGTTGATTGGTTACGCAAAGCAGTACAATTTAAACCAGAAGAGGTTTTGCAATAACATTTCGTTGTATAAAACTCTTGGGAAAAATGTGAAAGTACATACGCCACTAACTGAATGTATTACTGTGGTCGGTCAATTTAGAAGAAATCTATTTATAATTGATTACGAAAATGATTAAAAGGTACACACGGAGTCACCTTAGTCTTTAAATGAAAGGTTTCGTTCTACTTAGATTATAAATTTACCTCTTTTACCTGCTCATATACACAGTATTATGTTACTAATAGTACTAAATCTAATTAATTAAATGAGACTATGTACTCCGTATATTTTGCTTCACTTTATGAACCCCATTAATGTTTTTCTATTTGAAAGAATATTTCGTAACGAGTGGAAGCACTCAGTCGTTTTACTTTTACCTAAGATCAATTGATCTGCGGACTATAAGGGTCTCAATACAATCATCTGAATAAAATAAGGAAAGGTTGTATTTTACATTGGCTTATTGATGCATGACATATAACTTTAAATATTTTCCAAATATAAACAAAGAAATGAACGACGTCTTGTCAATAGGCAATACTTGATTTTTTTTTCAGGTAAAAAAATCCCTCAGGGGATTTCAAAGGTATCTCAAACGGTGAATCGCAGTTGTTCGTGAGACGTCAAGGACAATAAACCTAGTGACACGGCGGAAGCCGACAACCGATACGACCATGAGCTAAGCGATGGTCTCAAGGAAATAAAATTGAAGTTATGGACTGGTCTGCTCAATTTTCTGACCTCAACCCTATCGAAAACTTCTGGGCAGACATTAAAAAAGCTGTTTTTCAGCCTAACCCAAAAACTGCCACTGAATTATTGGAACTAATTCAAGCATCGCGGTTTGCAGTATCATCCGAATGTTCCCAACGGCGAGTCAACACAATGCGACGTCGCTATCGAGATGTTGTAGCAAATAAAGCACATGCAACGAAGTAACACATGGGCTGAAAAGTCCCGGGCCTAACACATAGATGACGCTAGTTTTATTGCAGTCACCTTTTTCTCAGTGAGTACTAACCTTCAAAAGACAGCCGTTAAAATTTCATGATATTCTATTCATTAGTTTGTGAGTTATTGTGCTAAGAGTCACGCTACTTTTGTTATTTTCAAAACAATGGATCAAAAACAATTTCGTGTTTTAATTTTACACTGCTTCTTGATGGGAAAAAATACCGTTCAAGCGAAGCAATGGCTTGAAAAGTGTTATGGGGACTCCGCTCCATCAGAAACAACAATAAAACGTTGGTTTGCTGACTTCAAACGTGGTCGTAGAGACACCGATGATGCAGAACGCAGTGGACGTCCAAATGAGGCGGTAGCACCAGAAAACATCAAAAAAATCCACAAAATCGTTTTGAATGATCGAAAAGTGAAGTTGCGTGAGTTAGCTGACATCGTTAAGATATCAAAAGAACGTATTGGCTTTATATTGCATGAGCATTTGACTATGAGAAAGCTCTGTTCAAAGCGGGTGCCGCGTTTGCTCACTGTTGACCAAAAACAAGAACGTGTTGATGATTCTGAGCAGTGTTTGGCCATGTTTAAACGTAATAAAGCGGAATTTTTGCCTCGATATGTGGCAATGGATGAAACATGGATCCATCACTTCACTCCGGAATCAAAACGATCGTCATCTGAGTGGACAGCAACTGGTGAACCTCGTCCAAAGCGCCCGAAAGCACAACAATCGGCTGGAAAGGTTATGGCCTCGGTATTTTGGGATGTGCGTGGTGTAATATTCATCAACTATCTTGAGAAAGGAAATACCATCAACAGTGAATATTATATAGCGTTATTGGAGCGTTTGAAGGCCGAAATTGCAAAGTAACGACCGCATATGGCAAAGAAAAAAATGTTGTTTCATCAAGACAACGCACCGCGTCACAAGTCAATCTAAACAATGGCAAAACTACATGAATTGAACTTCGAATTGCTCCCACATCCACGGTATTCGCCAGATTTGGCTCCCCGCGACTACTGGCTGTTTGCAGACCTCAAAAGAAAATGTTAGAGCGGCGCTGGAATGATTGCGTTGCTCTTGATGGAGATTACGTTGATGAATAAAGCTAATTTTGAACCAAAAAACCGTGTTTTCTTTGTTAGGCCCGGGACTTTTCAGCCCATGTGTTATGTCATATAAAATATGTAATGTAACCACAAAACTCTTAAAAAAGGTATGCCTTTTGACTATTACTTAAGTCTGACATATGATGTTTCGAGACTTTTACCCAACCCTGTATATTTTACAAAAACATTAGCATCGAATTGGAAGCAGCTATAAAGAATACTCTCAATCCTCATTTACACGTTTGTTTGGTTAATATTGTTAGTAATTACATTTTTATATTGCTGCTATTTTATTGAACAACTTAAAAGTAGAATAGTTATTCAATTTTAATTTTAGCGCACCATTGAGATATTAATATTATATATTTCAGTTATATTGTATTTACAATAAAATCAAATCTTTAGTGGTCTCTATTGTTTGTATTTCTAAATATTTTGAGGTGCTGCTATTAACGGAAACAACTATTTTGTCAATTTTCACCAATTTTAGATTCCTTTTAATGAAAAATAAAATAAAAAGTATTTGTCAAATACCAATGTTTCAATAAAATAAAGATCATGATTATTTAAAAAAAAATCGATGATTTTCATAAACCCTGTTAGTAAACAGCCACCATAGTCTGCCTAACTCTTTTGAACATTAACATCCTTCATCTAAGAGTCGATGGCCTGATTACAATATTGGGTATGCAGGGACTTTGAAGGACTCAGATCTGAACTTGACACCCGAAAACCTTTCTTTGTTAAATAAATTAGGAATCTCAGTTCAAAACTGTATAAAGAATACAGCGAATGTTATTCTCAAAATTAGAATCGGCTTGGTAAAAAGGTAGCAGGACAAGGTTACTGTAAGTATAAATACAGTACGACCCTAAAAGAGACCAAGAGTTATTTACAAATTGACAATTGCTGGCACTTTCCTCCTCTACGTAATAAAACACAAGTGTTTTCTTCCTCGTTTATTGTTACTGGCGAAGCAGGAGAGGCAACGTCATTATGCAGAGTCGCCGGGACGTTTTATACTCTAACGTAATTATGTTCATAAATCCCCAACAGAATTTCAATAACGTTATTCAGAGGAGACCATCATCTTCTTAACAACATATTATATACATACACACCTTTACGGAAGATCGCATTATTATACATAGAGAACGTTGAACAGATACGTTCACAAATCCATAACAGAGTTGAGAAGAGAAGAGTGGCGTACATACGTACAAAGCGCGCAAGCGGTTTTATTTATCTTTTGTAATTCGAAAAGTATGCCCGTTTATAAACTAAAAACGACTCACCTAACGCATACACGCGCGCCGCCAACGGATCTGACATTACAAATTATCAGCCTACTGAGATAACGACGAACAACAATTAGAATCCCTATGTCCCTTACGAATAAGGGCCACCTACTTCCCCTGGCAGCGCTGTGACCATAAAGTATGAGCAGGATGGCGCGCGAACGGCGAGTCGGTGGAAAAGGGACGGCGAAAAATGATTTCGATATTACTTTAGACGGAGAGCAGATGCGCATTTGGCGCCGTTGTACGGACGAGGACGGAGGAAGCGTTGGCACAGTAAAGTTGGGAAACTCACCGTTATGTTTGGAGTACAGATCGACCATGATAATGTAAAGTGGAGAGAGGAAAATAGCGTCGACTTCCTTGTCTAGCGTTAAAGGGCGTCGTTCTCTCTTTCTCTCCAACCGGCCTTATGGCGACGTGGAAATTTTGGAACAAACGGACCTGCACTTCGAAAATTGATTATCAACCGTTTTAGCCGTTTGTTGTATATCTACGTTGTTACCAGTATAATATGCTCCTATTGTTAGTACGGTTATAATCGGGGATGATATAACAATTAGCTCATAATATTATTAGCAGGTTATGGCGCGCTTTCAGGGTGGGCAATTTTTATCTAAAACATGGGTTAGTATTACTATAGAATAAACTTCTATCTATTACTAACTAGTTTAATGAAACTCAAACCAATTATTACTTTTTTTTTTCACCTTGTGAGAAAGTATTACAGTGTATCACTTAACTCGCAACTTATTTCTGTACAGGTCCGTCTTAAGCCAAGTAGGGAGAATTTAGAACCATATACCAGGTGTATGCATAAGTTTTCCCCTTTTTTGCTAAAAAGAAACACATAACTTTTTAGGAAGACTAATTTTTTCTTATTCAAAATATTGGCCATCGGCTTCTACGCAGTTCACCCATCTTTCAGGTAGTTTATGGATTTACGGTTTATTACGTTTATGGATATTTATAAAAAAGCTTGCCTTTTACGGCAAACCATTCGCCGAGCCATTTTCCAAAACCGCTGAAATTCTGCTCTGCGAGCGCGTGTCCTATCGATGCTAGGAGGTGATAGTCAGATTGCGCTAAGTCTCGGGAGTACATCAGGTGCGGATGGATGTGGTAAAGCGATTTTAAGGTGTCTTTCACTGGTTTTACTGTGTGAGATGGGCCTTTATCGTGTAACAAAATCCTTTGCCACGTCTTCTGGTCTATTCCGGTCGTCTTTCGATTAATGCGTGATTTAAATTAATCATTTGTTGGCGATAGCGTTGTGTATTAACGGTTTCGCCGGGCTTCAAAAGTTCATAATACCCAACACCGTTCTGGTCTCACAAGACACAGAGCATGGTCGTCTTGCCGAAGCAATTTGCCCTTGGTGTTGAAGGACCACCTTCGCCAGGTGAAAGCTACGATTTTTCCGCTTTAGGTTTTGAAAATAAATCCATTTTTCGTCACCCGTCGCAATTCGGTACAAAAATTATTTTCTTTGGTGGCGTTGAAGCAACATTTCACAGGTAACTGCGATTTTCTATTTGACTTTCATTCAGATCGTGTGGGGCCCATTTACCGAGTTACCTCTGCTGATTGTTTCTTGCAGCATATGTAATGCCTCTGCTAATTGCCGTTGAATTTGGGTTGGGTGATCCAATAACTCCTGCATTTTTGTAGTGGACCTAAGCGCTCACTGTCTTTCATATTGAAATCACCAATTTTAAGTTGTTAAAACCATATCTCACATGTTCTAATCGATGGAGCGTATTCACCATATGTTTCTACCAGCAAACGACCACTTTCAACAGCCTTTTGCTTTTGATTAAATAAGAAAAGTAATGCGTGCCGCAAATGTTCTTTTTCAGTCAGAAAACTCGACAGACCACAAAACGATAGAGCAAAGTCGCTAGTTTTTGGCGGGCTCAACTTGTCTGTGTTTGTAGTTTAAATGTCAGACGAACAAAATGACGTATGCGTCAAATTAATGCGCTACGTGCTTTTAGCTGGCGCCATCTCTTAGTTAAACCGGAAAAAATGTATGCATACACCTGATATACTACCGTTCATAAGTTTGCGCGTACTTAATATACTGTGTTACCCTTAGAACTATTTCAAAATATACAGGGAAATTCATACTAGTTTTCCTAGAATGGCATTAACAATCTAATCTTGATAGTATATGGGGTGTAGCAATTAAGTTCCAGGAATTTGTCAATGAAACAAGTAAATCAAATTAGACACAAACACACAAATTGCAACACAACGATTCTAACGTTGCCCCGACGATTGGAAGCATCCTTTGTATTCTTACGAAGCTAACCCTTTCAACACCGTGGTTACAGGTTTCTTAATCTCCTGTACGCGGACGATATCGGAGCTATAGGGTTATTATAACATTATAGCAGTGTATATTTTATTGAAATGTACTATTTTGTCAGTAAAACATTTTAAGTTAATGAGTAAAGTTCTTGCAAACATTGTCTGTCAAAGTTTATTTTGTTATTTTGTATAAATCGAGTAGGCTTATTACCGATAACGTAAATAGTATTGACACTTTTTTCTGTTTATACAGTCCAAAACTTAGTTTCGAAAAACGAAATTTAGGGCAAATTTCAAGGCCAAATCTCATACCTTAAATATGCAGCTGTGCAGGAACGGGAGGTACCGTTGAACAATAGCACTCAACGGGTCCTGCAAACAGCCAAAGGCTCATTAAAATCAACGATTAACACTTCGCGTATTTTGCTTGTTAGTAACAAGAGACGAAAGTCGGTTGCTATAAACAAACGACAGTGGAATAAAATAGAATAATTCCGCGATACGGTAACTAATGACGATATGAGGTAATTATTTTACAAGTGCATCGCGCAAGTTCAAGACCTCGACAGTAATTTATTAGAAGCCATTATAATTTACAACCTTACGCGTAGATATACAGGCATGTGTCGTACATCAGTTCAGCGAGTGCCTGATAAACTATCGGTATATCTCGCGCTCTTTCTCGCGGCATGCGTTCGCGTATGCAAATTGCGACGACCTAGCTGAAAGAGGAGAGGAAAAGAACGTAATAAGAAGGAAAACGTGTAAACGTGGCTCCTAAGCAGATATTGATTTAGTGTTTAATTATAAATTACTTCGTAAACGGATTACATTTCAGACTTTGTTATTGATATGTTTTATTACTTTTTACGTTTAAGCTTGAGTAAATTTCCGATTTATGGAATTAGAGAATTGAAATGTATTTAATGATAATTACCAATTGTAATAGTTTTGTTATAAATCTATTTTGTGATTGAAACGTTTCTTACCGGGAAAATAAAGAGTGTGGAATCCAAATTTTAGATTTTAATTCGTATAGTAATTTATCTTTTTTTTTCATTACGTATTGTTTTAGAGTACCTTCTTTTGTTATTGTGGTATATTTATTTAAATCCATAGGATTTACGTAATTTGTAAAATGTTGTTAGAACTTATTTTTAACTACCTACACATTACTTGTTTCTTTGCTATAATACTAAACACTATTACCATTCAATCCTTTACCGGATTTAACACATAGGCTGAAAAGTCCCGGGCCTAACAAAGAAAACACGGTTTTTTGGTTCAAAATTACCTTTATTCATGAACGTAATCTTCATCAAGAGCAACGCAATCATTCCAGCGCCGCTCTAACATTTCAATACCACTTTTGTAGAACGATTTATCTTTTGCCTCAAAATAGGCCTCAGTTTCAGCGATAACCTCTTCATTCGTGCGAAATTTCTTACCGGCGAGCATTTTTTTGTGATCTGCAAACAGCCAGTAGTCGCTGGGAACCAAATCTGGCGAATACGGTGGATGTGGGAGCAATTCGAAGTTCAATTCATGTAGTTTTGCCATTGTTTTGATTGACTTGTGACGCGGTGCGTTGTCTTGATGAAACAAAATTTTTTTCTTTGCCATATGCGGTCGTTTCTTTGCAATTTCGGCCTTCAAACGCTCCAATAACGCTATATAATATTTACTGTTGATGGTATTTCCTTTCTCAAGATAGTCGATGAATATTACACCACGCACATCCCAAAATACCGAGGCCATAACCTTTCTAGCCGATTGTTGTGCTTTCGGGCGCTTTGGATGAGGTTCACCAGTTGCTGTCCACTCAGATGACGATCGTTTTGATTCCGGAGTGAAGTGATGGATCCATGTTTCATCCATTGTCAGATATCGACGCAAAAATTCCGGTTTGTTACGTTTAAACATGGCCAAACACTGCTCAGAATCATTAACACGTTCTTCTTTTTGGTCAACAGTGAGCAAACGCGGCACCCACTTTGAACAGAGCTTTCTCATTCTCATGCAATACAAAGCCAATACGTTCTTTTGATATCTTTACGATGTCAGCTAACTCACGCAACTTCACTTTTCGATCATTCAAAACGATTTTGTGGATTTTTTTGATATTTCCTGGTGTTACCGCCTCATTTGGACGTCCACTGCGTTCTGCATCATCGGTGTCTCTACGACCACGTTTGAAGTCAGCAAACCATAACACTTTTCAAACCATTGCTTCGCTTGAACGGTATTTGTTTCCCATAAAGAAGCAGTGTAAAATTAAAACACGAAATTGTTTTTGATCCATTGTTTTGAAAATAGCAAAAGTAGCGTGACTCTTAGCACAATAACTCACAAACTAATGAATAGAATATCATGAAATTTTACAGCTGTCTTTTGAAGGTTAGTACTAACTGAGAGAAAGGTGACTGCAATAAAACTAGCGTCATCTATGTGTTAGGCCCGGGACTTTTCAGCCCATGTGTTAAAATCTATGTACGTTTTATTAAGTTAAAAAAATAACTGAAATTTATATGCACTTTGTTGGATTAAAATAAAAAAACAATTTCATGAAACTATACAATTAGTATTTCTTTAATAATTTTGTTTTATTCATTTTGTCATAATATTTACATTGGTATCAGTGCAATATTAAGACCGAACCGCAGCTCGACCACGTACTTCAACATAATAATCCGGTTATGTCTAAATATACAAACCAATAGTTTTTACATTCATTTTCGGCATTAAACATACGGATAGTTCTATCCCAATAGTTGTAAGGTTTCTTGTATAACGCAAACAATAAAAGTGATATTAAACTAATAGAGATACAATGCAATACAATGATAACAAATTATTATTACCATTAAAATGCAGGTATATACATATAAATACGTTTAATAATTGTCATACATAGTATATCAGCGCCTAAAATGTCCAAATTATTCCGATAATTGGCGGCTAAGTTAATTTAATAGTCCGATCGCTGGATGTTTTCTAATAATTAAAAATCACGTCATCACGTTGCGAACGCTGAGCCGCATAGCACGCGCCATCTATCGATTTTCCGCGCAAGCACCGAGCTTCACTGAATAAGATATATTCATTGAATATATATATATATATATACGTACACCTACGTCGGTAGCGGAAGCGGAATGCGCACGTGTGTGTTTAAAACGCAAATGACATTGGCGGAATACTGCATTCTCAGAAATAAAATATGTATTTAACGTTTCAAACTACATAGAAATTTAAAAAGTGTATTATATATGTATTCTGCCGACCATAAGTGTTTACTCACCCTTAATTATATCAAAAACAAGTCAAGAACTAATTATAAAATAAACCTTTACTCTGTACTTATACAATTTGCTATTTATTAATTTGCTAACAAATATTATCATGAATTAACTTAAATTTGCGATTCGTCAATATGTCTACCTTTCGCTTTTATTACTGCCGTGTGGTCTTGGCGTTCTCTATAGCAGCTTTGCCAGTGTTAGCAGCAGGGCCCGATCTAGCTACTTACTAGCTTCAGAGAAAAATAGTATTTGCCGCCCTTTGCAATTAATTAGTGCAACTTCTCTATCATGTTTTGCCGGCCCTCATTTTTGCCGCTCTGGGCATTTACCCAGCTCTTACTCTATAGGATTATTCTGGTGTCTTTCCCATCTTTCCAGATCATGATATTCAATAAAACATTGAGTACTTTAAGACTTTCAGATTGCATGACAGTTCCATAAACTTCACTGCTCAAAACACACGTGTTTTAATAACACATGGGCTGAAAAGTCCCGGGCCTAACACATAGATGACGCTAGTTTTATTGCAGTTAGTCTCTCAGTTAGTACTAACCTTCAAAAGACAGCTGTTAACATTTCATGATATTCTATTCATTAGTTTGCGAGTTATTGTGCTAAGAGTCACGCTACTTTTGTTATTTTCAAAACAATGGATCAAAAACAATTTCGTGTTTTAATTTTACAATGCTTCTTGATGGGAAAAAATACCGTTCAAGCGAAGCAATGGCTTGAAAAGTGTTATAGGGACTCCGCTCCATCAGAAACAACAATAAAACGTTAGTTCGCTGACTTCAAACGTGGTCGTAGAGACACCGATGATGTAGAACGCGGTGGACGTCCGAATGAGGCGGTAACACCAGAAAACATCAAAAAAATCCACAAAATCGTTTTGAATGATCGAAAAGTGAAGTTGCGTGAGTTAGCTGACATCGCAAAGATATCAAAAGAACGTATTGGCTTTATATTGCATGAGCATTTGACTATGAGAAAGCTCTGTTCAAAGTGGGTGCCGCGTTTGCTCACTGTTGACCAAAAACAAGAACGTGTTGATGATTCTGAGCAGTGTTTGGCCATGTTTAAACGTAACAAACCGGAATTTTTGCGTCGATATGTGACAATGGATGAAACATGGATCCATCACTTCACTCCGGAATCAAAACGATCGTCATCTGAGTGAACAGCAACTGTTGAACCTCGTCCAAAGCGCCCGAAAGCACAACAATCGGCTGGAAAGGTTACGGCCTCGGTTTTTTGGTTTGTGCGTGGTTTAATATTCATCGACTATCTTGAGAAAGGAAATACCATCAACAGTGAATATTATATAGCGTTATTGGAGCGTTCGACGGCCGAAATTGCAAAGAAACGACCGCATATGGCAAAGAAAAAAATGTTGTTTCATCAAGATAACGCACCGTGTCACAAGTCAATCAAAACAATGGCAAAACTACATAAATTGAACCTCGAATTGCTTCCACATCCACCGCATTCGCCAGATTTGGCTCCGAGCGACTACTGGCTGTTCGCGGACCTCAAAAAAATGCTCGCCGGTAAGAAATTTCGCACGAATGAAGAGGTTATCGCTGAAACTGAGGCCTGTTTTGAGGCAAAAGATAAATCGTTCTACAAAAGTGGTATTGAAATGTTAGAGCGGCGCTGGAATGATTGCGTTGCTCTTGATGGAGATTACGTTGCTCTTGATGGAGATTACGTTGATGAATAAAGCTAATTTTGAACCAAAAAAACCGTGTTTTCTTTGTTAGGCCCGGAACTTTTCAGCCCATGTGTTATGTCATTATATGGTTTTAGAGGACCTTAGCTGGTAGTACTTCGTCATATTATACAATAGATTTTCTACGTTTTCTAAGATAAACGGCAGAGCTGATCATCAACTTTACCAAGTTTATGGTGATAATATTTCAAGACTACATATCCCGCTAGTCGGCGGTACCTTCTGCTAAAGGATAACGATGTTTTTTGCTGTACTTGACGAGGACGGAATGAATGTCTTTCCCATGTCTGTTCAGGAATATTTTCGCAATACAAGGCCTTTTGACATTCCCCTTATTTCTCGATTTCGTATTTTAAGTACCTTTTTTTGTAGACCATAACAGGGCTTTGGTCCAATGAAAAGCATACTCGCTGCTTCTTTGGCTTGGTTATCAATAGTACTAAATATATGAATCCTGCCAATATATTTTTACCATCGGCAGGATTTTATAACGCAAATTCTTCTGTTTGATATTGCTTATTCGGAATATGTTAATACCTATTGGCTATTATTCTCTTCGAGAGTCGACTGTAGTTAATTTTATTGTTTTCAATATTATTTGTTGTACATATTCGTATACAAGTATGTTTAATGGAGATCCGCCCGAAATTATACGACGGACGTTGTTGACCCGTCTACGAACAAAAGGAGCGGATCCAACAGATTGCATATAGTCGGTTCATGCTGCGCAATAATAAAAGTTATGTACATCCGAAGGAACATAAAATGAGCGCGTTTTAATACCCGCATGCCATCGCGCCGAGAGAACTTCATATTATATTCTCTAAATGGTTATTACGTACGTGAGGGACATCCTAACGCCAATATTCATCGGGTGTAATTTTGAACATGTGTCTGCAATCATACGAATTACCATATAATGTGACGTGTGTATTAAAATATAACTTATTTGTTTTTATAACCTAAAGAAAATCCGACAGTAGATGTTTAAAAGTTTAATTAGGGAAAATACTTTTCTTTAGTCTTCTAATTGTTGTCGAGGTTGTCAAGTAAATGTCTTTAAACATTACGATAACATTCTTTTTTCGACAAACAAATCTAGCATTATATTTAGTAATTATTTTCTAAAAACAAGGAAACCATTATTTAAAAATAACGAAAAGAATTACATAAACTTTAAGCCCAATAGCTAATGGGATTTGAAATAGTTGTAAGAACGTTGCATCTTTTATATGCTTTGGAGTTTTGTTAAAACTTTTACTCTATATTTCGCACCTTGTTCAGAAAGTATACAGTATCCAGGAATTCTCAAATTGTTGTCTAATCTTGTAGACATATAGATAAATCTTCATTTTTTTGTAAATATGCAAGTAGACCAACTTTATACAAGAGCGGAGCAGGCAGTATTTTTAGTTGCTGAAACAAGGGTTTGCAATGGAGCAAATAGGGTGTCCTAATCATGGTACTGACTATTTTTTTTAGCTTTAAACATGTTTGTAAAGATAGGGACAAATCCCCAAAGATTTAAGCCATACCTCAGGTATAAAGAACATTGGCATAATAATATGTCATAACTCTCTAAAGATTAACAGGCTTCGTTAACTCAGCAACAGCGTAGCAGCACAAATTCAAGTCTTTAATAATTTCTTGAATATCTTATTTGTTTGTACATAACTTTTGGTGATAAATTCATTTTGTTATTTACACCTGCCTTGTTTTTTATTGGAGGTTCAAAAGAACAGCCCTCGTATATAATACATTAAACAAATAAGTAGATGCTAATCAGTAATCTCTCTTTTAAACTGACGGTCAGCAATGCAACTCTTTGGTGTTATGGGCAGCAAAAGGACGGCCCGCAATGATTTTAAGTCGTAGCTTAAGGTAACATATTTAATAGCAATTAGTAAATTTATAAATAAAAGAGTCAAGAAAATGCCACGGGGATAGAGTAAAAGAAGGAAATCTTTCTCAAATTTGAAACCACAGATTATCTTGATATAAACTTGAATTTCGGTCTATTGTTTAACCACTACTACCCTTTTCTTTATCACTTACGTTTAATGAAGAACCAAGTAGCCATAATAAACTGCTCTATTAAGGTATACGTTTAGCATTGGCGGAAAAACTTTTTCATAATCATTTCATCCGCCTATATGTTTTCCTTTTACCTGTTTTTTTTTGTATAACTATGGGCGGGGCTTTTAACCCAGACGAGCAACTCGGCCAGTACCTCGCCTACTGTGCACCCATGTGAGTTTAGTTCACTCGACCGTGTTGTACCTGAGCAACAAAGTCCATAATCCGCTCGAGCGGTAATTTTCCCAACTTGGATTCGTCAAGTGGAGCATTCGCAAGGTGAACCTGTCTTTCCCAACAGACTGCCGGGCAGTCGACAAGAAGATGCGCAGGCGTTTCCTCTGCTCTCCCACGCATTCTGCATGAAGGACAGTCAACAGGACCCATGCGATGCATATGTTTGTTCAGTATGCAGTGTCCAGTTAAGATCGCTGTGAGCGCTCTCAATTTGCTCCTGCCCATAAGAATTGCCTCACGCAGTTTTTTCTCACCTGGATAAATCCTGAGAGATTTGCAGTGTCTCAAACCATCTACACCGTTCCAGTAAGATGGGTGATTGGCGTTTAGCTCCCACTTAACATAGGCCTTAATGCTACCATAGGTACTCCCGCACGTCTGTTCAGAACCTGAGAATGGTCATCCACTGGCGTCTGTGACTAGCAAGTCAGCTACTTCGTCCCTTTTGATCCCCGAGTGGCTTGGCGCCCATCTAAGCGTAACGCTGCAATGTTCCGCCAGTTGTTGGCACCCCAACCCCACTTCGAAATCACATGTCGTGTGCGTAGTACATAGAGTTCACCGTGCATGTCTGGATGGCAATTACTTCTGCTCAGAAGATGGAGGAGAAGACCTTTAGACTGATGGCCTCGATTTCTCGGTCTTTCCAAATTCCAGTACCTGTGCCATACGAGGTTTTGCTACTGTGGTATATATCTTGTGAAATTGTATGATGTCTAGTAAAACAGACAGAATACCAACATAATATGCCACATTTTAATAAAATTTCAAAGAGCAACAATTGGCAATCTGGTCTTCCGAAATAGCTTTTTCATTTCGCTTTCCGAAAGAAGATTAATTCGCTAATATTGTCTTAATCTCACGTCTTACATTTAATAAGGATAACTAGATCGTATTTTTGATCAATTAGCCTAACGTAAGCGACGTTGTGTGCCAAATAATCACGGTATATCAAGCGTTCTGCACTAAAGCACAGATCTCCTTAAGTACGCACGGCTTCGTAATGCAAAGCTGTCTCTCAACTTGAAGTAATTATGTGTGAACGCTAAGTTAGTCTGTCTCAATATACATACACATACGTACACGTATACAGACACGATCCGAGTTCTACGTTTCCACCTAGTCGAACATGTGTTAATATTAAGAGAATTAGTAATCACAGTCTAATAAGGCAGATGTAAAGTTCTAAACACTATTACCAGATTAATTCCCCACTGTGGGGTTTATGTAGTATAGGAGCTCTTGATTTTTTTCAAACACGTGTTTCATATAACAAATGTTTTGATGAATAAAATTTTATATAAGAGATGCAATTCGGTACTGCAAAATTTACAACTTCCACGTACAAACCCCCAAAGATATGTACGTCGGGAAAACTTACATAGCACGTATGTGACATTCTTCACAGCGCTAGCCCTATGTCTGAGCGAAATCTGTAATAAACTGTTCACAATTTTACTTTATTTCTGATAGTGAACGCTGACCATCGTACACCATTATGTGTAGCAAATCTTCAACACCACAAAACTTACAGGAGAATTCCCTAATGTTGCCTTCTAGTCTCCTATTCGTAATAACCCAATAACTATGTCTATGTCTAGTATTACAGTCATTCATTTATTATGCCATATACGAGGGCTGGACTTTAACTAGTGGCAACACTGCCATGGAGGCGAATCAAGGCGGAGAAAATTAACAACGATCGTAAAGTAACGTGTGTGGTCGTCCCACATTAGGCTATGTTTCGAAAATTTATTATATTCCGTTGCTTATAGATAGTTTAAAGGTGTGTTATTATATAATCTTTTGTTGCGCCTGAGTATGAGAAATGGGTAAAGCTCGACACGGCAAATGGTTGCTTCTGATCTGCTAGTAGTCTCCAAGGACAATCCCATTTTTTTTGTAATAGTTTGATCTATATCTTTTGAAATATTTAATAACACTATTATCAGATTCGATGAGGTAAACTGTAAAGTTGTTTTCGCTATTAAATTCCAATATTCCAAGTATTCTTTCGGTGTGTAAATTCTGTAATTTTTTTCAGTTTTTATCATAAGGCATGTATGAGTGCCCACGAATGGGAAAATATTGCTTCACTGTATCGAAACGTCCCATTTCTACAAAAGTAGCGCAAATTCGAATAGTAGTGTGATTTTTGTTTTGGCGGGGATATCTATTTGAAAAAGAAGACTTCTACATCCTCAGATATAAGCTTCTCCTTCATTACGGCGTTGATAATGAAAGAAGATAGATCATTAGAACCCTTTTTGCCGGTTTTGAAGTGCTGAATATTACAAGGATTAACTGTGAATTGGTGAAGATAGAATGTGTCTTGGGTGAGGAGTATAGGCAACAGGTTTCGGATATAGTACATGCATATTCTATCAACGGTCGAATCTTTGCGGCAGAGTTCAGTAACAGTCTTCATCTGGTTATAGAATTTTTTTGCTTTGCGGAGGTGGACCATTTTTTCGGCTGCTGCCATCCTGTGCTTTTAATTTCAGTTTTATAGTCTTTTTGTTATGAAACGGATGCGCTCACGTATAAGGATCCTGAAAATGCCAGGTCAATTTTCATAGAAATAGGATACATTTTCTTTTTAATATGACCGATTCAATTACAGTATCCTTTCCATCCCGTCAATTTCTCACAATTTGTTTCGTTTTTCACTCCAGACTTGCCACTTTAATCATATTATTATTATCGTCATAATTTTATTCTCCTAATCTTTGGAAGTAGTATCCCATTCCGCTTTAGTATAATCCAGCAAATATTCCGAAAATTCCACCAAGCACGCTCTACTGATAAAACCCAATAGCAAATAATAGGCACGGCTTCATTGATTCCCCAGACCCTCCACCTTAAACAATAACCATATTCCCATCCTCTCCTGCCCTGAATTCCCCTACACGAATTTCGATGATATCCAGCATTACCCACGACTCATCTTCCTGATCTTCATCAAAGAGAAAGAAGCCACTTTAACATCAAATGCGCGCATTATCATGAACTTCTAAATATCCCTAGATTATTTGAGAAAATTTTGATTGTAGTACTATTAATTAATTAAGAATAATACGATTGATGGATAAGGGATTGTGGTTTGAAATCCATTAGTGCATGTTCCCATAACTAATACGTATGGCTTTAATGTATTCAGCGCCGTAGTATACATCTACTGTTACATTGTTACCTACATTTATTTCACTTATAACTTGTTTATCGCGTCTGCTATTCATTGGCTAAACGATTTACACGGCGCGTACAATTTTCCCAACTCAAGGCACTTCGTATCACAAAGGTGTAGCGAAAGAGACGTCAAAAGGAACCGAATTAAACGAAAGCGGAAGATAAAAAGAGCAAAGTTTTGCTGTTTAGGTCGCCGACGGACGGGTATTCAAACCCGTAAAGCTCCCACATATGCAATACGAAAGTATCATACTCGAGCGGATTCGGTAAATGTGTACGTACAACATATATTAGCTCGTGTCGTAAATTGAACTATCATGCGAGCTCACTATAAATTCGTTTCGGGTAGCGAAATGAGCATGCCGAGCCGTGGCGGGCCCGGCGAAGAAGAAGAAGAAGAGAAGGTGGCGGAGAGAACGGGCAACAGACAACGGTCGCTTCTCCTAGCGTATCTGTTCGTGTGTTCGTGCCCAGCGTTGTGTATTCAACGTAATGCCGAACCGCAGAACGGCGCACACCATCTCGCACGGTCACTCCCGAGAGATTAATTACGAGTTAATCTTCATACACGAGAGTTTTGCAAACCAGGACTATTAGCGGAATTAAAAAGATACAGGTTGCCGTTGTACATATACAGATACGTCGCCATTACGTAACGCGAAACTTATATAGAAAATGTTGGAAAGCTGTTGGATATACGTACGTGTCGACTGTACCGTATAATTGGCGAATATGTTATGAAAACCTCTGATTTGCTTATTGTTGGAATTACGAGTTTGCGTCTGGTAGATTGAAGGGTTTTTTTTCCTGAAGAGACACAGATGTTCTCTGTTAACTCTCACGCTTAATAAGTTGATTAGGTGGATATTGACCTGTTAGATGTTTAACTCTGCTATTCCATTGCATGTACTACTCAATATTATCCGAACCACATTTTATTCAACGCCAGTTTACAAACCTGGGAACGTATAATTTATTCCCTACCTGTGGCCCTAGGTGGACGAACTTAACCTTATTTGGTTCCGTGATTGTGTAACAAAGACTAGAGGAACAAGAGGCAACTTTCAGGCCAGAGAGACAAACAAACGATAATATCTATATAACGAAGAACTTAATAGAAAGAATTGATGATGGAGAAGCAGCCTCCTTTGATACGATATATAGAAGAGAGATATGGGAAAGCTTAAAGGAAATGGAAATTCCTAAAGTCCTGCTAGATGCCATCAGAAGTACGTACGAGACAGGTGCAGGATATAAATTGCGGGACAAAAATCAGAAGAATTCCAAACGCAAAAAGAAGTAAAACAAACCAACAGTTCACTCTTATTCGTACTAATGATGGACAGAGTAGACTAACAAATAAAAACACAAACCAAACAGCACAACACAATAATTGCGTACAGAAATCTGGAAGCTGTTAGAGTGAGTAGCTTACTATATGGAGATGATGTGGTCTCGATTACAAACTCTAAAAATAAAATACAAAAGCCAGTAAACATCTAGGCCAATTATGGGCAACCTTTGACATGTTGCGGGCCAAACTTTAGTGTGCAAATACGTTCGCGGGCCGCGACAAACCCCATATCACTCGATCTTCCTCATTTGGAGTGAGTATGAGTAGTTGTGTAATATTTTTTTAATTGGGTGTTTCAAAATGTCTCGCGGGTCGGATGAAATCTTACAGCGGGCCGGTGGTTGCCGACATATGATCTAGACGAAGGAAATAAAGAACGTGAAGATGGAAATAAACTTGAATAAAACCAAGGTAATGATCGTAAACTAAAACCGAGACAGTAGAGTCAACAAAGAAATTAAGTGTAGACGCGATACATTGTAGCAGAGGTAACCACATATAATTATTTGGGAAACCTACTGACAGACGACGGAAAAATAGATAGAGAGTTAAGGAACGGAGCGAATAATCAACAAGAATATACTACTCTTTAAATAAGACAATTCTAGGAAATGGGTCGAAGAAAGGAGAAAACTTAGAAGAAATAAAAGAGTGCAAAAACTAGGTATAGAAAGAACTGGAATCCTCATTCGGCACCTGAAACAGTATAAGGATATGACAAGAAGAAGAAGAAGGTTCTGTAATTGGTCGAGTCAAATAATTTGTGCGGTTTTGCCTACAATCTTAAAACATTACGACCTCGTGTATTTGAGTGCATAATATCGCCTTTACTACTAAAGTTGTTACTTTCAGACGCGTCACTTGGATAATCTTCGTATTGGTAAAAATTTTCATCACGGTCAGTTCACATGCTTTATCAGCCGCAAGTAGACACTTATCCCCACATTTCTTCATGAACGTAGTGAATCACCACTTTGAAATTAACTACAACTTCCACCAAATACATATTAAAAGAGCCAAAAGGATGCGCAATAGAACATGTCAGCTCCTCTCAAGCAGGACACATTTTATAGTCAGATTAATTAAGGACCGGACTTGACGAAGGCCAATCATTCGCACTAATAAAGTTAGGACCGTTTCTTTCTAACTCTTTTGCATAAACTTTGCATTGAACTCTGGTACCAAATCCTGCTGATTTTTAAATGGAGTTGTGTTCAGTGGTTTTACTACTGTCTTTAAAACTATTTCCTAATATACTTTAGTTTTTTTAAAGTTTTTATAATGCCTTCTTTACAAAGACGTAACACATAAGCACCATCATACCTGATTCTTCATCATACCATGATGTTAGTTAGGTGATGGTTTTCTTGACACTTCAATGAAGTCCTTTGCTTCCTTTGAACTCTAAGCATAAACTTGATGATTTTGTTTATTCGACTTCTTCATAGTACCTCTTGTTTTCTGAAAGGATTTCGTTGGGTTTTCCGCTTAACTGCGTAAATAGCATTTTTTTTTTGGTACACACAATTTGACAACGATTATAAATCTTTGAAGTTTCAGTAAATTAACAAAATATGAACTATTAATTAGGCCAGCTAACATTTCCGGCTAAACTTCTGGTTTGTAATAGTATTTATGTATAAACTTGGTATACATTGATCTTTCAAGTTGAGGGGGCAATTTCAATCTAGTGAATCATCAGCGACTGCGACTACAAATACTGAAAGAAACCTTTTGGATTTACCCCACACATTTCATCATGATTCAAAGATGCTATGAAAGAGATTCCCAAAATTGCATTACCAAATATTGAAAGACAAACAACAATACGTATACACCTACCACAACAATTCATTTCATCATCCTATCTTTTAAAAATTTCAAACCTTTCGGCGTACGGGTTCCATCGTGAGATCTAAACAATCGCCGCATTTGATAATATAACCATTGCCGTATATAGATGTACGTGTAACCATAGTATCCAATACATACCTACCATTATTACCGCCTCTTTCAATGAAGACGTCGAGAGTTGAGTAAACTTCGAACGTTGTGCATCCATATGCGCTTACCCGACCTGACAACTAATAACAATACAATACATGAAGCGCATACCAACCGCAAAAACGTGATTCATCTTTGTTATTCGGCTTATTAACAACGCAAACTATACATGCACACATTCACAATAGTGTAAATTAACCGCAGAACATATTTACGTCGGTTGGTCGTTATCAAATTGATATCTACTGCACAAGAGCATTATATATTTGCCTTATAACTTCAGTAACTTGTGTTGTACTTATAGACATGTACAAAAAGTTATGTTTGTTAAACTTTGAATTGAAGATCTCGGCGATAAAGAAAGGTAAGGAGGAAGATCAAACAAACGGTATAAGAATTTATATCAGTCGTACTGCGTTTATTCTGCTATCTTGCCTTTCTTATCAAAGAGGTCGTTTAATTTATTAGTAGACTTGTTTAAATACCAACAGAAGAAGTGGAATTTATGAGATACAATCTGGTCACGTACACTATCGTTTATGAGCTTACTATGGCTTATTAAAATCTCGCAATATCTTAAAAAATCATCTTAAAAATCTCAACAAAAGCATTTACTTTCCTAAAACTTAACAATTGCATTTCTACGACTTGCACATGAACATTATAACATACAGTGATTCACAGTGAAAATGATGCAGTTGTACATAATTTGGTAAGAAGCTGAAAAGATTAGGAAGAGGTAATTATTTCCGAAAAGTAAATTAAATATATTGTATCTACTATTCTCGAAATAGATTACAGAAATAAAACAAAACTAAAGCAAACAGGTATTACGAATTTTAATCAAATAGCATTACAGCGCTACATATTCAATATCACAGTGAAAATAATGGACCTACAACAATACAGTGGATTTTTTCTAGATTGTCTAATAATCCACCGCTCGTCATGTTCGTTAAATATTTTTTCGGACTTATTTTACATTCATTCTTCACTCCCTTTTGCGATTATATCGTTCAATAGCGGAAATGCTGCAACGAATTACAGCGAGTTTTTGGTCACGGCTATGTGAAAATTTCGACAAGCGTGGTGACCATTTAACCGATGTCAATATCCATTGCACCATCCTATGTAGCAACCACCGTTTTAGTATAATTTAATAGTAATATAATAATAAATATACATACATAAATCAGAAACACAACAATCACTAATAGTCTGGGTATCAAACCAGTAGAAGTGGTCATAGAAGAGAGACAACTGGGATGACTTGGACATCTACACAGAATGGAAGAAGATCGAATCACAAAGAGGATATTTGAAGCCAAAACAGAGAGCAGAAACAGAATAGGTAGACCCCGAAACACCTGGAAGGAGCAGGTGTATAGAACATTGGAAAAAAGAAGTATGGGATGGATTGAAGCCAAACAACTGGCTCAGAACAGGAACCTGTGGAAGATAAAAATAAATAGTCCGACACCGCAAGGTATAAAGGACATAGGATTAAAATATATATATATATATACATACATGGTTTTTCTCAATAAAAATAATGAAATAGAATTTTTTTAACATCTGTCATAATTCCGCAGATATGCCGAAAAATTAAAAATCACGCAAACTTTGGAGGGGGCTATAGCACAAAATCCTGCGTTTCCACAAAAAAAAAAGAAAAAAAGTGCTTCTACCAACATATCTTTTCCCTCTGTAAATCTACATGGAATTCTGAATATACCAATTGCCGGTGTTCCCTTGTGAGTATTGTTATATAACTTTTATCACAGTCTTGTCTTTACTCGTCATTATTTGGTGCGTACTATCCCATTAAAAATAAAACCTAACTAGTTTTCATCATGCAATATTCTTCACAATACATTTATATGTCAATACTTGTAGAAAACACCGTATGGGTAAACGGACATTATTTACTAAATAAGAGCTGTTATTACAGATTTCGAAACCTCTCGTAAGTGCTTAAGCGATCTTGTGTAATATTCTATTATACGACGCCTATCCCTTTTTCTCCTTCTTTTTTTCGAAGCACCCACCGAGAATGTGAATATTCATTAGATGCTTATAGGAAAATGAATAGCTCGTATTTATTTAGAGCATCAAGTACACGCTGAAAGTCGAAGCAGCAAAATAACGTAGACAATTAGTAAGGTGTTACTTCTATCACGAGCCACAGCAAATATTTAGTTTCGAAGCATCTGTTGAACAGGAGCCTTTGTAAACTAATTTTAACGATCTTAATAACGTTACATGTGCACTCCGGTATAATAAAAAAGTCAACGCCTCCGTTGAAATTCATATTTCTTCTCTCTGCTTTGCACGTGTTTCACCACTCACACGTAGATACAAGGAGAAGAAATTAGAAAATGTTCACTCACAACGTGCCTATGGAACACTACTAAGAATACGACCGTTTTGAAAAATTTGAATTAAGATTTAGTTCAATTACTAATGAGTGTATATTCTTTAAAAATTATTATGCTAATCAAAGGATGGTTTCACAAAAAAGCGTCCACCTCTGTATTTTACTACAATCTGACACAATGTTATTTTCTTTATTAATTTATTTCAAGCTTCTGCTCTTAATTTAAATTCATCCAGAATGAAGGTGCTCTCGTAAGTGTTTTGCTAAACATGGACTCCAATGACGTACTTCTCTGTCCAATTCGTCTCACAATTTCTTTATAAGATTCAAGACTATGATTATAGTGCCCCAGTCATATTTTTAATGACTCCTTATCCTTCTTCCTGCCGTAAAGACTTCTCGCTGAGCTTCGACAACTGTTTCAGGTTGTTATCGTGTTGAAAAATGGCCAAAGAACATTCGCACAAAACCTTCTTCAGTCCAGTTTCTAGTTTTCTCAGAAAATCTAAGACAGTGAAAATGGGAAACATAACACGACCATAACATTATTTTGTGGCGTACTATCAGTATTGTTGGTATGATGATTGATAGGTATTCATGTAACTGGGTTTATTACGTATTCGCTACAACTATCTGGAAGCTAAACACAAACACGGGTTCTTCAAGGAAGGTATACGAATACCAAAGCCTCCTTTAACCAGAATCCACAAAAATTCAAATAAAGAAGTGTTCAATCATCTACCCTCTAAATGCAAAAGGGAAAATTTAAGAAATTATGTAGTTGATATAGTTTTACGACATCAAAGACCTCTTCTTTAGTGAAGCTACTTGATCAATTGATCTCTTTTCTTTCTTTGACGTATTTCAAGTGCTTGTATGCATATCAAATGTTTTGCTGTCCATCACGTGTTACATTTCGAAAGACGTTTCGTGGAAAGGTTGTGAGACAATCAGATTTTGCTACAATTGTGCTATTTACAGGTGAAAGCTCTTTCGCAAATGGTAAAATTTTGAATTTCCATAATACACAACATTGAAGTGGTGCTAACCATCATGTCATTCATCGGGATCGCTGTTAACATTATTTATCCGTAAATGTTTGGCCAGAAATTTTTGGCGAACCTTTAGTAGGGCCCCATGTATTTCCTACACGATAAAAGGGTGATATATTTAGATTTTTTTCAGACATTATTATCAGAATATTTGGCCAATGTTTGTCTAGCCGTCCGAAATCGAATGTAGTTTATACACGATAGGGTACCGCCACACCTTTTTCATCATGTGTGTAGCTTCTTAAATGTTGCATGTTGCAAGATAAATTTCTCGTGGGTGACGTATACCATAGGTTGCTTCTAGTCCAGATTTAAATCACTGGGTTTTCATCCTCTCGGGCGATAAGGAATCTTTTACGACACTACAGTGTAAATGAAATGAAAATGATCTTTGGTACCGTATTTTTGCAGTGACAGGGCATATATGAGGAGAGATAAGGAATTTAGAACCCGTACGTGAAAGATTTGTACGTCGATAATTGTTTGCATATGTGCGCAAGTGGTAAAAGTATTTTACGTGAACGTTTTGCCTATTATTATACAAATGTGTCACAAAAAGAAATATCAAAATTATCTTCTGATAGCAATTTTATCTGATGAAAAATATTTCCCTAACCACAAATTTGCTACTATTATTCTAATTTGATAATTATTTCTGTTCAAGAGAGAGGGTCTTCTTAAATTTAAACTTAAAGAAACACAATGCATAAATTGTACAACAAATTATATATATTTCCTTTTTAATATGACGTGTACTGTTATATGTTGAATTAATATGAATTATTTCTGAGACACTCTGTATATACTTTTAAAAAATACTTTCCGTTTGGCGGGCATTGGCGAGTAGTTTATCTGTTAGATTCATTTTGAATAATTATTGCACTAATACATTGTCACCTTTATTTTCACAAAGTTCTTTCTTTACTTGTATTGATTAAAAATCGGTCTCTAGCCAATAGTTATCGTGTAACTTAAAACACCAGAAACGTGTGGTTGTAACTGTTATGTAACGTCTTGTTCCAATGATTACAACTTGCTCACATTACTAATGACAACTAATACCCACAAATAATTACTGCAATCACTCCTACGGTGTAATTATTACCTTCTTCCAAACACCCAAGACCGTATATGCTCCTTTAGCAAAATAAATTTCGTTATTACGTATTAGTCCGTGACATAAGCAAGAAGTTATATCACTCTCTTTGTTTAATCTGGTAACAGACCGCAAACAATCGACTATCGAAAATGTCAATCCGAATTGATAAGTGCATCTTTCAACGCATCTGTCGTACCCATACATTAAACGAAATATTGACGAACAAGAATGGAAGTATAATGAGGAAGGTGGTCATTTTTTCTTTCGCGAAGGTGAGGTACTTCATTGATCATACATGGCACGCGTAGTCGGGTAAAGAATGGGCCATTGTTTTTCTGCAATAAGTTATCGGGTAAATGCCGACTGGGCGTCGTTGCGACGTCGTTTTAACTCAAGCTTATCCGATGGATGTTGGCTAATTCATAACCGCTATGTAAAACGATTAATGTTTCTCATGTCGATCATTGGGTTGTTTCCTCATTTCATTAAAACCATGCAGTGAAATTTTATATATCTATGTTTATTTGCAGTACTTATTTACGATAATACACAATTCTATATCGCAAACGTCCAAGTCAATAGCAAATACTTCGCTAACACAGTAAAACTTTGTAAGAGTGTATGGGACGGAATTCGAAAGTTCTCAGAAGTTGTTCGTTTATTTCAGCGTCAGGTAAGTTACGTGGTTACGCTTCTTCATTGAAGTTCTGGGTGCACGGTCATTCACAAAAGATTCTTTAAGACAAACTTTGTTAAAGAACGCTGCACGAAGTGTTACAGTATATAGGTGCAGTTATAACGTAAGATAGCGGCTTGTAAACTCAAAGTTTGTCGTTAAAAGATGAACTGAGGAATGTTCATCGTAATAGAAAACCACTACGTCTGTCTCAATCTCTTTTAACAAGTATTGGTGTGTTATTCAATTAGTAGGTGCAATTGTCACACCTTTGTATTTTTATTCATTATATCAGATTAATGAATTTTGTGTTTGCGAACAACTATGATATATCCGCCTAAAACTAAGGTTTCAAATTCACCATTCGTTACGCAATCATACAGAAATGTCATTTGAATCAATTGCACTCAATTTAACCTTGACTTGTTGGGAGTCCCTTTCCTACAACCTTTCTTTTAAGTTGATCTAAATGTTGAACGACAACTAATTCATTATTTGCTGATCATCACGCACCAATAATAACCTGCCAATTCACCAAGAATTCCGCTGCTTGACTTAGGGATAATCTGAAACATAGAAAAGAAACTAAATATAAATCTCGTAGAGCAGAAGAAACATTGGAAATAGTATGAAAGTCAAAAAAATCGCACCACTATTACAACTACGTTTTTGCAACCATCTTGATTATTTAGGAACAAAAGAGGTCTTGTTTGATAACCAATGCACTTGATTGATCCTAGTTATCTTTGTGTCCTAGTGTTAATGTTACACACGACTCTCCTGTTGATAGGGAATTTATTGCCGAAATTATATCAAGATTGAGGTCTGCTGCCACTTCAATCAAAGTAATGTCACTGTGATTGAATTTTGTTGTTCCATTGTAGTTTCTTCCATTTCTCACTCAATTAATACCTGTATTAGTATGTTCCCATCATTCTGAGCATACGTTGTGGTTCATCCTTTGCTTAAAATTAAGCAAACTGAAGAATAGTATCATCTACAATAGGATGTGAAGGTGCTCTACTAAAGTTCAAATAAACAACAACATTTTTCACAAATTTCGTTTATAATAATGACAATTCATGCCTTCGCATTCCCCAACAGCTTTGGCCAATTACAGGAAGCATCGGTCGGTCATGAGTAGTCTCGGCAAAATGGGACAACTTACAGTGCAGTACAGAGACTACTCGCATCATTTATAATCGTGACCTTCATGATTGAGCATAGGCGATGTGGACGCAGGAATGTTAACACGTAAAATAATAATAAAAAATATATTATATAACGTGCTGAAGCGCTTACTGTTTATAGTCAACCGTAGCGTGGTGTATTTTCATTTTTTTGGCAATTTGTCGATTAATTATGCCACTTTTATGGTAAGCTATTATAAGCGCACGTGTTTCCGTACTAATTTCTCTTCGCTGAGGCATTTTAAAAAATTGTCGCACGATATTTCGCTCACGACGTGAATAGAGTAAATACCACACTGCAACTGATCATAGGTTACAGATTTCACTACAATCTTCTAGGAAGGTAATTTAAACATTATTACAATACAATACAATTTAACAGATGACTAAATTTACCCAGTAAATTCAGAGGGATTCTTATTGTAATTGCACCGCAATAAACAGTTTATGATAAACCGACCAAGAGCAGGTAAATGATAGTAAACCTTATGCGATGACTGAACTACATCTAAAATACGTATTTCATTTTATTATAATGTTTTTTTGGTAAACATAATACTATATGAATAATCCATGAAAACAGGGGTGCCTAAACACTTTTGAGCGGTAGTGTATATACTTTAGATACTCCCTAACTTAATTGCCACCTACAACATTGAAAATAATATTTAAGAATTCTAGTGTTTTTTTGAATTTTGTGTGATTTTAAAAATTAGAATCAACTACAAGAAGCGGAAAGCGTTTTATGCATTTCTATTTACAAAGCTGCAGCTTCCAATTACGCGGAACGAAGTCACATCCTTTATACGGGTTTCAAATTATTCTATTACATGGATTTATTTCCCAAGGCGCGGTAGGTTTGTCAGCGCAGCTTTCGGGTCTTTGAAATATGATCGTGAACTCTTGCTTATTCAGTGCGTCACATTTTATAGTAGGTATACGCCATGAGGATCCTCACATTTATTTAAATCGCGTATCCGAGTTTTATAACAATTTCATAACGGTCCGCAAAATTACGTACCTCTATACGAGTGAATGGAACGCATATCATTTGTAGAAATAGTATATTACCCATTATATATGTACGTATTCATGCATACACGGACAGCCGTAATATGTGTAGATACATATATCAATTCGCATGAAGTAAAACGGAATAATACGATAGCGAAACGACATAATTTATTTGGTAAATCTCGCCGCGACATCTATGCACTTTTACGTGTGGAGTGGCATCGAGCTATAAGCATCAATTTGGAGACCGAGTAAAGAGGTCGAAGTTGCTGTATTGTGTCGTCGTTTTTGTTACCGTCAGTTCAGCTCTGCCTCGCCGTTGGCGGTTTGTTGCTTGTATTCAATCTTCTAGTGCTGGCTGTAACTTCGTACAGAAAGAGTTTATCTACACTTCCGTTCAATAGTTTAGAATCATTTACTGCAATCGAAATAAACTTTATATGAACTAGATATTAGATCAAGTTTTATTTAAAATATCTTGGATTAATAGTTTTTTTGCTAAAACAAAAATAACAGAAAAGGAAGTCGTTAATGTAGAAGAATAATCGTTTTAAATTGTAATCTTAGTTTATATAATCGAAATACCATACCAGTATATTAAGCTATTGGTACAATAAACTTATATTCACGTTGACCTTAAATTTACGAAATGTGCTGTAGATTTCCATCGTTCTCGTCGTCGGAGTTGGCACAAGTGTAACAGCGCGTAACTCGGATGTGATGTCACTACCGGAAACAGCTGCTTGATCGTTGCTTATCAACGGGCACACGTATTATATGTACGTGCACACATATACAGGAGAAAACGGCACACGGTCTCCCGTCTATATCGACAAGGAGAGACAACAAACAACTGCGACGACATGAAATCTTACAACAATGGTTGATTTAATATAAAATTTAGCAAATTCATCAGCGTTTCTCGTAATGTAATCAGCTAGAACATTGTCACCTAGTTACGTATTATACACGTGGATTTATATGTGCCGTGTAATCACTTACACACGATCGATGTATTAAGTTTCGGGGAGAAAAATGCTTTTAAGATAGTTTTTATGCATTATACATGGACCCCAGTTAGTGGTAAAGTATGTAGGACTGGTTAAATGAGAGAAAATGTGCGTGATATTTAGACCCAAAGGCAAAAGAAAACCAGAAGATATGTCATAAAAAGTCTAAGCCTAAAAAAATATCGAAATGTTAAAAAAATAATATCATGGCAATATAATTATGGTTTTAATATATTTATTTATCCACTAATGACAAAAACAAAAGTATCTCACCACATTTCTATGGAGACAAAACTTCTTATCGTATATATATGGCATAAGACTATGAATACGCAGGCTTCCACGGCCAGAGTTAGTAATAAATGAATTACTTACGGAATTGGACCAATATAAAAAGAAATAAGAATAAGAGGAGAAAGAAAAATAAGAAGAAAAAGAGATAAAAGGAAAAAGAAAAAATGATAAAGGGTGGGGGGCGTGAAGTCTTCTTCTAATTCCTATTTCTTTCGGATATTGGCTACCATGCCCGCTATTTTCATACTGAACCAGATTTTGAGATTTTTCAATCAGCAAATTCGTCTTGTACCAGTCAAGTCTTTCCCATTACTTTTCCCTGTACAATATTCTACAATAGAGGAAATCTGTTCTCATTCCTCATTACGTATCCCACCTATTGTAGTTCCCAAACTTTCACGGTATTAACCACCTCTTCTTTATTTATCCTTGTGATAACTTACATGTTTGTCGTGTATTCCGTCGACGATATTTTTAGTATCCTGCGATATAACTACATCTCAAATGTTTCCAATTTCCTTGTTGGGGCTTCAGTAAGCGTCCATGCGTCTACCCCGTAGAGCAAAGCGGAAAACACATAACAGCGCACGAGGTCTACTTTGTCTTTGCTTATGAACCTAGCCTTCTCAACTCTACCAAATATTTGTTGTGAGTGATCCCATTGTTCATTTACAGCATAAGTGAAGCTGCTCACTCGTTTTATCGGTTTTTGATTTATTGTTAGATAACAGTTGTCAATTTTTCTTTGCTAATAACCATTAATTTTGTATTTTTGGTATTTATCTCCAAAGCGTATAATTGGCTGTGATATGTTATTCTATTCATAACTTCTTGTAATCCTTCCAAGCTCGAAGTATATTTGTTTTTTCAGTCGTATCATTCCGTACTCTAACTATTATCCTGATATCTTCCCCATCTAGGTCCACATTTTTCGGAATTTCTATCATTTTGTACTCTATCAAACGCCTTCGGATAATCAACAATACAGGCAAACACTCAACAATAGTACCCGTATGCTGTATATGGCCTATCTTGCACCCACTGCATTTCTGAACCCGAATTGTGTAGATGCTATTTGCTCTTTACAGACTTTGTAAATTGTCTTATGTACGATTTTAAGGAATAGTTTTAGAAGGTGACTCACCAAACTTATTGCTGTATATCATCTAATCATGCGGAATCTTCCCGGGTCTGTATATTCTATTGAACATCGATGTCATTCCTTTTTAAAGTTTTAAAAACTCAGTGTTTATATTATCAGGTGCTGGCAATTTTTTCTCTTTGTGAGATTTTATTGCTTCCTTGGTCAACGAGGATATATGGCCTTGTATCATTAACCACTTGAAGTGGTCAGGTCTTGTGTCGTAAAACGGTTGCTCAATATATGTTTTTCATGCATTCCTCAGTTCAGCTGTATTAATTATCGTATTTCCTTCGGTGTTGGATAGCTTGGTTCAGTGCCTACGAATTGGATCCCCTGCAATCTGACTATCACCTGTTCGCATCAATGGGGCACGCGCTCGCTGAGCAGCACTTCAGCAATTTCGAGGAAGTTGGAAAATAGCACGACGAATGGTTTTCCGCAAAAGGCAAACAGTTTATCTGGCAGGGTATCCATACATTACGTGAAAGATGGATGAAATGCATAGAAGCCGATGCTCAATACTTTGAACAAGAAAGAAATAATTTCCCTTGAAAATTACGTGTTTGTTTTTAGCAAAAATCGCAGAAGACTTATGCATACACCTGTTATGTAGAATGTATGTTCCTTTTTCTTCAATAAAAACATTTTTCTTCATATATAACCTCTGAAACGCTATAAAGGTAATATATAAAACATATCAATATGAAAACGTAGCTTTTTTCGTTTTGTGAAAAGATTACAACGATTAATCAATGCCAACCCTACAAGTATATCACGGAAGCATCAATTAGCTTTTGTACTTCATTAATTTAGGATTTACTTTATACACAAGATATCTGCGAACATTTCATTCCGAAATGTACACACACAAACATATACGCGTCTGTGGATCCACAATCTACGTACCTAGGTACATTCCTTAACAAGATTATTTCCGCTTTTAATCATTTCGGTATTTGCCGGCGCTCGCGGAGTCGCAGATCAAAACCTTTTGAGCGGTAGAGAGGACGTTAGGCACGCGAACAACGAGCAACTCCAGTTTCCGAAACCTTTGTCGCTCTTGTCGTTTTTGGTTTTTAGCTTTGCATCGTTTTCTGCTCTCGCGTAGTGACGCTCGCACAAAGGACTCCTATATAGAATTAAATGAGTTTATGAACGCACTAAAGTTATAGTGTTCGTTAAATTTCCATCTTGCTTAACTTGAAGATAAATGGAGGAAGAAATATCTAACCTGACGTTAAAATTAAAGAGAATTAAGCTTTCCAATTGGAAAATCTAATTTAGTGCACGGTTTTTTTTAAGGAATTTAAGGAACATATAAGTAGCAAAAGCGTTATGGTATATAAAATTCACTTAGATCAAAATTTTTGCCAATAGTTTAAAGTCGCTTGCTGCGAAGTCGATAGTTTCATTGTCGGTGTGTAGTGGCTGTTTCGATACGTTGGTTTCATATGTTATTTAAACTGCATTTGTACATGTTAAATACGGACGTAATGGAAACTGTGCCTCCACCATCACCACGTCCAAACCTTCAGCAATCGCTGCCAGACACGCCAAAAGGATTTCTACATATAACGCATATTTCGCCGGTTTAAACATAAGTTAACAAGTAAGAACACTTTTGTGAATTTAGTTTACAAGGGCGACCTAGAATAGAATCGATAAGAAAAGCACGGTGTGGACTTTTTATTTTTATTTTTCGATGTAGTTTCCTCGAATATCAATACACTTTTTCAAACGGTGTTCAAGTCTCTTCAAGCCGTCGGAAAAGTAGAGTGTTTCGAGATCTGCAAAATTGCGATCTGTAGTGGCGATGATCGAAAGTCGATGGGGGCTGAGTCCGGTGAATACGGGGGATGGGGACTAATTCGTAGCGCAACTCATTCAATTTGGACACAACTTTGGGAAACGGACGGAAGAGGGCGCTGGAGTGCGAGACTGATCCCGCGCCTCCGCCGCTGGATCTCTAGAACCCATGGGGAGGTGAACTATTACCTGACTCAGTTTTTGACCGGTCATGGCTATTTGAAATCGTATCTGCACCGAATGGGTAAGACCGAGACTGGAGCATGTTTGTATTGCCCAAATGAGATAGCTGATGCGCACCATACCTTCTTCTTATGTGAGAGATGGGCGGAACCAAGACGGTTACTCGAAATGGAGATCGACGAATTTACGATCGACACAATTATAACGAAGATATCAGCCAATGAAAATTGCTGGACAAGTTTAACGCGATACGTTCAATATGTCCTGCGCAGGAAGAAAGGCGATTTGGGCCGTAACATGGAAAGAGAATTGCTATAATTCGAAAGTCCAGTGGAGCGTGGCCTTTGTACAGCAAACTAGACACAGCCCGAACTAATGAGATTAACGGGTGGTGGCTGGTAGTCCTCTATTAAAGGGAGTTCGAGTATTGATGGATATGTTTATTATTATTATCATTATTATTATTATTATTATTATTATTATTATTATTATTATTATTATTATTAGTAGTATTGTTATTATTAGTTTCGTGGTATATGCAATATGTACTGCACAAAAAGATGGAGTGTGGCCTTTCTACAGCCAAATGCATAGACCCAGCCCGAAGTAATGTGATAAACGGTTCCGGACTGGTGTCTAGAAGAAGAGGGGGTGTTTTAGCTGGTAGTCCTCCTTCAGAGGGAGACCAGCATAACTAGTATAGATGGATATACTAGTATGCGTCAATGCATTTCACCTCCGCAAAAAAAAAATATATTATTGTTATTACTATTATCATTATCATTATTATTAACGCAACCACCGTATAATACGTAAAGCTCTGCTTCTTAAGAAACTTTAAAAAAATGTTACTGCCAGTACAAATTGTAGTGCTTTTGTATAATTTACATAATTCTTGTTTTATGTGATTTTAAATCTATTATTTCAAAGGTATTACCTTTCACATCGATTTTTATAATTTTCTGTCGGTGTATTTTTTTCTATTTCAGAGTAACTTCACAGTAATAACAATAATAAGTTTAGTATTCTTTCCTATTCTTTCACGTTTTCCCCGATTTTTCTATTTTTTACAATTATTTGTTACCATAGAAACCACTCTCGATCTATATTTGCACCGATACTTATGGGATTAATTTTACATTGACATTTTCTCGGCTATTAACGCCTCGTTACAAGTACCCTGTGTGAATCTGGTCAAGGTTAATTGGTTATCGATAGCTGGCGTTGGCTGTGCATGCTTACGTACAAGACTTGATTATTAAACTAAAACAGTAGATGTTTCGAGAGACATCCGAAGTAAGTTCATGTCAATGCTAAATTTATTTACACGAAACATATTGCTGGCTACAGTAGTGAGAAGCTTTTCATGATCGTTATTGAACACATTGCACAATTTCTCTTTGTATATTCTTCTAGTAAAGAATATCCTTCTTTCAAGGAAGCAAAGAACTTTTTATATAGTTTTCTTTTCAAAATAGGCGTGGTGCCTATAAACGATATAAGTTTTAGTATGTTTGTAAATACGTATATATTACATAGATAAGCGTATACCTATTAAATTCTAATATGTATAGAATTTTGCAAATCATTAATCTTAACAGGATAATACACAGATTATATTTCAACATAGTCGCATTGAAACTAGTTGGCTACGTATGTAATTACTTCAATTATAAACCTCTAGAAGCTCAGGCACCGTAATGTATACCCTCAATTTCTCTAGTTTTAATTTCCAGTCAGAATACGTTGTAATTTATTTAGGATAGAAAAATAATTTTTATTAAAGTGGAAGGGTTCTGTTAAATCGCACTTTTATTCGAATTATAATATTATTTAACCTATAAAAGACTATAAAAATAGCCGTTAGTTGAACTAAGGTGAAATGGAGCGAAATATGAATCATAAAATGCATTTAAAATATACACACATATAGGCTATATTGCTTAAGTTATTGATGGTTCAAATTTTAGGAGGTGTTAGAAATTTGTAATCGAAATTTTATGATAATGATCTCTTGAGAGGAGCCATTAACTTCAACTGTGTTGAAAATGGATACCAGGTTGTTTATTTTAAACAGAGATATTTTCGTGAGTAATTAAATCAATTCTTGACGAATCAAATATAGAAGCATATTCTTGGTTTTCTATTAATATTGAGTATGAGTGTCTAACTTCACTTCAGAATCACAATACAATAAAACTGGTCTTTGATCTACATAAAAAACGAAGCATAAGAAGCTTATCTACCGAATCGTTACATTGCATTTAAAAGACCAAGCGAAAATATGATTTACCTGAATCAACTGGTAAACGGTGCAATATTCATATTAGAGACAATCCCGTGCTCAAAATCAATATATATATAATTAAAGAAAATAACTAAATATTTCCAAAATGTATATTTCTCCGCGTCATGAAAGCAATTCTGTATATACCGAGGGTACAAATTCGATGCACGCAAGAGGTAGATATACAGTACCAAAAAATCGTTTAAACGTAATCTTTGAAAATTTTAATAGAAGCATCACTTCTCTAAGTTTACCTTATTAACTGCATTCACACCCCCAACAGCTTTCGCCATTTACAGCGGGTATCGGCCGGCTATGAGTCATTATTACGCCTGCGCCTGTGGTGCCTAAAGCAGTCGTTCTCAGCATTCGCCATGGAATGAGGAAGAATACAGAAAACCTCAACCTTGAGAAACAACACCCCTGGGGCTGTTCAACCCAGGATCCCGAGACTGATAGTCAAGCGCACAAGACACTGAATCATCAGCTCCATAATTATATTATGTATTTTGTTTTCATACCTATGCGTTCAAAAGACTTCAAGTTCTTCATTCGTGCGCAAAAGGAATATTGTATGATGCAGTGTTTAACAAAGTTGTTGTGCATATTTAGGCGGTCAAACCCCTTTTAGATGAAGATAAGGTTTTGGTTTGTGCTGGATGAACAGCGAATTGTAAAGTTTAAAAACTGTGTATATAATGCAATGTGTAACTTTTTTAAGCAAATGCTTTAGGAATAATAAAATTATATATTCGAACACGTTTACACGACTTATAAAGAGTATTCTCATTACCAACATAATAAGCTTTCGATTATATCTGTAATTTGTCCTTTGGTAGATTGGCAAAGGCAATTTTTTTGCTGTTCTGCTTTCTCGAGTCTAAACTGGTACAAATTCACACTTGGTTGATATTATCCAAATAACGAACCAAAGTATTATTCGAAGTTCTCCAAAGACTTTTTAGGCCAAGTAGAAGGAAAGGAGGCCAGCAAAAATATAATATGGCCACCGCAACCATCGGACGTCAGTCATTGTGGAATAAACTAGAGAGAAAAGTACAATAGAGGAGTTAATAGTTATAAGTGCCTTAATTCTGTGTAGATTAAAATTAAACCAAGTTATAGCATAAATTAGTAAAAAAGAATGCCACCATTTAACTATGTGTATATAAACTTCGGCATTTCCTACAATTTAAAAATTTTTAGTATTACGATTTCTAGCAAGTGTAATTGTCTTTATTCTCATTAAAATATATTATTTTCCTTTGAATTTAATTTTACATGAGATTTGTTAGAAGCGGTCTTAAATCGTTGAGCGGAATATCTTACAATCAAGAACATTTCGAATGGAATTTAGTAATTCATACAATCAACTATAACAACAAATTTTAACATCATTTACACCTACTGTCAAATCACGGATTCTTAACATAAGTAAGATTGAATATAGTGGCATTATCCTACGATATACCAGCCATGTCTCTTTTTTGTGAAGATTAGAATGCTTCCGTTCAAGTGTGCTTTATAGCCGACGTGGGGTCCACAATACCTAACTTTGCAAGAACAGTGTAAAATCTAAACAGCGGGGGTGCGAGCAAATTGAAAGAGAAGGGTACCCTTGCAGTTCTATAGCCCACCCCGATACCGAATAGGGTGCCACGCAAATTAAAAGTGTAACGATGATCTGTTGCATCTTCTATCTTTGTTGGGGATATCGAATGCGAGGATACGTATTAGGTACATGAATTATACACTTAGATAATAAATATATACATATACACAATATAAACAAGGAAATTATTGCAGAATTTTGTACAGCAATAGGTCTTTTCGAAACATTCTAAGCATGTTTATTACTATTTAAGGGATTGATTTTCAACTTCGTCTATTTGGTACCAATTGCATGATTGTATTAATCGTCGAAATAAAAGTCAATGTTTTCGCATTGTCATTGCCTCCCTTATGTTGAGGTCTTCGCTTGTTACGTACATAATACTTGCTCCCATTCATTTCCAATTAAATTATTTGTTAAGCCATATTTTACGTACTCTTTTATGCATTGCGGTAAGAGAAATAGAAACCAATGGTTTTCGGACAAGTAAACGCGTTTATGCAAAAGATTTCTTATAGTTTGCGTTGGTGCAAACTTGCAAGTGGCATCTCTAAATTCACTGCCAGTTACAACAGATATGTGGTTAGTGTTATCCGACTTCTCGTTTGGTTTTATCGAATAAATACCAAAAGGCGATACCAAAATTTAGAAATTACCCTTTAGTTCACTTCAGGATCTTTAGCAACACTTTTATTGCGCTCTTCTAATTTCGAATTCATTTATAGCTCTTATGTGTGACAGATCATGGCGTGTTTTTACTTCGGATGACAATCATAATTACAAATCTCCATCAATTTGTAATAGGAGAAAGATTTTAGATACTGATCGAGGAGCGTGCTGAAGTGTTGAGATATAATCGGTATACATTTGGAACTTTAAGAACTGTAACGGACCTACAAAAACTTCCTCAGAACCTCAAAATTATTTGCTAGAGTAGGGTTGTTTTAGGTAATTGTCAAAATTCTTACGTTATAAGTGGGCATGGATTGAAATCTTACCGAGACGGATATGCATTTAGTTTGTGAAATTAATCTCTTTTCTCATGGTTGCCGGTAGGATTTGAACCTACAGCACCTACTCCGTAGAAACAAATCGCTATTTGATTCGCTAGATCTCAAGTGGCTACTTTAACTACCCTGATATATTGCTGGCTACAGATATATTTCCAATATCTAAACAGACCCGATATTTAATATGAATGCCAAGTGCACTATTAAATAATAAAAGTTTTATGGTTGCCGGTAGGATTTGAACCTATAACTCCTATTTGCTAGACCGGTGTGTTTTCCAATTAGACGACAAAGACCGTATAAACAAGTCGCTATATAAATCACTAAACTTTAAATACATTGACAGCATGGAGATACAAACGAATTCTTTTTATCTATAAAACACTTATATACGTTCCTCTATGCTTTCTAAGCACAAAATTAAAATTTACTATGTTTCTTAATAAGGCTGTGATTTATTTCACATAACTACGAGGCGTCCTCTATCTCGAATATCTCTTCCTCCGTTATAATCTAAACTAAATAGATGCAAAGCTATAAAATCGTACTAATTCGGTACGATTTAATGCGCCACTAAACGTGATCATTAAAAAGAGAAAGAATCCGACGTAATTTGAGCACGAGCAAGGTACTCAACACCATCTTGTTATTGAAATTAAATTATTTAAGCATGTAGACCCACTCGGTGTATTTCTTTTTTACGGGTGATATACACGCTTAGACGGAGACGGACGAGGTATACGGCGTTGGCGAGGAAGCGAGCTGACTGCAGAGGCAGTTTAATGGTTGGCGCGTGGCCAACTTTTCAAGATTCAACATACTCCCAGACACATCTGCATGATGTTAAGGTCCCGTGCCGGTGAAATAACCTTTAGCGGACGAGATCTCTAGCGTCGCCTACTATTTCGCAGGTAGCAGGCAGGGGAAGTTGCGCTGAAAAGAAGAGGAGATCCCCTTCATCAGATGTAAATGCATTAACAGCTGTTCCTGGTTCTCACACAATTATGTCTAGATGCGTGGGTCGGGGCCGCCGTTTTGTATTCGGGCGGGCATTATTTAACTTGAGCGTGTACGAATTAATTTCGAATTACATATTCATTTCGTTTAGCGAAAGGTGAACGGACTATCGCGTATGGTGAAGCGTTATATTCAAATTAAAGACACTTTCAAGATGGAAGTCTAGTAACAATAAATTCTAACCCTAACGCCCCGATCTCAACATAATAGAAAATGTATGGGGATGGTTATCCCGAAGGATTCCGTTGGAGTACATTCAAAATTTGTTTAATTCATTTCCAAACAGAGTGTTAAGATGTAATAAGTAAGAACGGTAGCCATATCCGTTATTAAATAAAGTTTTTGCTGTTTTATTCTGCTCCGTTTAATCAAGTGTCGCACCAGTTTTTAAAGTAACACTTAATAGTTAGGTTAAATTTTAATTTTTTTTTACTCTTATTTGGAGTATTTGCCTAAAATAGCAGTAGATTACCGGCGTAAAGTACAAAAATTAAAAAAGTATCCTTTTAACAAAGTTATAGATATTGCGATTAATCAAGTGTCGCGGGGTGTACATTGGCATTTTATTTATTGGTGTCAGCTGTTCTGGTTTAACTCGAAAAACCCTATATCTGTAATTATGTTTAATATTCTTAATAAATGCTATTCACATAACACATGGGCTGAAAAGTCCCGGGCCTAACACATAGATGACGCTAGTTTTATTGCAGCCACCTTTCTCTCAGTTAGTACTAACCTTCAAAAGACAGCTGTTAAAATTTCATCATATTCTATTCATTAGTTTGTGAGTTATTGTGCTAAGAGTCACGCTACTTTTCTTATTTTCAAAACAATGGATCAAAAACAATTTCGTGTTTTAATTTTACACTGCTTCTTGATGGGAAAAATACCGTTCAAGCGAAGCAATGGCTTGAAAGTGTTATGGGGACTCCGCTCCATCAGAAACAACAATAAAACATTGGTTTGCTGACTTTAAACGTGGTCGTAGAGACAGCGATGATGCAGAACGCAGTGGACGTCCAAAAGAGGCAAACACCAGAAAACATCAAAAAAATCCACAAAATCGTCTTGAATGATCGAAAAGTGAAGTTGCGTGAGTTAGCTGACATCGTAAATATATCAAAAGAACGTATTGGCGTTATATTGCATGAGCATTTGACTATGAGAAAGCTCTGTTCAAAGTGGGTGCCGCGTTTGCTCACTGTTGACCAAAAACAAGAACGTGTTGATGATTCTGAGCAGTGTTTGGCCATGTTTAAACGTAACAAACCGGAATTTTTGCGTCGATATGTGACAATGGATGAAACATGGATCCATCACTTCACTCCGGAATCAAAACGATCGTCATCTGAGTGGACAGCAACTGGTGAACCTCGTCCAAAGCGACCGAAAGTACAACAATCCACTGGAAAGGTTATGGCCTCGGTATTTTGGGATGTGCGTGGTGTAATATTCATCGACTATCTTGAGAAAGGAAATTCCATCAACAGCGAATATTATATAGCGTTATTGGAGCGTTTGAAGGCCGAAATTGCAAAGAAACGACCGCATATGGCAAAGAAAAAAAATTTGTTTCATCAAGACAACGCACCGTGTCACAAGTCAATCAAAACAATGGCAAAACTACATGAATTGAACTTCGAATTGCTCCCACATCCACCGTATTCGCCAGGTTTGGCTCCCAGCGACTACTGGCTTTTCGCAGACCTCAAAAAAATGCTCGCCGGTAAGAAATTTCGCATGAATGAAGAGGTTATTGCTGAAACTGAGGCCTATTTTGAGGTAAAAGATAAATCGTTCTACAAAGGTGGTATTGAAATGTTAGAGCGGTGCTCTTGATGGAGATTACGTTGATGAATAAAGCTAATTTTGAACCAAAAAAACCGTGTTTTCCTTGTTAGGCCCGGGACTTTTCAGCCCATGTATTAATTGCGGCACCATTCTCAATAAATAAATCAGTTTACTCATCGTATTATAAACAATTGTAGATCATATCTAAAAGAGAAGGAAATGTCACATTCGTGAATTATGCTTTAATAAAAACCGTTTCGTATAATTTGGAAAATATAAAAATAACATGTAATATTTATATAAAATACTATCATGTATCATAATACTATAATAAATATATTTGGGAAATATTGGTTACGTTCCATCTGTCATTTCGTAATACAGCCAACTGTAAAGTTTAAAACATCTTAAGAATACAATTTTGACACAATGTGGCAACCGCTTTCGCACTTTCTCCATAAGAGCCGTATTGAATTTTAAGGTACGAAGGGACTATAGATTGTAATCAGTAGATTCCGTAATTACCTGTGACGTTAAACAGAAGCTCGGGTATATTAAATTATGTCAACATTTTAAATAGGTTCAGATCACTTATTTTTCCACACTTGTCACTTTTGACAGTTAATAGGAAATAAATCGTTAAAGTTTACGCTGTCTTATAACTTTAATTGAATAAATTGTGAATAAGTAAACAACCCTGATATCAATATAAATTTCCTGCCTCACAAGCATAATAAATCGAGCCTACGTTTATGTAACGTCCCCGTTTTATACAAACAACTCACTAAAGGGTATACTATACCTGTTCCCGTTCAGCGGGAACTTTATGATAGCTTGCTCTACGGTTGCGGGAGCAAGATGGCGACTCGCACGCTAAACGAACGAATAAGAGAGAAGGAGATATTCGGGCGGAACGTCTGAGTAGGAAATCATTCTCGACAAAGACTGGCAACTCGACTCGCATTCCAGTGGCATTCTTCATAAATCACTAATGCTTAAATTCACTTTTGTGTGTAACGAGAGTGGAAGAGAGCATCAGGAAGCAAAAGCGGAGCCCGCGCGGTGTACAACGAGAGAACCGGGCGATGGGGGCTTATCGGAACGAGAAGGGCGAACGTATCTCTACGCGAGAGAGTGAGGAATATTGATTTGTGAACTCAATTTTCGTCCGATTCGGATCGTCTGGCCGTCTCCTCCTACCCGGCCGCGAGGAGCCGGGTGAGGAGCGGCGAACGGTGATATTTTACTAAAAGTGATTTTACAGTTGCGATGATTAATTACAGTCGGATGAGTCGGCGATGTAAATTCGGGACGTAATCGAATGTGTTAATGATTGGAAAATGCGATCGAGGATGTCTGAAGCATGAAACGCTTAACGGTATTATTATTGTAATAGAATTTTAGGAATGACATATTAATTTTTGAGAGGTTGAAAGTAATTCGTGGGAGCGTTGCGCGTAAAATTAGACGAAAAACCTTCGGAAAGTAATGACTCCGTAGACGATTCTGATTACACGCTCTTGTTATTCTTACTCACAGGACTGGCTACTGTGCGATAAATCAGACATGCATATAGTTCTCCAGTTTAAAGCTTTACCACCATTTTGCCACTTGACCTAACTCGACACGAAGTAATGCAATGTGATGATGCTCTATTAGTCCTCGCCGAGAAGCCAATGTTTTTTAAAACTTTTGCTAATGAAGAAACGCCTCCTGTTAAGGACTTAACATTGTTTTTTGTGTTTTGTAAGTTTTTTACTATTATGTATTTTATCTTCTTTGCATTATTATTTTCATTTAGAATATTATTTTATTTTCATTTTTATATTTATTTATTTTCATTCTTATATTTATTTATTTTGCTCTCTTATATCCAATTTTATTTTAATATGTATGTACATTACGCATTGTATATGTATGCAAGTCAGCCATTCGCATTACGCTAGCTAAAACTGCCTAATTAGAAATCATTCACTGCAACGTCGTCGGATATGTAATGGGAGTTTTCTTGAAATTTAAGGTACACAAGCATAGGCAGTCGTCTCCCGCGCGACAGTCGAGGTATTAGCGATCGTGCACTCTCGGTCACCTTTCGTGCCTCATCGTAACGTGTACAGTAACGTCGTCGTAAGATTATTAGAGATTTCTAAGATTTTCTAGTTTTGGCGGGAATCGTCGAGGACGTTGTCTATACATTTATTTCTGGCGGGAGTCATTTGGTAACGTCGTCGGACCACACGTATAGATTTTTTAATAAGTATAAATTCTCGATTTTCTATCATCGTACGTCGAGGCTACTGTGTCCATTGTCGTCTATACATATTTTTAGTCTTCAGTTAAGTTTGTGTCGGAAATTATTTTGGTGAGATTGTCGGCGCGCATGTATAGACCTCCTCTACAAGTACGATCACTCCGCTTCTTGCTGACGGTCGTTGCGGCCGCAGCGCCCGTTGTCTTTTGTACGTTTGTTCGGTCCTTGTCGTATCGGGACTTAGAAATTTTTCATTTAGTTGCTCGTCGTAGCGGACGAGTGGCCCGGACCAGTTTTCTTATGTAATGTCGGCATCATCGCTCCGTTTTACTTGTCGGTGCACAGTTCGCACATTTGCTGGTTACTGGATTTTTCCCTTCTTTGGGGCGCAGTAGTATAGAGCTAAAGATTGCACATAGCGTAATATTTCAAACGAGAACGCCTGGGTAGCTGTGACATTACTTTTGTATTGAGATCGGCTATTATCGCTACTGTCGCCCTCGACCAGGCGTTCAAGCTCTAAGAGATAGGGTGGGTTCCCCTATAAAAGTGAATATAACAAACGTATTTGGTCAAGTACAAATACATGCCAATAATACAGGGCCAAGTCCCTTAGGCAAATTTAAAACAAGGAAAGTATATTAGGCTCCCGGAAAGGGACATATAAATAAGCATAGCACCGAGGTGCGCTTATAAATTTCAGAAATAAATAGGGTTGGCTCCCCTATAAAAGGTAGTGGTGCATGCAAACAGATAGAGGCATTAGTACATGCCTCTGACAAAGCTTCAGCGGAAGCATATAAGAGTTTAACCTTTTAAACAGAATTAAGACATAGCGTTGCAACGTACATGCTGAGGCATTACTTTATGTTGCTACCAATGAAAATACATATACAAATGCTAATGTACATTACATGTATAAGAGAGCTCGAATAACTGCAATTGTTGCAAATCTATATATCTTACGTACATCGTACATGTACATAGGCAAGAGTGGAAACCGTGTAACCATTTCATTTTTAAATATATTTTTTTTGCGCATGCGCATTGAGTTTCACTGTACAACCTCTCCTCTAGTAAATAAGCGAACATACTCTACAAGTAAGTATTGGTCAAGTAATTTAGGAAATTACGAGCAGGCTACAGCGGCGTTGTTCTTCAAACCAGGAGAACGTAACACCTCCACTAAACAAATCTCTTTCTTTCAATTTACATAAAAGAGATGCATGATCATTAGCACATTTGATTACGTAGAATGCATTTTAGCATAGGATTATGGTACATTTGGTAAATTGCAATGCGGATACCAGTTTCGCTTCCTTCATCAATATCCACAATTGGTTTTAATTTGTTTCTGCTCTTGCTGCAGGAAGCCAATGCTTGCATCTTGAGACTTTGCCGAGCTTGATATCTTGCTCACAGCCCAAATACTCACATTTGCAGCAGCAGCGACGCGCTGAAATGCAACAGTTTTATGCCGTTATTATCGTGTATGCAAAAATAGACTATAATCTAAAGGGTTGGCGCGTTCTTGCTCAAAATATATAATCAGCGAACTGATTATTTCTTCCGCCTGTTGACGCAATGTACGTGGCATTTTCGTAAAAATACGTCGACTAGTTCTAAAAAGAACGTTTGGATATGCAAAGCAATTAAATAATTCGGTGAAAACCATACAAACTAACGTAAAGGAAGAAACAAGAAAAGCTTTGATGCCTACCAAAGACAACCGACAACATTGTATTTCATTAAATATAGCCAATAACAGCAACGTAAAAGTACTGCGAATAATTAAGTAAGTAACTATTTCTTTTACATTTTTAACTTTGATAGAACGAGCGTTTGCATTAAAAAAAACAGTGTTTTGCGTTATTCATTGAAATTTACTTTAATTCTTGAATATAATGTTATAATTATGTACTAATATAAAATACATTTATGACGTCATTTGATTATATGTATGACGTCGCGTTAATAACCTGCATTGGAACTTAGCGTGCCCCAAATATATATGTACATATATATACTTCTATTTTATATAGCACAGCTTCATAACGTAATTCTTCGTAATACCTTTAATGACATTTATTACTAATTAAAAACTGTCTAATATTTATTGCATTACTTGAACTTTTAGCTGTATAACTATATATATATATATATAACTATAAATTAATATCGTTACAAACACCAACCGACACAAACGACGTTTAGCAAAAAACGAGCAAATACGATATCCATATACACACATCTTCTACATATGTAACGTACCTCGGCTACCTACGCAAAATAAATGCATGCATATAAAACGAACCAAATTGCATACAAAGCGGCTATGATTCCGTAAACATATTTCAAGCGGAGTAATGGCGTTCGCGTAAATGGTATGCCGATAACGTACCTGTGCAACTTCGTATACAACGCCGTCGTTCGATACATTTGCATTAGAACGAAATGAAACGGAACCGGCTAGGCTCTTTAAAACTTTCTACTGATACCTGTACGTTAGCGTTGAGTAGAGAAGACCGTAAAAATTGAGGTCAGTCAATAAGTAATAGGATACGTACATACATACACACGTGCAGTAGTTGTGTATGTATATAACTTAGCACTTCAGCGTATTTTGCTGAAAGGTTTGCCAACTAAAGGAAAGATAACGCGAATGAATAAGTAATGAATTTGTTTGGGTCGTGAATTGTAACGCAGTAAGAAATAAAACCTAAAAGACGATTCATCACAACGCGTTCCCCATTAGTTTAATACATTGCCGTGCTGTTTCTGAATGGCGCTCTACAGTTTATGTTCGGTTAAAGGATTATTATGTCATATTTGCGAGATTCTAATTGTAGGCAAAAGTAAAGAGGTAAGATGTTAGATCACAAGAACCACTAATGTGTCAAGCCATTATAACAAAAATTCGATATTGATCCAATGCAATAAATAGAGGTGGTTTCAAAGCGCAAGATTTGAATTGCCCGCCATGTTTAGCAGTCATAATGACACGTGATTGACATGACAGATCAAAAGTTTTGCGTCCAATATTCGCTCCACAGAATGTTCGTAATTCATCTACTGTGAAAAGAATAATTAAAACATTCAAAAGTATTGGTTCGGTTAGTGATGCACACAACACGAACTCGTAGAAGTCTAACTGTGGGGTTATCTGAAGTCACAGGTTTATGCCAACAAGCCCGCGACCACCGAACCATTAAAGGCCGCTACGCGTATACAATGGTGTCATTGCAAGTTTTGTCAAAAGAGTACGCATGTACCCGCAAAGCCATGGCCGTCATCTACAAGATATTTTGTTTCACACGTAATGCCCAATGTGTGCATTATAAATCAATAAATATGTCAATACGTTGCTGCAGAAAAACATGTTTTATTGAACCTTAAAATCTTGCATTCTTATTAAAGTAGCCTTTATATGAAATACTCTTCAGGCGTAGGTAGTTGATTATGAGAACCTGAAGCAGCTTGACGTTTGACTGAAGTCACTTTTAACTTCGTAGCGAATCGTGGTAGAAATAGATAAAAGAGACCATCCAAACGTCCGGCTATTTCAATTTCTTTTATGCAAGTGTTTCTTACTTTATACTTTGTATTATTAAATTAAAAGGAATGTATTTTTCATTAAAAGCACGCAATTGCAACTGAGAGGTTTCTGTTGTGCATCTAACGTTATTTATCATCGCTAATAATTAGAGTTGGAATCGCAGTTGACAATGTGACTTGCTAGTGAGTCACGGCGTTTTCAAGCTAATAATGATAAATTAGTAATCCTAAGGCTAACAGTAATTAGCTATTTGAATCCAAACACCGTCTATCAGCGTTTCTTCTTATTGTATTCAATTCTTCTAAGTATTAAAGGTATTTCAAGGTGCTCACGTTGCAAAACAGCACGACTATGGTTCCACAATAATTGCTCATTTTACGTTGGAAAAAATGTGATTTACAACAAAGAAACAATAACGGGAAGATAGCATTAAATTACCAAATACAGAAGTTACATGGTTCTTTATCGAAATGCATTCCCTGCAGAAGTCGCAGCGAACGTTCCGGAACACGCGGTACGGCTACAAACGATTTGCTGTACGGACAATACTACATAGGCACTGACATATAACACACACACACACATGAGCGCACCGATTCATAATCCACTAAGAATGCAGAACGCTCGCGTGACACAATAAAGAAATATGGCAGGTATCGTCTTCAGATTTATTCTCTTCGCATCCATGTAAACATTCTGTTAATATACTGCCTTCCGATCGTGTACGTAAATTGAATTCAACTTAATGGAATTGCTTTTGAACATAAAATATGATGATTCGCTTTATCACAGTATACACGTACATCGCGAAATAGCCTCCGTGTTGTTCAATCTGGGTAATTAACGTTCCTTTAATTTTTTTAACGGTTTGGTGTAATGCCGATTATGTTCGGATTATGCTTTCGTATTACTGTTTCGAATTAGATAAAAGCTTCTTGGTATATTTCGTGCGGTCATAATTACATTAAAGGTGTTTTATATTTTGAAGAACATCAAATATTATAGACAAATGATAGGTTAGTATTAAATGTTTGAGAATGGGCGACTAAAAGTGTACCTGCGTTAAAGTTGTAATTTAGAATAGCTAGTTGCTGCATCCGAAGAGAAGATGATGTTTTTTAATTGTGAAGTTTTACTTGATTTTTCAATACAATTTTTTCAAGTCGAACCACTTTTCTCTCTACTGCTTAAGTCACCATATGCCTTCACAAAAGTAACATTTTCACCATCTCTTTTTCCAATTCAGTCTTTATTTTCTTAGTACAAAGTTCTTCATGCTTCGTGGATATTTCTTGACTGTTCCAAATTAAATCAAAAAAAAAATTAAATGAGTTTTATAATAATGTTTTATTTTTGGTATTTGAAGAACATTTACGTTTCATTAAATCTTACTTTTTAGCGTCTAGTTGCTATAACTCAGGATAATAATTAAAAATTTCGAAAATGATGAGCCCAAATTATAAAATTTAATGAAAATCCCAAAAAATTTATTACATTTTAAACAGAGAATTCGAAGGTTGCTGTTTATGTACCCGGAATTGGCAATAACGGTGTTACTAGCCGCCATCTGACATATAACACATGGGCTGAAAAGTCCCGGGCCTAATAAAGAAAACACGGTTTTTTTGGTTCAAAATTAGCTTTATTCATCAACGTAATCTCCATCAAGAGCAACGCAATCATTCCAGCGCCGCTCTAACATTTCAATACCACTTTTGTAGAACGATTTATCTTTTGCCTCAAAATAGGCCTCACTTTCAGCGATAACCTCTTCATACGTGCGAAATTTCTTACCGGCGAGCATTTTTTTGAGGTCTGCGAACAGCCAGTAGTCGTTGGGAGCCAAATCTGGCGAATACGGTGGATGTGGGAGCAATTCGAAGTTCAATACATGTAGTTTTGCCATTGTTTTGATTGACTTGTCACACGGTGCGTTGTCTTGATGAAACAAATTTTTTTTCTTTGCCATATGCGGTCGTTTCTTTGCAATTTCGGCTTTCAAACGCTCCAATAACGCTATATAATATTCACTGTTGATGGTATTTCCTTTCTCAAGATAGTCGATGAATGTTACACCACGCACATCCCAAAATACCGAGGCCATAACCTATCCAGCCGACTGTTGTGCTTTCGGGCGCTTTGGACGAGGTTCACCAATTGCTGTCCACTCAGATGACGATCGTTTTGATTCCGGAGTGAAGTGATGGATCCATGTTTCATCCATTGTCACGTATCGACGCAAAAATTCCGATTTGTTACGTTTAAACATGGCCAAACACTGCTCAGAATCATCAACACGTTCTTGTTTTTGATATGGAAATAATTCACTGCTACTTAAGCTTTCCCACAGCAACTTATGTCTTTTTTAATGACTTTCCCTCGTATAATCCGCAAATCCACTTGCATACCATATAAATGGTGTCGGTAGGGTATAACTGGAAAATATAGAATTGTATAACATCGATTAAATTACTGTGAATTAAAATATTCAGAGTCGATAAGGTTTTCTTGTTACAAATTTATCTATTCAATTTCAAAAAAACATATACCAGTATTATTAAAAAGTAATTTTTATAGAATTTTAAAAATAAACTCAATTAACGATGATAGAATTTAAAAAAATATTCCTACCCATTGCGTTATTGCACAGATACAACTATATAATTCACTTTTTCTGTAATGAATAATGTATTTACTATCAAAATAATCATTTCATAATTTGAATCAAAAGCATATTTAACAAATCGTAGAAATACATTTGCGATATCTCTATAGATTTTCTAATAATAAATTGTTTCATTCTAAGTACTTCTCATGTGTTATGTTTCCACTGCAGACAGTATATATACCAGTCGGTAGTACTTCAAAACTGTGTGCCTCAACTGAACATTGGTCGCTTTGGTGAAGATCTAGGCAGATCTGCTCAGTCGGGGCGTTTTACCACATGGTCGATTCAGTTAGCTAGAAGAACTTCTATGCTCCGCGGTAATGCGAGTAGCTAAAGAAAAATTCAATATTTGAGAGAGATAAACGGCGCGGAGTCCTATTTACAATAATGGACGGTTTTTACCCAGTATCGTTACAAAAATATAAGTAACTTCTTTATATGCACTTTCCTTCCGGTTGAATTTTTCTATTAGCGAGCTTTCATCTCTGAAAATGATTTTCTTATGAAATTCGGAACCATTTTTACGCTTCTGAAGAATCTAATTACTGAATTTGTGACTTGTGACGCAACAAATAGCAAATTTGAGTCATTAAGTTTTATGAGTACGCTAATTAGAATCTTTTCGCAAGATTTACTACAAACTGAAGTTAGAAATTCCCAACGCTTGAGATCGATGAGGAATTGATATATACGAATACTCCTTGCACCTGTTTGTCTCACTGGTGCGGGAATGGGTAAAGTAGTAGTAACCGATAATTAATGCACGTAAACTAGTCGTGATTGAACGCAAATTTTGCTAAAAAAATCATTTGAATGATTTGTAAATGTTGTTGATTCGTGTATCGTTCCATGATCCAAAGGTAGATACAGTGAAGCACCTAGCGAAATTTCTATAGTTCCATAATAATTTTGTAGTTTCCCTACCCCTATAAACATTTAGCAACGGTATGAGGTGGGAATTGCCTAGAATTACATTTCTAAGGGGATATTATTTTATCAATAGCACAACTGTTAATGTGTGGGGGGAAGTACTTGCCGAATAATGTATAAATACCAGGGCGACCTGAAATGTTTTCGGAATCGACAAGGAAAACACGGTATTGGTGTGGTTTTTTATTTTTCGATGTTGAAGGATATTTCGAGGTCTGCAAAATAGCCCTGGGAGCTAGGTCCGATCAACATGGAGGATGAGAGACTAATTCGTAGCGCAACTTATTTAATTTGAACACAACGATGCGGGATGAATTGCATTCTCGTGGTGGAAAAGCATTTTTTTTCAGCAGCAAGCGAGGCCGTTTCTCCTTCAATACTGCGGATGCATGTGTAGATTTTTAACCAATGCGTTTCTTGCAGTACTGAACGATAAACCTAAAATAACGAAAATGAAAAATACTACATCTTAGAAATAGAAAAAGCATCATACCAGTTTGAGCTGCTAATTTGCGAATTGACTTTTTAGGACTTGCCCCTATCCGTTGTCTAACATCATCAACAGTCTCTACTGTTAACACTGTTGGTCGTCCAGTTGATTTTCCTTTGCAAATGCAGTGTTTCCCTTCGAATCGTTCAATAATTCTGTCTCTGTGATTACAAAACACTTTGTATGGTACGACAACATCCGGATAATATTCACGAAATTGGTTCAGGCATGATTGCAATGAATAAGTCCATGATCCATCTTCGTGATGAGTGCCACTGCGATAATGCGCTTTTAGAATAAAAGCGTCTTGCTCGGCCGTAAACGGCATCTTAAAACTAACAACAATTAAGTTCACTTAATTTAATAGAAATGCATAAAAACATACGTGGAAAATAACACTGATAAACAGTAGGTCTAAGAAGAACAGATTACAAGTAAAAATGAAGCAAATAATAACGAATAAAATTAATATAAATAACGTGTCGCACAGACAGTTGACAGGACCGATACTCACATGTCAAGTCCCCTAGAATCCACCGCGCGAAATTTAAACTGTCCTCAAACATATAAAATCACTCTCTACATATAATTCAAGAAAACTAATAAAGGTATGTTCGTATGTCACACGTGCACGAAGCGTATATTTCACGCTCATCTTTAAATAAACAATTTGATTTTAAGAACGTCTACGTGCCGTTACCGTTGTGAAAAGTGTATCGCGTAAATCTCGTCCCCTTGCTGACACGTCCGTATTCTTTCTTCGTCCCTGGTCGTTACTCGTCGTCGACGACGTGCTTTTGTTCTCTAGTTATACGATGCTCGCCGTTGACGGGTCGTCTTTGTAGTTCGATAAGGTCATCCGCCGCACATATATACAATTTTATTTATTGTATCGGCCGTTTGAATACCTAATATGTCGCGTATACATATTTCAAGTAGAGTGCATACAGAAGGTATGTCATCTAATGTCCGTGAAATTGCGGTAGCTGTTTATAAAAGATATTCGTTGCTAGTGATGGGCGAATCGAATGAAAAATATTCGATAAGGACAAATGAACACTCGCTCGCTAACCGAATGCAAAAATCGTTTACAAAAAAGTATTCGTTAAAATAAAAATTAATCGCAACCTTTTTGAGTCATCAAACTAAACGAACATGTACATTATATTTAACTGCGAACGTATATACCCGCATAAATGGGTTATAGTTTTTGCTGAGTCGTTCGTCTAAAATAAACGCTTGTTTTTTTTACAATCGTAGAACAGCTGACGCTGATGTTTAAAGATAGATTGGTTTTTATCAAGATTACTGTCTACGATTTATACAGCTTGTCTTTTAACTTTGTTATATGGTGTTAATATTGAGATTTAAAATTCTGCAGATATTGTTAAACAAAAGGTAATCATGTATGTATACATGCTGTTTGTATGCACGTATAGATGTATATACGGGGAATTATGAATATGATTTTTGAGAAAACATGCGTAAATCTGGGGCGTGTAGGCAAAAGAATTGCGACAATATGCAACATTTTTACATAGAATAAATAAGAGCAGAAATTTAAACATTAACTTTATTGCACCGAATTTTTTTACAACATATTTCTAAACCAATTTATAATTAAATGTTTTTCAAAATTGTGTCAAAGAAAGTTTTGTCTTCTATCAGAATACATCCGTTTCGAAATAGACTAACTTCGCTTCTTTAGTCCATGTTTCATCCCTTCTCTCTTCTATTTCTGCTATGACATTGTCCCAAGTCTGCCCTGGCCCTCCTCCTCTCTTATTTTTCGCAATACTTAGTTTCCATATTCTTTTAGGTTGTTTCTCATTATTCATTCTTTGCAGATGCCCCACCCATTCCAATTGTCTCTGCTCAATAAATTCCAAATTTTTACTTTTGTTTGTACATTTCTTGATTATTTCGTCCATATACGTAATCACAGCGCTTAAATTACTATTATATATCATTAGTATCAGTCTTATTATTTTATTACTCACTTTTCTTATCTTTAGGATACTCCATAACTTTTTTCTCGAGATCTTATCGAAAGCATTTCTAAATCTATAAATCCGAGAAATATTTTCTTCTTTTCTTACTATGCTTTTTGTATTACTTGCTTTATCAAGGAGACGTAGTCTTGAGTGCCTTTTCACTTTACGAATCCACCCTGAGATTCGTCGTATGTGTCCTCTAATAGTGGTGGTATTCTTTTGTCTATTATCTGTTCTAGCATTTTCATGGCTAAACTTAATAGGAATATAGCCCTATAACTATTGCAATCTTTCTTCTTGCCCTTGTTCTTTTATATTGGCACAATTAGTGTCTTTTTGGAGTTGTGTGGTACTCTTTCTTCCTTCCATGTCTTTCTGAATATTTCTAACATCTCTCTCTTCCACTCCTATGGATATGTCTAACGATTTCTGTTGTTATTTTATCACTTCCTGGTGCCTTCCCATTTTCAGTTTATTTATTGCATCTTCCAATTTTTTCATGCTGACTTTTTTCTTCTGTCATCCGCTGCTTGCTGTTCATTCGTATTTTCCTCTTCTATTTTCTCATTTAATAATTCCTGAAACTGCTGCTTCTACCTGTCTATTATTATTCTCCTTTTCTTTGGATATAATTCTCCGTATCATGTATTTTTCCTATCGTATTGAATTCAAGAGTCCGTAAACGTCATTTGACTTTCTTTACAGTTATGTTCCAATCTTTCTCCAGATTCCCTCCATGTTTTATTTTTCCTTTCTACAACTAGTTGTTTTACTTTTTTCTTTCGTTTTTGCATTCTTCGTAATTATTTGAGGTTTGATATAATAAGTAAGTGTTTGATCCTTTTTTTCTTCATCTTGATCTCTATTCTTATTTCTTCTGTCCACCACGCTGTCTGTTTCCTTGTTCCTTTTCTCTATACCTCGCATGTTTCTTTTGCTGCTATTAGTAATATGATTTAGTATTATTGTTAATATCTATTCCCATTATTTCTACGATGCGAAGAAGAAATTAGTCAATATCGAACGTTTCAATATGCACCCGTATAGAATAGCATATACATGACTGCGCAGTGTACAGCAGCTCATGTCTGTAGATTTAGATGTTGCTAGAGAACTCGCGTTCCATTAAATCGATTGAGCCGGTGAATGCTTTTTCCGCTCAATCATTGAATTGCGTTCCCGGCCTACCGTCTTCTCCTCCATCTACACAGTAGAACTATTCCCATCGAATCCGCAACGCGCACCTTCTAATTCGTCGACTTGGCTGTACGTTCCCCAAAAGCGGAAGCGTAAAAATGCTACGCTACGTCGAAGACTGATGTTGCCGAATGAACAGAGTGAGTTCTTATAGGACGAAGGTACGCGAAGACGAAACACCAAAGAACGCGGTCGTTTTCTTTTTTTGCGTCGTCACAACTGAAATATCGAAGGTGGGAAACGAAATAACGTCCGGACAAAATATTTGTTGAACATCATCACGATTCCGCGTCTCTAGCGCGCGCGACACGAGACGCAATCGAGTTGCCCCTTAAATAGGAGATAAAACGGAAGAGCGCGCGATGTCGGAACCTCTGAGATAAATTCGATCGTCTGATCGAATAACGCGATGCCGGGATGTATTGGACCGGCGCCGTTTAAGGTGGCATCATTTACAGAAGTGCCATTTAATCGGGGATTCTTTCCGATGACGATACGATTAGCCAAAAACGAAGCTTTAGATGGATGTAGAGTGTGATAAATTGGGAAATTTAGTTCTACAACTACATCCATACTTCCGTGAACGAACGTGTACGAACTTTTTCACAAGTTCATAAAGTAATTTTGGAGGGATTAGAAATATATGAGGTATCAGAATTAATACGAATGATTCGTTTTAAAGTGTTTGTCCCCTTCACAGTATGCTCCTTTGGAATGCACATAGTTTCAGCGAGTTTTCATTTATTCATCATTTTTAACGCGTAGATTAATTTTTTACATAAAAACCACATTTTGAGAACTGCAGACAAATTTGTATGAAAGGTACCTGCGACATAATTCTATCGTCATTACGTTTGTTTATTGCTGACATAGCGCCTAGAGCAGAATGGTGTTGTATCGATTGTGTTACAATATATAGGGAACATCGTAGCTTTTATATTTTTTCTGTCTAAATATCGTGTTACTCCAATTTGTGACACACTGTGACCTCCATAAAGGTTGCATCAAAATGGGAAAATGTTTGATTCCCACTAATGCAATAATACTTTTAGCGTGTGCCTATTTAAAAACTAAATAATCCCAAATTGTTTCAAATTCTGTTATCGTGTGTTAAATTTTCACTAAATTTAGATAATAACGCAATAATTAACATTTACCACACGTAAAATAAGAAAAACTAAAGTACGTATAAAATACACCAGCAGAAATTTAAGTAGGAACCAGTAGCTATGAAATTTCACCATGTCTTCGATATCGTAGAATGCAAGAAATTATCCGATCATACAACTTTCTGGTTACATTATTTAAAAATACTGGTGCGATTTGTTTCGTACATTCTCGTATAGTGCCTTTGAAATGGTCAATTTTTCTAGATGGTAGGTGTTTGTCAAATTCATCTGTAAGAGGTCCTCATAGGAAAAAAACAGGCAGGGTTAGTTTCGCCGAACGTTGGAGCCATGCATATTCAGAACATCGATCCATCCACTTCTCTAGAAAAAATTCATCTAACAAATTACCAACATCACTTCAACTATAAACTGAGTATATTTTGAATTTTATTAAGTAACTGATTTAAATGAGTTAAATACTTTTCGGAATTTAAACTACCTGTAAAATAGTAAGAATAAATAATTTGATTGTTAGGTATCCCTCAGCAGACGTTGGTTTTAAAATAGCACTGCTGATGAGCTACAATACCAAAGTACGGATTCTCATTACCTCATCATCTACAACTTTGAAAACTTTTTGATGTAAATGTATATTTTCATCTTATACAAAAATAAATCGCAAGTTAGATATTGTTTGATGATTTCTAGAGCTTTATCCCGTAATATTTGATGCATTTTGGAAATAATGCGCATGTTTACAGTGGTACAATAAAGTAATAAAAAAAAATAGTTCAACTACCCTGATAAACATATATCGGTCACATACAATGTCGGACAGGCTAAAGGAAATGTTAAGTAAAGAAAGAAAATGGTACAAACACAAGATATTCGACTAGGAGACGTGAATGAATCCACATTAGCTGAACGCCTACTTTAAAGTACCTGTGAACTTCTCTGATCAAGTCATAATGCAATTTACCATGATGTAAATTGGAAAAAATAATTAGAGAAATGTATTGTTATTGTTATTGTTGTAGCATTCATTTGCAATTAAACAATTAACAAACGTTGTATTTTATTTTAGCTTTTAATAATATTTAAGCTCCTACTTTCAAATTCTCATATATGCTTCATACGCATATCGCCCTTTTAAAATACCGACGTTTCAAGAGGAACAAATTCCGAACTGTTTTCGTCAGAATGGGGTTACATGCCGCGCCGCCGGCAGAGATGGGAATTAACTTTAGGGGACTTTATTTGACGTATTTATGTATTTATTAGGTGTTTGTCATTTTTATTGTTTCCATTCACCCCTTCGCGGTGGTGAAACATTTTTCCTCCTTATTCATTTCGCGTCAGGGGCGTGGTGAATAGGCAGTTTTTCGTTTTTATTTTCGTTCTGCAACATCGGCATCGCCCTCGGGGCACGGTCCTTCTTCCACCGTTATCGTCATCGGTATAAATAAGGCTTCGATGGTTTTAATTAACTTTTATGGATCAGTTCGATTAAAGAACTTTTGACAGTCGAAAAAATATGTCTTCGAGAGAATTGTAGTTTTTTTGCTGCGCTAGGGACGAACATGAGGACGTCGCTGGAAAGGTAGGCGAACTGTGCGTGACAGTTTATTTAGATGGGCAAAGTCTTATCGATTTTGATTGGCTTTACAGCTAAGAATTAATATCGAGATTTGTGTAGCAGCCTATGGTTAAATATTTTCTTCGTTTAGGATATAAATTGTTCTCGCCCTAAATAAAGTGGCTTTGTTACGTTGTAAAGTTGCGGGTTCGAATAATAGGACAGTATGATTTTGTAACTTGCATATATTAAAGAATGTAACTAACAATGTGTGATATGAGTCTGAACTGCGAACTGCACATGGCTTGAGCTACAGTAGGACTGACTGGAAAGTTGTTAGACTGAGTATAAATAGTATTGGTTTGCATTATTGAACAGCCCTAAAACTATCTGATTATTCTTGTAAATGAAAGTTTTATGCACATGTCTGGCGACAATGTCATATTAATAGTTGTAGATTCTACGAGCAATTTGAACATTAATACGTGTTCAAAGAGAAGTTCGTTCGGTTGTACTGAACAGTTAGTGCTGCGAAGAAGTGATGTACTTTGTTCTGAAGATCTGGTCCGCAATAAGCAAGAAATTAAACTTTGCGCAAAAACTTTGATCTCAATATCACGTCAATACAACACATATTTCTAAAATGAAAACAGTAAATACATTATTATATAACATAAACGTTTCCTCGATATGTAGGGGACCTGCAGAGCTAGGCAGACATCGTACGAAATCAGGCATTACCACTCAGTGTGAAGAAACCTCTAAACATCTACAAAAACTTATTTATTGTTAAATAGATAAGGTTTTCAAACAGAGCCGTAGCTAAGAAAATAAGACGCTTCCATCATCTCATCAACAATTTTATAAAGTTGGGCAATTCGTACAGCAAACATCGCGCTAAGGGAAGTAACCAAAGCTGAAGACATCTCATAGATATTTTAATTAGCCTTTCTGGTAATGTAACCGCGCAACAAATAAAATATAATTTAAATTTATTAGTATCAAACAGACGTGTACAACAAATTTTATCCGATAGTAAACATTTTCGGTGGATAAAAGAGGTTTCAAAACCACGCTTAAAAGAGACACATCCACAAGCAAGGCTGAAATTTGCGCAAGATAATATTAGATGGGATCATGAGTGGAATGACGTCGACTTGTGCGCGCCTAATGGTTTCAAATATTATTGGCACAAATTGCGCAAGATCACTGCGATAAGCCTAAATTTTGGTGGCGGTGGTGTAATAGTTTGGGCGGCTTTTACCCCACAACAATTAAACCCCTGTATGTTTTTCTACATGAATGAATTCCAATTCTTATATACAACTCCTGGAATATTGACGAAGGAGGTGTATGCCAATAATAAACAATACTATAGCGTCAAGGAACTAGTATCTGTGATAACGAGGAGTTGGGATGATATTCCTATTTCAATAATGACCGAATTTCTAGACAGGATGAAGATCCAAATGTTTGAAGTTATTTTGAATAAAGGATCTACTATCACCTAATATCTGTGATGTAATAAATTTCTTTAATATTATTTTCTCTTGCATTTAAATTTAAGTTTAATTAAACAACCGCATTTCTGCACATCTGTTTGTATGTGGCTCTAAGGAATGGATTCAATATTATGAAAGCTTTTCAGTTGCGTGGTCTTAAAGTGGTAGTTTAGTTCAATTATATTAACCGTTATCGCTTGCAGTTGTGTGGAGTTTATTTGCATAATGCGGGTAAAAAGGAAGAGTTGAACATTGAGAAACGCGCTGCTGCAATACTCTTCATAGTGAATGTTACATTACAAATAAAGTTAAAGCTTTAAGAATTGCTGTTTTATCGCTGAAATATATCGGGAGCCAAAGTCAAATATAAATCTTAATTTAGAGAGCTATCTTATCTCTCATAGTGTTCTCGTACCTTTAATTCTTATTTGTCCTTACAGTTCTCCGCATTTTTCCATCTCATGCGATTTCTCTGTAGAAATTTCATTTTTTTAAACAGATATAACCTAGTAGACAAACATCTGTTTATTCATCTTCTGACAGATAAAAAGCAGTTGGTGAATTGTTTATCAGTGGGATAAATTTACCCGTTGTTAAATCCTCCCGATAAATGTATATCTATCGGATATTATAACCTCACTTTATATCATGCGTTTGTTTTCATATAGAAATATTCTAAATGAATATGGAGCTCCTTGATGATTTTGGAGATGTTTTTATCGCAGAAGAAGTTCAAGTAATTCAAAACATCGATAATCGCTATTAATTTAGTTTTGTTCTTGACTTACTGCTAACAATCTTGGTTGTTTTATTGCAGTCACCTTTCTCTCAGTTAGTACTAACCTTCAAAAGACAGCTGTTAGAATTTCATGATATTCTATTCATTAGTTTGTGAATTATTGCGCAAAAGAGTCACGCTACTTTTGTTATTTTCAAAACAATGGATCAAAAACAATTTCGTGTTTTAATTTCACACTGCTTCTTGATGGGAAAAATTACCGTTCAAGCGAAGCAATGGCTTGAAAAGTGTTATGGGGACTCCGCTCCATCAGAAACAACAATAAAACGTTGGTTTGCTGACTTCAAACGTGATCGTAGAGACACCCATGATGCAGAACACAGTGGACGTCCAAATGAGGCGGTAACACCAGAATACATAAAAAGAAATCCACAAAATCGTTTTGAATGATCGAAAACTGAAGTTGCGTGAGTTAGCTGACATCGTAAAGATATCAAAAGAACGTATTGGCTTTATATTGCATGAGCATTTGACTATGAGAAAGCTCTGTTCAAAGTGGGTGCTCGCGTTTGCTCGCTGTTCACCAAAAACAAGAACGTGTTGATGTTTCTGAGCAGTGTTTGGCCAGGTTTAAACGTAACAAACCGGAATTTTTGCGTCGATATGTGACAATGGATGGAACATGGATCCATCACTTCACTCCGGAATCAAAACAATCGTCATCTGAGTGGACAGCAACTGGTGAATCTCGTCCAAAGCGCCCGAAAGCACAACAATCGACTGGGAAGGTTATGGCCTAGGTATTTTGGGATGTGCGTGGTGTAATTCATCGACTATCTTGAGAAAGGAAATACCATCAACAGTAAATATTATATAGGGTTATTGGAGCGTTTGAAGGCCGAAATTGCAAAGAAACGACCGCATATGGCAAAGAAAAAATGTTGTTTCAACAAGACAACGCACCGTGTTACAAGTCAATCAAAACAATGCCAAAACTACATGAATTGAACTTGGAATTGCTCCCACATCCACCGTATTCGACAGATTTGGCTCCCAGCGACTACTGGCTGTTCGCAGACCTCAAAAAAATGCTCGCCGCTAAGAAATTTCGCACGAATGAAGAGATTATCGCTGAAACTGAGGCCTATTTTGAGGCAAAAGATAAATCGTTCTACAAAAGTGGTATTGAAATGTTAGAGCGGCACTGGAATGATTGCGTTGCTCTTGATGGAGATTACGTTGATGAATAAAGCTAATTTTGAACCAAAAGAACCGTGTTTTCTTTGTTAGGCCCGGGACTTTTCAGCCCATGTGTCAGATTAATTCTTTAGCGAGTATATGTCATAATATAGGCGGGTCATTTCTTTACATCGCACAAAACACTGTATATTTCATTGTTAGAAATGATAAGAATAGCCAGGTAAAGAAAACTGCGAAATTCCAACTATTGAGCAGTTATATTCTCAATATACTAGCAGGTGGCAGTAAAGAATGTTCAAAGAATTAGATAATTGAAGATTTCCTTTTTCTATAGTACACGTTAATAGTATTATTATTATTATTGCATGGGAATTTAAGTCAATTTCAAAAGTGAGAGAAATATGCAATTCTAAAACAATTCGTTCAAATGCAAACCACCTGATAGAATAACATCCGATAAATTCCCTAATAAAAACTTTCCCAACTAGATAATTCCCTATTATTAGCTAATTACCCACATTATACAATAGAGTACAACTTCTTGCTTCTGCTCGAAATAAATAAGTGGATAAATATTTCAAGCACAACGTTTTATGCAAAGCGATCGAATTCGAGGCTATACTAATTATCGTTCTTTCTCGTCGAATTGCTACGATCCCCTATACTAAAATGTATTCGAACAATTACGAACAGGGGTAAGATGGGGAGATGAAGCTTAGTAATTTCTATTGGGAGCGGCTTCGTACTATAATAGTATTTACCATTAAGTATTGGGGAAGTGCAGCCCGTGCTTACTGCTACTATAATAAAACACGAGCTCGCTTACTGCTGGGGTGGTAGGATTCGCGGTTGTTATGAATTTCATGTCGAATTTCAACCGTAATTGGAATATTGTAGGGTAATAACCGTATTGCGTTCGATAATAGTATGGAGAGTAGATTGATTTCAGATTTAAAACGGGATATAAACTATATATATTGTTGAGGAAAACTATTACTTCTGCAAATTATTAAACAACATCGGTTGTTAATTGAGAAAATGATGGTCATACTAGTTTGACAGTCAGTTCTTCTTTCATTGATTGAAATTTAGAATAACGTGGGAGGAATTATCGGTCTATCACGACAACGATCCACTTATTTTCTTTATTACTTACACAGTTAAATGATGGTGTCGTCAACACATCTATCGCTTGTTATTTATAGTTTGACACAATTTTAATATTCTCTTACTAATTTCTTCTTAAAGTTTTTGCATTAATCTTAACTCTTATAAATGCTTTGCTCTGCTTGGATTCCGCTAACGTGCTTTTGTTTCAAATTCGTTGCATTTCATTTCTTTAGTGTTGAGGTTAGGTGATTGTGCTTGGCAGATTATAATTATTGTTGGCTCTCTCTTCTTCAATCTGTTATTGGAAATATTTGCAGAGGTTCATAAGGTGTATGGGTGGTTGTGGTACTAAAAACTACTTCCGATCCCGACCAGTGACAAGCCAGATGGAACCATACACTGGTCTAAAATTCCTTTATATTATTCCTTTCTAATTTCCTATCCCATTCACAGAAAAACATGCCTATACAATCGCTGCACTTCCAGCGAGCTTTACAAATACTATTTGTGGCGACATTTTTCTCTTTAGATGTTCTTCGCCCAAAAATTCTCCATTTGCTGTTAGAACTTGGATTCGTCGCTACCTTTACGATGTTGTGGGGTCAACGTTTGCGTGTTTCGGTATTTAATAACTGAGATTAAATTAATCTCACATTTAAAAGAATTTATCTGTAAGTAAGTAGGGATATCTACTTAAAAAAAAAATAAGAATCAAACGCCATCTGCCGAAACATACAGATCATTTCCGTAATACTGTTTTTCATTTTTATTTTCTCGCGTACCAACGGGAATATTACAAGTTTCGACGTTCTCCAGCTAAAATACACGTCTGAATAAACCAACTCCTCCCCTTCCAGACGTTTGCGTTTCGCGTCGGTATGAAAGCAAATTCTACCACTTTATTGGATCTTTTCGAATTCGAAGCTCTTAAAACTCGCGATAAAGCAAAACGTAAGAAAGAAAAGGAATTGGTCGTTCGCCAAACGGGCGAGAGGAACAGCAAGCCGTCGCTGTTTTATCGTCGCGCATAATTTATACAATGTTTAGAGGGACTAATATGGTTCATTATTCGTCTTTTCGCGTATTTACAGCGTCCTCTCTCCTTATTTAAATTACTCTTGTTAAGTTTTATGGGCGCGCCGTGATATATATTTTAAGTTCGCGTTCGCGTTTATGTAGTGTAAAATGTAGTAAAGCGACTCAATTTTCGGTAACCATGCTAATGTGCACTTCGCCAGAGTTGAAATTGTCGCAGCTAAATGCATAACGGGGAAAATATTGGCGTTACGCTTTGTTAGCTGTAGTATAATATATTTGGTATTTTAGTGTTTACTTCATCTACCATCTGTTTCAAATTAAATAAAAGTTTCACAAATCTTCGATCGTTTGTAGGGAATTTAATATCTCTAATGATTATTAAAACAAACGTTTTTGATCGAATCGACCACACCGTGCTTATTAATAAATTCGACAATATTGGATTTTCGTCTTCTCTTTTATCTTTATTCCAATCGTATCTTCTTGATAGAAAGCAATTTGTGACATACATGGGATTTGAATCTGATTACTTCACGCCGAGCTCTGGAGTTCCTCAGGGGAGTAACTTGGGTCCACTTCTGTTCCTCATATATATAAATGATTTGTGCTATCAACTGAACTGTTCGAAGTTGTTATACGCAGATGACTTGAAGTTGTATACAACAATTATTAATTCTCAGGATTGCAATTATTTGCAAAGCCAACAACAAACTAACAGTTAATGTAAGCAAATGCAAAATTGTCACCTACATTCGTAAGACGACTCCAATTATATATACCTATCACTTGGCTGGATCTTCTTTACCTAGAGAGACCTCAATGAGGGACTTGGGCGTAGTCTTTGACTCAAGACTGACCTTTATAGAGCATATATCCAGTATTTGTACATCAGCGTTGAGTATGTTAGGATTCATTATACGTGTTACACGACCATTTGCTTCTATAACAGCCATTCTTCCTCTTTTTTTCGCTTTTGTTCGGTCTCGACTGGAGTATGCGTCCTTGGTCTGGTCACCTATGTACATCTATCAGATACATCTTTTAGAGCAGATTCAGAGAAGGTGTTTGAAGTTCTTGTACTTTAAAAAATTTAATACTTACCCGATAAGAGGATTTAGCCACAATGCTCTGCTCGAGGCATTTAATATTGATTCATTAGAACTACGTCGAAAACAGGCTGAGTGTAAATTCCTATTTACTTCACTTCGTAATGGTCTTGGTGTCCCTGAGTTGTTGAGTAAAATCAACTTCATTGTACCACGTTCAGGATCGAGGCAAACAAATACATTTTACTGTTTCGCACGTAGAACAAACATCGCCATCAGGTCCCCAATACATAGATTGTGTAGCAACTTCAACTCTGTGGAGTTTGCCGAGTTGGATATACATACCTGCACTTTACCGTCCCTTTTGACGGCATGTAGACTGCGGGTGTGTTACACTTAGTTGAATAATTTTTCCGTTCTCTCCTTTTTCCTAACCACTGGTAAACTACATTTTTTTTTTAATTTAAATTAAAGCAACTAGTAACTAAGTTTTGTAATTTGACATACTTTAATTTTATGTTACTTATAATATTTGCTTGTGTACATTTCTTATTTAACTTTGCCTTGTAATTGGATATTTGTATCTGTTGGGCATTAAATATTATTATTATTATTATTATAGTGCATGCAGTTATTTCCTACATTTTCATACTTTTAAGCAGAATCTGTTTAATTACAATATTTTATAAATACATATTTTATAGCTGAACCATGAAAGTTTTGAGAGTTGACTATTTTACACTTTGTTATTACCTTTATGGGAGCGCAACGTACAATAGAAACCATATGGATGTGCTGGACCACATACAGAGCTATTTTATGTTTTAATGCATTCGAACCATAAATTAGATTCCATTTTCAATTTTAGACAAATTGCGTTATACTTAATGTAATTTCTATTTCCTATGTCGTGTATTCTAATATACAGAGTATTTGAACATCAAACTACACAATGCTGTGTTGAATAACATGTAATAGTTGCAAAAATATTGATTTAATAGCTATGTCAAATTAAGTTCAAAGAAACTGACACTGATAATTACTCTCGGCAAAGTGGGAAAAGTTATAGCGCAGTGCGGAGAACAACGTGGAGGGGCCGAACGGTCGGATCAAGGCGAATGTTCAGTAATGTTTACTAGTGTTGAGCGATACCGTGGTTTTTAAGTCACGTCGTAAATAGTGATCGTGATTTATAAATACCGGTGATTATAAACGGTGAACGTTATCACGGTTATGACTCATATATCCAGTATATCGTATCCCTTGTAACGAGATACGGTCGAATGCATAGAAATTTTCGGCTATTTGAATAAGCTTGGTATTCAAATGTCACCTAAGCATAAGTGTCATTAATTCTAATGAGAGCCATATTTATACAATAATATTTTTTAGAAGAAAACAATTTTTATCTACTTTTTCTGTATTCCAAAATAGGTATAATTTATAAGATTAGTCTGAGTATTTTATATACTACATGGCAAGAGGCCATATATATTTTTCTGGATGTGAAGGCTACAATACACATTTTAATTATCGTTATGTCAGGTATAATTTTTATGTATTCAAACACAAGTTTTAATACTCAAGAATTTACAAACGGTAACAATAACGACACCAACACTTGCATTAACACATGGGCTGAAAAGTTCCGGGCCTAACACATAGATGACGCTAATTTTATTGCAGTCACCTTTCTCTCAGTTAGTACTAACCCCCAAAAGACAGCTGTTCAAATTTCATGATATTCTATTCATTAGTTTGTGAGTTATTGTGCTAAGAGTCACCCTACTTTTGTTATTTTCAAATCAATGGATCAAAAACAATTACGTATTTTTAATTTTACACTGCTTCTTGATGAGAAAAAATACCGTTCAAGCGAAGCAATGGCTTGAAAAGTGTTATGGGGACTTCGCTCCATCAGAGACAACAATAAAACGTTGGTTTGCTGACTTCAAACGTGATCGTAGAGACACCGATGATGCAGAACGCAGTGGACGTCCGAATGACGCGGGAACACCAGAAAAAATCAAAAACATCCACAAAATCGTTTTGAATGATCGAAAAGTGAAGTTGCGTGAGTTAGCTGACATCGTAAAGATATCAAAAGAACGTATTGGCTTTATATTGCATGAGCATTTGACTATGAGAAAGCTCTGTTCAAAGTGGGTGCCGCGTTTGTTCGCTGTTGACCAAAAACAAGAACGTGTTGATGATTCTAAGCAGTGTTTGGCCGTGTTTAAACGTAACAAACCGGAATTTTTGCGTCGATATGTGACAATGGATGAAACATGGATCCATCACTTCACTCCGGAATCAAAATGATCGTCATCTGAGTGAACAGCAACTGGTGAATCTCGTCCAAAGTCCCCGAAAGCACAACAATCGGCTGGAAAGGTTATGGCCTCGGTATTTTGGGATGTGCGTGTTGTAATATTCATCGACTATCTTGAGAAAGGAAATACCATCAACAGTGAATATTATATAGCGTTATTGGAGCGTTTGAAGGCCGAAATTGCAAAGAAACGACCGCATATGGCAAAGAAAAAAATGTTGTTTCATCAAGACAACGCACCGTGTCACAAGTCAATCAAAACAATGGCAAAACTACATGAATTGAACTTCGAATTGCTCCCACATCCACCGTATTCGCCAGATTTGGCTCCCAGCGACTACTGGCTGTTCGCAGACCTCAAAAAAATGCTCGCCGGTAAGAAATTTCGCACGAATGAAGAGGTTATCGCTGAAACTGAGGCCTATTTTGAGGCAAAAGATAAATCGTTCTACAAAAGTGGTATTGAAATGTTAGAGCGGCGCTGGAATGATTGCGTTGGTCTTGATGGAGATTACGTTGATGAATAAAGCTAATTTTGAACCAAAAAAACCGTGTTTTCTGTGTTAGGCTCGGGACTTTTCAGCCCATGTGTTATATACACTGATAGAAAATATTAAATTATTATCAGTAATTTTATGTCTGCATTTGATTAGTCTAGACATCGTCTAGGAAACGCATAGAAAATGGATACGGAGAGAAAAAACTACATATTATACACATTATTTTGTATTTCTTCTTGTATTTTATGAGGAGTTTATTTATACTTTAAAATACACATATACAATATAGGTACACATGAACGTCAGTCTGAAGAAGGTTAAGTCGTACTTTTAATAGACTCTATATTACTGCAAAAAAATAAATTTAGATGTTTTGTGATAAATTCGTTAAATAGAAATTGTCAATTATGTATAAATATACTTTAAAGTCAAGTATTTAAATTAAGATTTTTTGTACCGTATTGTTTATCGTCTCTTAAATTTAAAAAAAGTATTTCACATATCTATTTTTAAATATTTATTCTATTTACATATTTACCCATAACACAATATAAAAAAAGACAAAGATCGAGTTCATGTATATTTATACTAAAACTTTTAAATTTAATATAAGCTGCAAATCTATCTGTCTTATCTTTATAAGAATATAGGGTATTTCGTTAAATATTCACTCAGATACGTGCATGACTATGTTTCTCAATACTAAATAAAATATTTGTAAACATAAAAATGTTATACCAACTTATGTATTGCAGTAAAGGTATTTTTATTTTGTGTTGAAATGATAATTTGAATTTTTAGCATTACATTGCTTTATTAGGTATAACAATACATCTTTGCTTTCAAATAAAAATAATTAGATATACCTCAAGTTATTTATTGTAAATTAAATGGCAATATTATATATGTATGTATTAGCAAGGGTGGATGTTTGCTTCAGACATTAGTAGATACTGGTGAAGATCATTTGTTAGACCACATGGTAATTCACGTAATGTATTTACTTATTCACGTATGTATCCCCAGCTTCATGAGAGAGCATAGACGATGCGGACGCCGGAATGTTTATACATAAAATAATGATAAAAAGTATGTTATATAACCTGCTAAAACACTTACTATTTTTAAAAAGTTTCCACGAAATCATAAACTGGGTGGCGTCTATTAAATATTACAATCATTAAATATATTTACACACTTTTTTTCAGTCAAATCGAATCATTTTGTAATTTTTCAATTCCTTCCGCTAGTCCATAGTAGTTTTTGCGAATACTTTCTGAATCACATTTTACCTGACTATCTTGAAACATTTTCTGGTTTTTCTTGATAGTTTTAGAGTGTTTTATACTTTTTAGATGGTGTTCGTATTTCCATTTGTTCGTACATTCCAAATAATTGTCGCATTTTACACATTTAATTCTATCGTCTTCGTATTCTAAATCCAGCATACTTGCTATTACGCTTTCTAGTATATTCGAAATACGCCGTTTCTGAAACGTAGGTAAATGCGACCAGTTGAATAATGCTGAACAAACTTGTTTAGCAGCATGTGCTATCTATCTATCGACTACCCTTCATCGCGTAATGTTAGAATGGCTGAATATTTTTCAATTGATATTTTAAAATTACACTATATTCAAAATACATTTTCGGGTATCTTTATATATTTTATTTTTTGGAATCGTTTCGTTTTACAAACAATTAGTGTATCCCTTCCTATTCTAACACAGAACTCAAGATTAGCAAGAGAATTGTAATTCATATTTTATTCGCGTTCTTAGTCATTTAACGCCATTAATTTTATTGACAGCTTCTTTATTGAATTTCTTAAAAATGCAGAACTACGGTAAATAAAAGTACTTTTGCATGATGTAGGTAAGAAACAGATGCAGAAACAACTGTACAATATATTAACAGATTCAAGCTGTCCAATGGTAGCCCGCATCTGAAATTTCACGGTCTTTGCTTTTAATCGTATACCTACACTTGTTTGAGATACCGACAACAGATGTCAAGATGTTTATTACTTAAGCAGGGTTACGCGAAAGAATCCCGTTATTGAGAAGGCTATTTGTCACAGTTAATGTTAGAAATTGCGATTACTATGCTCGCTGGTAACATTAAATTATTATAGTATTATAATATGCACGGGCTTGGCTGCGTAAGCTGCATGTGCCACTCATTTCGTCCAAATTCCAAGTTCGGTTAGCTTACAAAAATGCGTATTACGAAGAATACGAGGTCCAGAAGTTCGTGAAATGGAGGGGATGAAGTGGGGATAGGGGTGCTCGCTAGGTGTCGTTCTGATTCGCGACTCATCATTAGTATACAAGTTAAGTTGCAGCCCTATAGCGTCAGTCGTTTACGAATAGTTGCCTGCTAAACAAGTCAATCCGGAAGAAAACTGAAACTATGGAGGAAATTGAACACCGTGCTGTGTTTCTTACAAAGCAAGGAAAGAACGGTCAAACCATATTGAATGAAATTGAAACCGTTTATGGGGAACAGTGCCCTAGTAAATCAATGATTTATAAGTGGCATGGTCCTTTTAAACATGGTCGGGAGTCGATTGAAGACGACCCCCTCTCAGGACGGCCAGTTGAGGTCACCACATCAGACATTGTCGAAAAAGTGCAAAAATTTCTACTGCAAGATGCCCGTTTGAAGAAAAAACAATTATCTGAATTAGTTGGAGTATCAGATACCACCATTTTGCGTATCCTACATGACCACCTGGGCATGACAAAAGTCAGTGCAAGATGGGTACCGAGAATGCTCACGCCGCTGCAGAAACAGCAGCGCGTCTGTGCGTCCAAACAATTTTTGGAGCTGTGTGGAGACAAACGTGCACAGATTTTGGAGCGGATTGTTACCGGAGATGAAACATGGCATAAAGAGGGGACACCACCGCCAAAGAAATTCAAAGTGTCAGAATCGGCTGGAAAGTTGATGGCTTCTTTTTTTTGGATTGTGAGGGGATATTATTGATTGATTACAAAGAGAACGGTAGGAGCATAGCCGGAGAATATTACGCAGCGATATTAGAAAAATTAAAGGAGGCCATCAAGGAAAAACATCGAGGAAAATTGCAAGACAATGCGCCGGTTCACAAGAGCAAAGTTGCAATGACTGCTCTGCACAAGCATGGCTTTCAATCAATAGTCCATCCACCGTACAGTCCAGACCTGGCACCTAGTGATTCTTATTTGTTCCCCTATTTAAAAAAAAGACTTACGTGGAAGAAAATTCTCCCACGACAATGAGGTAAAGGAGGCAATTTTAGCCCATTTTGAGGCGAAAGATAAAAAATATTTTTATGATGGTTTAGAAAAATTAATTCATAGATCTAATAAATGTATTGTGCTTAAGGGTGATTATATTGAAAAGGAAAAATAGATTTATTGTTTTATTTTATTTAAAACGCTTTCATTCCACGAACTTCTGGATCTCCCCTCGCAGATTACGCTTTAAACCCTCGAAACTATTTCTTACTTAGAAGCACTATAACCAAACGCAATAACCTGTTCCGTTGTAACGAATATACTTCGATGCCTTATTGTGACGCCACTGAAGACCACCTTTGTCGTAGAGAATGTTGGGCGGTTCTTGTTTTCCGTTTATAGCGTGTGTATCAACTTTCTTAGCGTACGTAAGCAGATATAATGCCGCTTACACTCTTAAATAATAGGATGACTGAGCTAATAATCTTTAAGTATTCCTTAATAAGTACGTGCTATCTTAACTTATGGATTAACTCATCCCGGTTTCTTCACCTCGTCGTCGACCAAAAAAGGACAAATGTTAATTTAAGTTCTTAACGTAGCTTCCGAACGCATTGGCTAAGAACAAGATGCAGGATAACAATCACAATGTTTTGATTACGTTTTGTAAACGTTGAGGAAATCAATAGATACCTCGGTTCGCTTATCTACACCTTTACGCAAACTCTATTAATAATGCGTCTCCTATCTCTAAAAATATATAACCGTTAGTAATAATAGTGTAGTAAGAAATTCTTCCTTCAATTTTACTTCACGGGGATGTGAATAGATCTAAAATTAGTATTAGGATTATCTAACTGTTACTGTTGTTAACACTATTACTGTAAAAAAAAATCAAAGCGCTCATTCTAGCGCAATAACTTCTTCTTCTTCTAATAGTTCCTATCCGTTTCGGACGTTGACTACCACGCATCCTATTTTAACCATGTTCGTTGCTGCTCGGAATAATTCAGTCGTATTTATACCGAACCAGGTTCTGAGATTTTTCAACCAAGAAATTGGTCTTCTACCGGTATCTCTTTTTCCCATTACCTTTTCCTATAAAATATTCTGCAATAGATGAAATCTGCTCTCGGTTTTCGTTATGTAATCTTCTATTCGTAGTGTATATTTGTAATTACATGTATTGTTAATGAAAGCAGTGTGTTCATAGATATACATATATATATACATATAAATAAGTATCAATATGAAAACGATTGAATTAACAAACAAAATAGAAATGTTTAGAGCACTTAGCATGTATGCCGCCAACTAAATAAGTGCACCAAATTTAAGACTACAGATTTCTTTAGACGCCTAAAAGTTCACACATCCAAGACAAGAATCTAGCCCCGAAAAAACCTTATCTATTACTATAAAGACTATCAAAAATTGGTACTTCTGGGAATATCCAAACTTTTATGAGCAATATTGTAGGGAAACAGATAACGGGAAACAAAGCGCATTCTTCATGCTACAATTCTGAAAGAAATATGTATATGCGTAACCGTACAACGCTTTTATTTTTAAATCAATGTTTCCAACTCGCCCATCCATACATATATTTAGACGGGAGAAAAATGAACGACTACAGCGCCGCAAACAAGAAAGAAAAAAGTGTATTATGTTACCACGGATAGCGGAGCTACATAGAACCAACATAGAGTTCGAAACTCTTCATGAATGTTTCTTAATTTAGGTAACAATTGTAGACACAGCGGGACGCTCCACAGCCACACAATACACGACAAGTGGGGTCGGTCGTACGGAGACTCGAGCAGCTGGGTTTCGTTCACCTTTGGGCCGTAGCCGCACAGAAGGCGCGTATTTACAAATCCAACGATGGTGGTTCCGTCGTGCATCTCCGTCAATTACCTCGACAAGTATTTGGAGAATGTAATTGATAAATTACTGGCGCAATATCTGGAGAGGTTGGTGGCGGGCGAATACGTAATGTTATTGGTTATTGATTGACGAGTTCAGGAGTTTCTTAGTCGATATAAGTAAGTATGTAAGCGCGTATAATCAATTATCAAGTCTAAAAGCTGTTGGTCCGTATGAGATTTTTTAAATTTATTCATTCGTAAGACCACGTGCTTTAGAAAATTATATACTGTCTTGTAGAATAATTGTGGGATTTATCTGCAACCAACGTATGATTATTTAGCGAGGTGTAAGATGTAAATTCACACGCTGCGTGATTAAGGAACGTACTTTATTTTAAATCTAAACATAATTACATAAAAGTCTTGGATATACTGCAGAAGTTTGTTGTATTAGATTTCTCTGAAATCATGATATTCATAATATAATTTCTACACAGGGAAGTTTGCCTCCCCGTATCTACGTATCTACGGACTTGACCAGCGCATTCTTCTGATATCAATCCTGCCGGTTACTGACTTTGGGAACTATCTAGGAACTAGTTCTTCTTAACACCCGTACGGCTCGCAACGACCTGAAAAGTTTAGTTTCACAATAAATTGAGAATATTCAACAACGTAGAAGAAAGACTTGCTTCTTGAAGAAATGAAAATGTTGATTTGTGTAATAATTCTTAAATGTATTAATTCATAAAATTAAGCATATTAAGCCAATGGTATTGAAAAGGGAAACAACTTAGTTTTGGTCTAGTTTCACTTTCTGTTAGCAATGATGCATCGTACCCTTACACAACAATAATGCTGGTTATTCTTTTTACCTTTCAATTTTATTTAGTTGAAATTTTTGTTTGAGAAAATGATGTCAGGGTGTTGAAGAAAAAATTATCATTTTTTATTATTTATTTTAATTAAATATGCAATGTATGGTAGCTAATTTTTTCATGTCTAGAAATAGATTTCTAAATTTTAGAAGGTTTTAGTTCAAATTTTAGTTAGTCTTACGTTTGTTTTCGTCTTCTGACCAAAAGGTATATAATTCATATGTTTTCTTTTTCCTTCTATATATTTTTTTTTTCTAGTCATTTATTGTTTTTGTATTACCCTTATTCCACAGGTATAGCAGTAAACTCCACTCACACAAATTAATGAATTATGCGGAAGGCAGCGTTTCGAGAGCACGTGGGCTCTCATTGTCAACCGTGTTACCATCGGTACCTGTGAATTGTACATCCACACACTCCTTGCAATCGTCATACCCTTATTTGTTTCCTCAAACTTTGTTGTTAAAAATTAGTACAGAATATCGGTTTTGTCAAATATATTTTTAAAAAAGTCGCAACTAGATTAAACAGTTATTGCATCAAAAAATATACGTAATTCGATGTATTGGATGTTTTGATGTATCATATAACCAAGGACGGGATGATATGCAAAGAAACATGCTACTGTTGTAAAAATGTACATAGATATGCCTAAATATGTAATTTGTGCAATTATCAATTAATGCTAATTGACTTTAATCAGTGTAGTATGTCTGCATATCGATTACTTATCGATACTTAAAGATATTCAAAAAATAAAACATATGCATTTTGCATATAATCCAGCCTGTATATATAACTGTAATAGATCTTATTTAAAACTGCTACTTAATTAACTTTGAGCCTGTCTATCAAGACCAATGAGTAGGGTCCATAATCAATGAATACAATGTGTCAAGATCAATGTAGAGGTGCCTCTACAAGGCCAAGATTGGGTAGTGTGGCAAGGTTATAGTATTAAGGTGGATGAGAATCAGGTCAAGGTCAATTGTGAGATTCCAGAATCTAGGGGATAGGATTACGCCATTGAGGAAGTAGTATAGCAAAGTGGAGGTCAAGGTGCAGGCTATCGCCGGATATAAGGATGAAAATGAAGTTCAACAGCCGGTATATAAGTTTGAAATTAGCGTGAAGATTAAGGTCATGCTTTTTGTCAGTGGCCAACGCGGATGACTACTCAAAGTTGTTGTGTGAAGGTTGTGTTGGTGATGATGTTTGAAAAGTAGATACTCGACGAATAGGCAGGTGTACCTTCTTGAGGTTTATTTTCTGTTAGTCTCTGATAAAGTTTTACATTTATTTTGACCAAAGTAAAATAATGTTGTTGTTGTTGTGCTAATACGGGTACCTCTCAGTTCTTTTTTGAGTGGCCAAAACGTGTAGTGGCACGGTGACAGATCAAGGCTGTAGGGCGGATGGTTCAGTGTTTCCCAATGAATTTTATTCAATTTATTTAGGGTCAATGCAGCTTTACGTAGCCGAGCACTGTCACGGAGCAGAATCGCACTTTAGATAGGGATTTCTCGCCATTTTCGTCGTTAGACCAGTTTCACTTCATCAGGCAGTTGGAAGTAGTACGCGTCATTAACTGTACGTCCTTCGTGGAGAAAATCAGTGAGCAACCGTTGCTAGAATTGGAGGCTCGCATGGCTTTCGTTTTCCACTGATTCTTGGCCCATCGAAAATTTTGTTGTGCCAGTCGTAGACTTGGGTGCTTGAAGTCTTTTTTTTTCGGCGAACTATGCAGTTATTCGCCACCAAATTACAAAATAATACGTACAAAAATTTAATAATAATACGTTGCCCAACAGACGTGTGCACCTCTCAGGCTCAGATCTGAGCGATTCTACTAACAACTCATGTGCCCTGACGAACCGAACCGGTTTACTCCCCTCCACCTTACATATTAAAATAACAACATATATCAAAACGTCACGCCACTCACTTCACCCAGAGGGCGTTAAAAAGGAAAGTCCGGTTCATCTTTGATTCGCCCTGGTAGATAACGAGACACTGGCCTTGGTGGAAATTGTATTGTACTGAGTGTACCACAAGTCTTCTTCAATTTGTTTTGTTCACTGCGCGAACCCAATCTTCGAGGGGGGAGTTAGCCTCGTTCTAGGAAATTTAGTGGCTATAGAGTGTTTTACAAAAATTTCTCTATTTTCACCTAAACAGACAGAACTGCCGTTATTGGAGCTCAACAAATTCAAAACAGAAGCATGAGAGGCCACTCGCCAAAGATTACTCTTTGGGTTGCAATGTCCTGAAAAAATAAAAACGATAGTTTTATATTAATATTAATTTAATTGGTAAGAACTTGGCTTTAATAACATTGCGTCTCCTGAAATATTACGATATATCTACAGACATTGCGACATCTAGGTATTAAAAGCGATTTGAACCCACATTCAGTGTCGTGGTGCAGTTGATAGTACAACGCGCCAGTAACGCAGAGGTCGTATGTTCAAATCCTACCGTGACTGACATTTTTTTAGTAATTTAAAAACATTGGTTAAATGCGAGGAAATGATTACTGATCTGTTTTTGCATTATCCACGAAGAGTTCGTATCCCCTGTTCAGACGATTTATATAAAATTCTATTGTAACTTCCTAAGGATGCCAAAAGGGAATATGTAGGGGAATGACTGAGTTCTCCACCATAATAATCCGAGGCCACACACTACATCATACCGCAGTCTTTTTACGAAAAGCGCCTTGACCATTGTTATCTTTTCAAAAGTGAAAATTAAGTTGAAGGGGGGAGGACTTGACGGGATGGAAGAGATTAAAGCTGTAGACGGTGAAGAACATGATAAAATAAGACATCCATAATGCATTCTCCTTGCGACAGGAGCAGTGGGATCGTTGTTATCACACCCAATGGGACTACCTTGAAGGTAACGTGAATAAATGAAATCATTTATCGTAAGATTTCGTGAACGTTTGGGTGTCGTCTCGTACATACTGTAATAATTTCAATTTACGTTCTTGCAATTGTAAACACAAATCGTTAATAACGTAACATGTTAATCCTCTCGAGCGAAGAACACGCTGTTGCTTCGCGTGGCACTCTAACAAAGCAGATGCTAATCAATCAACTACTGCTACCATAACTGTCATATTGATTCAGAGCATTGCGCACAGTGACAGTGTAAAATTACAAGTGTAATTGTCGCTGTATCCTGCCGTATTCATTACCAATTTATTATCTGTCCTTTAGTACACGATCATATTGGCGAACTCACCTGTTCGACCCTTATACGGGTATACCGGTGTTTCTTGTGATTACTGCGTCTTAATTTGTGCTTATTCCTTATCCGCTATCTTTATGCAGTTCATCAAATTGCAACATACCGAGTGAATAAGTGAATAAAGAATATCCACAGAAAGGACACCGGATGCGAAACGTGTTACTACTATGTAGTAACGCTGTGGGTGATTTGATGCTCAGTGATTAAAACCAAACATAAAATTAGTTACATAAATGCGGGCTTCTCTTTCAGAGGTGCCCGATGTTTGAATGTTTAATCTTATTATTTTCAAAGAAAACAAACTAAGTTATCATTTAATCAGTTTCAGCGTATTACGTAATTACCGGTATAAGAGGTATGAGACTATTTGAATTGATTAGAAGATTAAGACGGTTAAGAACGTTCCTTACGAGGGATGTCCTTTAAGTTTTGCATACTAGGACATAGAGCGCACTATTAACCAATTGCCACTACTAAAAATTAGCCTTAATTTTTAGTTAACCTAAATCCAAAGTTTCAGCGTGATACGTGTAGTATTGTAGCTACAACGAACTTTCAAAGTGGACAAGCCTAGTTGGCTTTTGCTTTCGACAAGGAAGCACCACATAAGTCAACAATTTCTCATTGGTGTGGAGAATTCAAATGTGGACGGATGAGTCTTAGCGACGAGCTAAGAGCGGGTGCATAAAGAACAGCAGTCACTCAAGAAAATGTCGATGCTCTGCACAAAATCATCAACCAAGATCGAAATTTGACATATCACGGGATTGAGGCATCATTAAGGCCTTAATGGCATTAATCGCCTCAATTCAAAAAAATTTGCATGAAGAATTGTGGGTAAAGAATTAGTTTACCGCTAAATACCGCATCTAGTAGCTAGTGTGAATTGGTGTCAAAAAACTGTAGACTCCTTGAACGCCAGAAACTCTAGAAACGTGTACAATATCGTCGGTGATGATGGATCTTGGTTTTACTGATACGAGCCCGAAAATAAACTCCAGTCGTCTGTTTGGATGTTCCAATGTTAAAAGATGGTCAAGACATTTCTTTCGAAAATATGTCACTTAACAACAATTCCTATATATGATCAAACAACTGTTACTGCCGATTAGTATACAACCATTTGTAGGCCGCAACAAAGCACCGACAAACGAATGGAATAACTGCTTTCACAATTGGATCCAGCGCATTCAAAAGTGGAGAATACTTAGAAAAAAAAATAAAGTCTTTAAAAACTATCTATTGTTTTATTTCAGCTGTATATGCAAAACTTAAAAGACAACCCTCGTACAAAACTTTTTTTAGTATTGGAAAATATACGTTTCTTTTAATTGTACGAGTTCCTAAAATTATTGCTCATGGAATGAGCAACAAACTTACTCTAGAAAGAATAGATAACACTTGAGAAACTCCTGGTCTGCCACCTTTTGTTACAAATCAGAGCTGGTGGCTCAGTACCTTGCACGCTTGTCTATCAGCCTCGGGACCCCGGGTTTGAACTCCGAGGTTGTTTTTTTCTCTGGGTGGGAATTTTCTTTGCTTTCCTTACTCCATGGTGAATGCTAGGAACAAATACCATAAGACGCATCTCAACCGCAGGCGTAATAGTTATACACGTCCGGCCAATTGCACCTGTAACTGGAGAAAGCTGTTGGGGGACACGAAGGCATGGATTATTATTATTAAATTATCACCTTTTGTCTTCAACAATTTGCTCGTCACAATATTTAAATGTCATGGCTCTCCTTTCGTTGCATATTGCATCTCTACAGGCTTTTAAAGTTTTTAAATTTTTTCTCCCGCTGCCACAACTTACTACTATAGCAGTCATTTTTAGAATGTCATTATGTATCGGCATTTATACCTTTCTTAGAAGAATCCTTATTATAGTTCAATTATGTGCAGATGGTTTAAACAAAACTTCGATTCACTGCAAATTCAAAACATTTGAACAATTTCTATTTCATGTTAAATTCTCTGTATTAACATTACCCATGCCTGTTTCTAAAAAGTTTTTAGTTATTTCAACTTTCTTTTAATAATTAAATCATTAATTATATCAATAGCATGTTATGCAAATGACAGTTTAACCATTCTGACCTTAAATTTATGTCACTATTAATAATGTTTAATTTAAATTCTTATGAAAATATATAACACATAAGGCCATGGTCCATTGCAGCTAAACTAGCGGCTTTGGAATATATTCGTGAGTTTTTATCAAGGATCGCCCAGGGTACCAAGAATAAGGAAATAGATTAAGCAATTTATCTACATAGTTAGATGCTGGCGTTCTTAAGAGTTTCTGTTTATCGCCGTACTACCCTTTGTCAATTAGAAAAGATAACATACTCAGTGTGTTCAAAAATTAAAATAAACAATGTATGGTGTCGTGAATTTAATTTTATTTTGTGATAAGAGATCTTCTAAACAGCGAGCAATTCATGCAGTTATTTACAAACTTGTGCAATACAACGAAAATCTTTATTTTCAGTGGTATTTTAGATTTTAGGTATTTTGAATATATCGACTTGGTTATATTAACCTTATACAACATCACAAACCATATAAACATATCAATATACATCCTACACTCAAGTCATATCATTATATGTACTTCAAACCTCATAGAACAGTTTCTGCACTACTGATTAATAATCTTCTTGTTACGTGATAGTAGCTTCGACTTGTTCACTTAGTTTATAAAACAGGAACAACTTTACCTTATAGAATCATTTCTTTCTTCTTTCTCGTGCAGGTGGCAAACAGGTTGGTTATAATTTCTAATTGAAAAATATAAATTCTCTACTTACTGGCAATTTAGCCGTCAGTGCGCAGATGCAGTACGAAAATTACACAACTGCGCCCTCCTCAAACACTTCTATTATATCCTTCAATTTACTGCTGCTCTTAATCGAATCAGTAGGCTATGGGACGAAAGAAAAAAGGCGAAAGCTCGATAAACCGACGATAATACCACATTCACTTGTATCGTACGTGCTATTAAAATGTCCTATCCATGTGCTATGACGTTATTAATTTTTAAATAAACGCGTAACATATAGTATTAAACGTGTTGTCTATAATGAAATGTTAACGCTATCGGTGATTGCTACATGTAGAAATATTAATCAGGAATTAGAACGCCGAGAAATGAAATATCAAGAAAATTACACGTGCAGCAAGGTGTGCGGACTGTGTATTAGAGGAAAAAATCCTGGTAAATTCGATGCGAAATACAAAAACGAAGAAATAAAAGGACGGAATGAAAAATAAACGAAGCTCATGTCGATCAATACACTTACGATGTAATTGTCGATAGTGCCGAAGAACCGGTTTGCTCCACGTGTAAACCGTATAGGTACTTGCTGTAGTGCTTACGAGTCATATTGCGCAATGTACAAAGGCGATTTGATAAATTATTCACTTAATTAAAGAAAAAGTAAAGTTACGTTGCTCTGTTGCAATTATTTTCACGTCTTTATCGTTGGCTTGATTTAGTAAGGTATTTGCCAACCAACCACTATAAAGCTTTTCCAAGTATACATCTTAGAATATTTGTATATTACTTATGAAAAAATTGAGTACTTAATAAAATTTTGTAAAACACAGATTATAACACTAAAATGCAAAAGAAGTAAAAATTGTATTACCCTACAGAGTACATACTATGTTCTGTTTATGGAATGACGGTTGCAAGGACTGTGTGGATGTACAATTCACAGGTATAACAGTAAACTCCACTCACACAAATTTATTAACTATGCGGAACGCAGCGTTTCGAGCACGTGGGCTCTCATTGTCAACCAGTCGGTAACACGGTTGACAATGAGAGCCCACGTGCTCTCGAAACTCTGCGGTCCGCATAATTACTAAATTTGCGGGAGTGGCGTTTAATGCGATACCTGGGGATTCTGTTTATGGCCTAACAAACCGATTCTGTTCAAAACGGTCGTTCTCAACATCAAACATATTTAACGATTCTAATATTTAATGGATGCCACCCAGTTTGTGATTTTGTGGAGACCTCTTAAAACAGTAAGTGATTCAGCACGTTATATAATATATTTTATATCATTATTTTGTGTGCAAACATTCCTGCCTCCGCATCATCATAAACTATGCAAGTTCGTGAACGTTACTGAACACTCGGCTTGATACGCTCGCTCGATCCCTCTAAGTTGTTCTCCGCACTGCACTGTAACTTTCCCCACTTTGCCGAGACTATTCATTACCTCTTCAATATCATGAAATATTTAAATTTTCACTAGTTCGGTTTGCGGTAAGAGAACTGCTTCTACATCGAAAGCATGGCGAATGGAAAAGTGGAAAAAATACTTTGGAGAGATGGCTCTAATTTCGAAGTGCTTGGATAGAAGCAGGTCTAGGCACGAGAAAATGGTGCCCAAGAGTAAGCCACGGGGGTGGTTTTAAAATTTACAAATAAAGCCTCATCCGCTTCAAAAAAAGCTTTCTCCGCAACCATTCCATCTTCCAAGTGTTTCTTGTGTTTCGCCAATGTCTGAGAAATTTTAAATAACGCGGCCGTTGCAGATCTTGATCGCTTGGCTAGTCTCGTGAACATGCTTTGTTCTTTTTTCAAATCATGCACTTTTCATTTTTTTAATTCACTCTTTTCATAGATTTTATGATGCTTATATTCCCATGCTTAGGCATTGCAACTGATGCTATAAATATAAAATAATACCACGCAGATTCTAGTGAGGCGGCGCTTTATCTAAAGACTTTATATCGCTTTCCAATTAGTACTGAGACTGGCTCCGGCTGCCGCAGTCGCTGTATTCATATCGACGCCGACGAAGTCTCGAATGTTCCCGATAGGTAGTTTCGGCATTGTTTGTTTGCGTACCGCCAAACACGCCATCCGAAGTTTCCAGAAGAATCAGCGGGAATCAAGGACATCGCGCGCTTTTCTTTGCGTGTTCCTTTAATAAAGTCGCCTTTCCCGCGTGTATGGGGTTATTCCGATATAAAAAAGTAATAAGGGGATTATTCTGGCTTAATTGTAAATCAACTCATGTTCTATGAATCTTCGCCACAAGTACTTGGGCATCTCTACCATAACATTTTAAATATTTTACTACAAATATAACAACTTTAACTTCAGTAAAAGCAAAAAAATACGGGGTTTAATCTACCTCATTTAAAAGGAATATTTACAACTAGATAAATTTTATAAAAAAAATAGCTTTGCCCATGTTTATTTCACCAATCCAGATATTATGTTCACTTGAAGCTCTAAATAAATAGTACTAGACTTTTTAATTCAATAAACGTCACCCCGAAGCACGGCAATTTGCTAGCGCGCGAGTTCGTACCGCCATTAATATTAAATTATATGAAAAACGTTCGCCTAAAGATAAATTAGCGCGGCGGCGATGAATTGAAAAATTAAAAGCGGAATCGTAGTGGCGGGCAACCGCGAGTCTGTCCGCAAGTTTTTGTCGCACCGTAATGAATGAAATAATTCGAAACAACGAAGGAGAATCGGCTCAGGAGAGAATATCCAGTTCTTCCGAGAAATTTGTCGGAGAATTTCTTGCGAACAAGTCACGTTAGGTCGGCGACGCGGAGGGCCGTTGGCACATCACAAGAGCACGGAGACAATAGGAAAGCCCAGAAAGGCGGAAAAGCAAGATTTAGTATTAATTACCGGGCAGAGTTACGTCGGTAACTTCGTTCAATGGATTGCTCTCTCCCACACAAATACATGCATGCATTCTTGCGGAAGTAATGTTATAAGTCCGTCAGGATATTGACCGAGATTGTATTCGCGGTATTCTATCGGGGCAATAGACTTATAGCGATACGGAGAAAGGGACCTTATCCAAAGTTGATATGACGTAATGAATTTGGCGATTTAGGAAGATTGTTCAGTCACTTGGAGCATTTGAAGTATTCAAAAAACTAGGTGGAAAAATAAAAGATCTTTGAATCAATTCGTCTTCTGGAGCTTAATAAATTGATTATATAAAAATCGTTCCATGCATTGTCTCACTAAAACTTGCAGTAAATTTGATATGAAAATCGTATGCGTTTTAATCCGCAGACAAGCTGTCATTTAACACTCTGGTGCTGTTGCTTTGAAAGTTGAACCACCATTTATTCGTCGGTTTTTGAATTTTCTTTCATAATTTTATTTATTTCATCAATGGACCACCAAATAAGTGGTCGCGTAAATAATTAATAGAGTATATTATGAGCAAGTCCAGTATTTCATTTAAGGGAAGGAGCAGATTTTAATACGAAAAATGCATAACACATGTGTGAAGTTGCCACAAAATTATTTGTAGCATATAAACAGATTCAGTTATCAAAACATAGTTTAGCCAGTACAATCACTGGATTTCAAACCTATAGAGAAATTGTGGGACAAATTAGATAGAAAGGTACATCATCGTACTCCAAGTTCTCCAGAGCATTCTGATTGGATTAGATTAACAAATAGATTAGTAAAAGGAATGCGAAAGTTATGTCAAATTATAATAAAACAGAGAGATGGATTTTTTATGGATACATGCAATATATGTTATTAAGGATCCCTCCTAAGCTAAGCATTAGAGTTACAAGGATAGTAGAAACGTTGTGTACGAAATATCCAGAAAGCGTCTTGGGACAGATTTATATGTAATATCGAAAATCTCATACATTAATCAAGTTATTACTATCGTTGAATATGTCCTAGTAATTACAGTTTGTGTCTTCATGGTTTTGAATTTATAACGTTAGTATCAAATATACGAAAGAATAATAAATTATACGCAGCATCATATACAATACGCAAAGGAAATCCTGTAACATGCGATTTCAAAGTATTATTTTAAACAACAAGTGCAGTGAGTTATACTTAAATTCGACACATCTCTATCACTTTGTCTTTAAGTTTATTTTAAATATTATACAGTCCCTGTCCATTTTATTAGGGCCACCTTATAAATTTAGCTTCTGTGTGTTTCCAACGCGATAATTTACAAATACAAATACAAAACTTATGAATAGGGTTTACAGTACCTATCTAAATACATTCCCTAAATATTTTTGTATGAAGTTCAGAAAATGCCACTGTATAGAAGACGGGTAGAAAGAAGATTGAAAGACAGCGTAGTTCGTAGGATATTATTTGGATCGGCTACCGTTCTATTTATCTGTTTACGTAATAACGTTTTTCAGTCACGCGTGTTCGAGAAGAAACGCTACAAAACAGCAATTAGTAGGAAATATTGTGAATGTGTGGCAACGCTTGAATAGACAGTATGCCAAAAAGAATAAGAGCAATTATGAAAGCCAACGGAGGCATTAGAATATATTAGTTATATAGCTGTCACGATGTTTATAAACAGTTCTGAATAAACTTGTACAATACGTTTTTTAATATATATTTTACGAAAATTGGACAGGGACTGTATCTGCAGAGGCGTTTTATCCCCACATTATACTCGCTAGTTACTATTTCAACCTCTCACAAGAAAACTTTAAAATTGAAGCAGATTTAGTAAATATTTTTAAAAGTAAAACAGGGTAATAGAATATTAAAAAACCTCCTCCCAGTACCGTATCTTTTACAACAGATACAATTGCAAGTTATATGCTTGAATTCGATTTCTTCCATTTGTAACTCATACATTTTCACGACACATTGCATCCTGTTCGATGTTTTACGGCCACTTAATCCATGCCAAAACCTCTAAAAATTCACTTAAATACGAATCAATATTCCTCGTAAAACATCGCAAATCGCAAGAGCGCGACTTCGTACCATTTATTCAAACAAAAGTCTGTCGGTCGAGCGCCGAGAAGTAAATATCAGCTGATTCGCGTGTAGTTATTCACCTCGTCCGCGCATAACAGGTATTATGCGGTTGTGTGGGTAGCGCAGGTAACAAGCTTTCCTCTCTTTTCGTGTCATGCCTCTATCCCGTTCTAATCAGAACGTTTACCTGAAAGATATACCTGGATTCGGTGCAGCGCGAAACATACGAACTTGACTCGCTTACAAGATTACGAACAGAATTGGGATTGTTCGATATGAGGTCGTGTGTGGGATAATTCGGGCGAAGGCGCAAAGCGATCCCGTCTGCTAATTGAAAAGTACTCCGAAATCTCGAAATATTAAATCTGCAGGATCCGATATTAATTTTCTGATACAAATCGTATAACGTATTATGAAATATCGGACAGTGATGTTACAACTTTACTGAAGAGTATTTTTCCCAGTATTTTCTTTTGTAAATAGATATGTCATTGGGCGTAATTAGACATGTACTTAATAAATTTTTAAATGGTATAAAATATGCAACCTTCACGTATTCTTTTGATTGCAAATATGCGTTGCATATATTATTATTTATATAAGTGCGTGTAATGTGTTCCATGGCCTTCTTACTGCACCATATCGCCGTAAAGAGTCAAGCGCCGTTAAACGTCGATTGGAGACTCGGGAGCATACCGAACCCGCCCGAAAAGTATCGCCACTGTACTCGTCGGAAGCTGGTTGCGAACGCACGACAACTGAGTTGCCAAACTCAAGTGCTGGTCGTCTTACAACTGAACCACCGAGCCGTCTTAATAACAATTCCATTAAGCAACCAGGTCCAACATTGCTTTATGCGTAGACGATCCACTGTCACTAATCTCATTACGTTTACACAATTCTGAATGTGATATATATATATATATATATATACACATACACTATCGCCCAAAAGTGTTTAGGCACTGTCACCACTGACAGCAAAAACGTATAAAAACTCAGCAAAAATGTTAATAATATTTATTTCTTATGTACAGATACACGTACACGAATAAAAATATATTAAATAAACGTGAAAATTATAACGTTTAATTTAAATTTTGCTGCTCTGCGGGGTTGGGCCGCGATTCAACCGACCACCCCCATCCCATCCGAACCGAAGCCACCCCCACCCACTGCTCTGCGGGGTTGGGCCGCGATTCAACCGAACACCCCCATCCCATCCAATCCGAACCCAAACCACCCCCACCCACTGCTCTGCGGGGTTGGGCCGCGATTCAACCGGCCACCCCCATCCCTACCGAACCCAAACCACCCCCACCCACTGCTCTGCGGGGTTGGGCCGCGATTCAACCGGCCACCCCCATCCCATCCGAACCGAAGCCACCCCCACCCACTGCTCTGCGGGGTTGGGCCGCGATTCAACCGACCACCCCCATCCCATCCGAACCGAAGCCACCCCCACCCACTGCTCTGCGATTTCAAGGTGTCTCACTGGTTTTGCTGTGTGATGCGGGACATTGTCATGTAACAAAATCACTTTGCCATGTCTACTAGCGCATTCTGGTCGTCTTTCGATTACCGCATGGCTTAAATTAATTACTTGTTGGCTTCAAGCGTTCATACTACACAATACCGCTTTGGTCCCACCAGACACAGAGCATGGTCTTTTTGCCGAAGCGATTTAGCCTTGGTGTTGAAGGACCTGCTTCGCCAGGTGAAAGCCACGATTTTTTTTTTCGCTTCGGGTTTTCAAAATAAATCCACTTTTCGTCACCCATCGCAATTCGACGCAAAAAATATCTCCTTTAGTGCCGTTGAAGCAGTATTTCACAGGTGATTTTGCTCGTTTTCGCATTGGCACTGGTCTACCAAAGCGCCACACCACACCCGCGCCAAATCTATCTCTCACATTGAAATTACCTGTTTTAAATTGTCGAAACCGTGTCTGGTATGTTCTAATTGATGGAGGGTGTTCACCATATGTTTCTACCAGCAAACGGTGACTTCCAACAGCCTTTTTCTTTTGATTAAACGTGTGTGTGTTTGTTGTTTAAACGGGAGGCGAACAAGATGGCGTGCGTATCAAAATAACACGCTGGCGCCATCACTTAGTTAAATCGAAAAAAACTTATGCATACAGCTGGTATACTGGCTCAAGCCACCAAATGTCTGATATTAAAAAGTACATACTAAATCGCGAAACGGTATGTTAAATATGCGAATATTTAAGAGCTGGAATGAAAGTTAATACCGATATCGGCATCTTTGAAACGAAACTACTACGTACCTGAGAAGCGATATAAGAACCTGAAATAAGATTAAGTTGTGTATTTAGTTCTGTATTTAAATAAATCAAGCAGCGTATTTATAATTGTGAATGAAGTTACTTCGATGTCGACACGCTCGCGAAATCCTCTACGTAAAATAACTTCCTGGTCGGTTAAATGGTTATTTTAAATTTCCCACCTATTCCAGGACCATAAATTTTTTAATAAAGGCACCGAGGTTTTCATCTTCGCCATAAATATTTAGCCGAACCAGCGGAGAATATACACGCTTAACGTGTAACCATAATATTTCTCAGTTCTTAATTGCTCTTTCCGAGAACTATTTTACACTTTGTTATTACCTTTATAGACGCGCAGCGTACAATGGAACCATGAGGATGTGTGCATGTGATGGACCACCTACAGAGCCATTTTATTTTTTAATCCATTCGAACCGTAAATTAAATTCCTTTTTCTTTGAAATTAGTAATATAGCAAGAGAAGGTATAGATAAATTGCGTTATGCGTAATGTAAGTTTTATTTTCTCTGTGCAATATTTTAATTACTTAATATGTAGAGTATTTGAACTTTAAACTACACAGTGCTGTGTTGAATAACATGCTATGGTTGGAAAAATATTGATTTAATAACTATGTTAAATTAAGTTCAAAGAAACTGACACTAATAATTAGTCTCGGCAAAGTATGGGAAGTTACAGTGCAGTGCGGGGAACAACTTGGAGGCGCCGAACGGCCGTATCAAGGCGAATATTCAGTAACGTTTATGTACCCGCATCATTTATGATCGTGACCTTCATGGGTAAGTATATGTTTACACATAAAATAATCCTAAAAAGTTTACTATATAACGTGCTGAAGCACTTACTGTTTTAAGAAGTTTTCACGGAATCACAATTATATTTGCAAATTTAAAGTGTTCATCTTTTGAGGCCATCCACGAATGAAGCCATTTTCCGATGTCTTCATATGGAACTGTTGATCAGTCAGATCAAGTGCCGTTGAACGGAACAAGTGATCATCGGACGGCGCAATATCGGGGGAATATAACGGATGGGGTTCGACTTCCTGTTTGGGCGTTTTCAGTTTGGCAACATGAGGCCGAGCGTTGTCATATTGTAGAATTACTTTTTCGCGCCTCTGTTGGTATTGTGGCCGTTTATTTTGCGCAGTGTTCGGGTCAATCGCATCAATTGGAGTCGATACCGTTCCCCAGTGATGGTTGTGTTCGGTTTCAACAGCCCATAATAAATAACAGTGACCTGGTTCCACCAAATTGACGGCATAACCTTCGTATCGTGAATATTCGGCGGAGCCGATGACGTAGAAGTATGACCGAGCAGCCCCCGTGACTTCCTTTTCTTTGGGTTGCCACCATCACGATGCGATGAAGAAAACTCTTCCTTTTTTGCCGATAGAGCAGTTGTTCGTAGGCGAAAAAACGACGCTTAACGTCCCTTGGTTTCAAAACATACGGAACCCAAGTTCCTTGCTTTTGAACCATCCCCAACGCATGCAATCGCTTGGAAATGGCTTGGCGGGTAACTTATAATGCTGGTTAAAGCTCTTGTTGCGTTTGGCATGGATCCTAATCGAAAAATGACTCCAATTCAACGTCTTCGAAAGTTTTGGGCCTTCCTTCAGGCGGACGGTGGTCAACATCGAAATCACCGTCTTGGAAGCGACGGAACCAATCATAGCACGTTGTTTCTGGCACGTCGTTGTGAGTGCCTGTCAGTACAGACATACGCAGAAAATGTCGCAACGTCGTATTACGTTAAATACCGATGTGGTCGCACGCCGTAGTCATATGACTGAAACATGTGTGAACATATTTAATGTTTCTAATACTTAATAGATGCAACCCGGTTTGGGATTCCGTGGAAATTTATTAAAATAATAAGTGTTTCAGCACCTTATATAATATATTTCTTATCATTATTGTATGTGTGAATATTCCCGCGTTCACATCGCCAATGCTCACTCATGAATCTCATGATCTTAAATAATGAGAGTACGTAAACTTTACTAAACCCTCGTCTTGATTCGGCCGCTCGGCCCCTCCACGTTGTTCTCCGCGCTGCACTATAACTTGCCCCCCCTTTGCCGAGACTAATCATAAGTCCACAAGCAAACACTATTTATAAGAAAACTAGGAAGATGAAAACATCAAAAATATTTTCTGGCCACCATAATGACCGGACCTTAATAGTAGATAGATTTAAGACATTGCACCTTATATTCTTTCGAATCCATCTATTGCACAGGCTACAAAGAAGTAGACTTTGCTTTAACCGCATTAATTAACATCCAGTCAATAAATTTGAACAGCCACTGGATAAAGGATAATCCGAAAAATTCGATTTTAAACCAGCCGTACTCACGTTGAATAAATAATTCATAATCCCGTGCTTTTTTCTCTTAACAAATGGGTAGTAATGAAATCGTGAGGGATTATTAGAGCCAAAAAGAGAAGGGCATAGAGGTTTGATGAGAGATACGCGATTTAAATTTAAAATATGATGATGAGGCAACGCACGCGGACGTAGCAGGTTGAATATTAAAACGGAGTTTTTTCCTACGGAAATATACGCCGCGAAAATTTGCATGCGAGTTTTAAAACTAATTGTACCCCTTTCGGCACAAAGAATTCAACTCATCCTACGTATTTACAAGGGAAAGAAACCGAAGTGTTCTCGCGTTTTTAGAGGTAATTTTTAAATAAAAACACATTGAAGCCATACGTACTTATTAAATATGTATGATAGGAAGCACGAAATACCGTATCTGATACATTAAAATTCAAAATGTCAGTATTTAATTATGATTATTTTCGATTTAAAATGTCTTACTTGAACTGTCAATTAATTTTGAGGTTATGAAATGCAAATATGATAATTAACAGAGAGGTATGCACACCAGGTCGCGTACTACGATGTATCGTAACGTTGGCCACGTAATTCTAAAAACTTTGACGGAAATAGTGCGAGGGTGACCTGAAATATTTCCGGAATCTACAAGACAAACACGGTATTGGTGTGGTTTTTATTTTTATTTTTCGATGTAGTCTCCTCAAATATTAATACACTTTTTCAAACGGTGTTCCAAACTCTTCGAGCCGTCGGAAAAGTAGGATGTTTCGGGGTCTGCAAAATAGTCATTTGTAGCGGCCTAGTGATTTTTTCAGGTTTGGGAATAGGGAATAGCCGCTGGGGTCTAGGTCCGGTGAATAAGTCTACTGCTTCGACTGTTCCTTGGTTTCCGGTATGCAGTGATGGATCCAAGTCTCATCCACGGTTACGAAACGCATGAACAAATCCCTTGGATTGCGTTGGATCCTGGCCAGATACTCCTCCGAAACGGTCACCCGATTTCGTTCTTGGTCCTGTGTGGGCAAACGCTGTACTCATTGCGCCGAAAACTTTTTCATTCGCAAAATTTCGTGTAGGATATGGCCGACGCGTTTTTCTGAGATGCCCGTTGTCTCTGCTACCTCTTTGAGCTTCAATCGGCGATCGGCTGACACGACGTCATGAATCTTGTTCTCCATTTCATCGTTGGTAGCGGTTTTTGGGCGTCCACTACGTTGTTTGTCACTTGTGCGTGTGCGGCCACGTTTGAACTTGAATTTCGACTGTTGCTATAAAATGCGCCATCTCTTGCCGATTCCGGAAACATTTCAGGTCGACTTCGTAAAGCATTTTGATTTTCTTATACAGTGACCGTCATAAAATTTGCAATTAAAAAAATTATACTATTCGTTTGTGCTATTAGTTTTCGAATAAACAAGTGGAAAATGAACTGAATCCAGTTTTCTGTACAAATGCTTACACAAATTGCTTGTAGTTCTACATTTATTTCCTTTAGTGCGCTAAAGTCACAATATAAAGCTGAATACCCAATTTTGTCCTTCTTCGAATATGTCATAAGGCAAATTATGAATAACATCGGTCCTAAAACGTCTCCCAGCGGATAAGATAGAAAAGTACCCGAGTGATATCGGTGCAATTTTATATATTGGCCGAATAAAGCTCTTAAAGTATAACAAAAGGCATCCGTAGCGCCATTAATTAAATCCCGCTATATCGATTTTATGCTTCTTTTAACGCGCGACTATACTTAAAATTCACGCGACCGCCTCAGTCAACGCTATTAATTATTATTAATGAATCCGAAGACGTCGGGGCACATAATTTTACGATCCTTTCGCCTCTTCTTCTTTTTCATCTTCGTCCTTCTCCATCGCGTTCACCTTTTCTCCCGTTTTACCGTCTCCATCTCGCGCCGCGCCGTGAGTTATATTAATTCCGTAATTAATTTATCTCGTATATCTGCCGCCAGCCAGCATTGCTTTCAATTTCTTTCTTTCCTAGACGTACGACGGGAACGTACATAACACATCTATCGGTGTTGGTATGTAGATGCGTGTGAATGCTTACGGTGAGTGAGCAAGAGAGACCTGGGCGAGTTTATTGGCTTAAAACTATTTTCTAAAATATATTAAACTTAGTTCATAGCTTCGGTAACCCAAGTATAGTATAGTATTGGCAACAATTTTGAAATATCAATTTTTTTTCTGACAATATTCTATTAGGTTTTTCAGGTGGTCTTCCACTTAGTACTTGGGGGAATAGCGAAGTTACATCGGAACTGACTAACATGTCTGTGCTCTCCACATGTTGTTGGCGAAAGGATGTCGATGAAGTGGTCCACATTCTTGACGTAGGAGGTCAGTTGTTCACCGCATGGCCTTAGTTGGTTTGTCAGGTCTCGGGCAAGGGCTCGAGACAGTGATCCTATAATCCCACTATGGGTCTTAGAGGCACATCTTGTTTGTGTATCTTCAGCAACCCGTGCATTTTTGGATGATGCTGCTGTTTCGACTGGGTCGACGTTTCGACGAATCTCACTCATCTTCTTCTGAACGCTCTTGTTCGGCTAACTAAGATGTACTACAATGTAAGTATACGTAAAAGGTTTTGATGATATAGATTTAACAGAACTGACAGAAGCCTTCGGGGCTATTAAAAACAGAAAAGCGATAGATATGAATTTTGGAGAAACAGTATTATCCCTGAAAAGCGAAAGTAGTCTCGTTGTTTAAAGAAGGCGAGAAGAATAACCATCAAAAGTAACGAGGAATCAGCCTATTAGACACCGCTTATAAAATTTACGCCAGAATATTAAACAACAGGTGGAAAATCATAGCAGAAGAACTAATAGAAAAGGAACAAATGGGCTTTAGAAAAGACAGTTCAACCACAAATTGAATATTCATTCTACAACAAATTATAGAAAAGCACAAGGAATACAACAGAGAGAAACACAGTCCTATATGCTGTATCCTCTATGGTGTTTGCTCTGTGTAGACTTCGTGAAGGCTTTCGATGATGGGTTCGTACACAGATACCAGAATTATGGTAGTCATAAACCAAAGATTAACTGGAGAAATACCAACAAACAAAGTAGTTAGACAAGTCTGCTGTGTAACGCCAACATTATTTAACATATATATTGACGCTATTATAAAGTAAAGCAAGAAGACGTGCTCTAAAGAAATTCATTTAGACTAGAACACTACCTTAAACTCTGTCTTATATGCTGACGACTTAGTACTCCTAACAGGAACAGAGGATGATCTACAGAAAGGGATATGTACATTACAAACAATCTGCCAAAACTATGAAAAGAAAATATCAGCAAATGAAACCAAAACCATGGCTTTCCTGGGTAAACATCCAATTAAGACAAAAATAGTCATGAACGATGCTGTACTGGGAAGAGGTGAAACACTAGGTATTTAGGCTGCGATGTATCTTATGATCGAAACAAAGACATAGAAGAAAACATATGTGTGAAAGAATCAGCAGAACGTTAAAAAACAAAACAAGAGTGGGTATACAAATAAAATTTTACAAGACGATAACAGTGTCAACAAAAAAAAAAAAAGAAAGCAGGATAGAGACATGAAGTTTTCAAAAAGAGTGAAATGTAGATACGAGAACAGAACTAAGCATCTTCGATATAAATGGGAGAATAATAGAAAACAAAAATAAGTGGAGCGAACACGTAAACGAATGTTTAGGAAGAAAAAGTATAGCAGACCAAATCGAAGATGGTTATCTTTAGTAGCCGCAATGTTTTCGCTTTACTATTACTACTATTACTATTATAGTAACGAATTAGTATTATCGTTGTCAACTTATGGTATTCTAATCCAAGAAATATAAGCGGCGGTAAATTTAAAAAGTTATTTTCAAACTAGAACACGCTTTATATTACAGCGGTACAAATTTACTTGTTACCGAATCAAAACGCTACTTTCTACAAACCCACAATGCGTTAAGCACTATTTCGGTAGGTTATTGATTATTTTTCCCTTTCCTTCCTTTCCGATATTACGCACTTATTGTATTTACTGCGTTAATATACCCACGAAACAAAGAATATTCGAAAAAAGAAATAACGGGCGAAACGCGGAACCTTTTACACCGCAATAAATAGGTATTTTATTGCAGATTTTATGTTACATTTACAAAAACCAGTTTTCTTTTCATCACGGCAGATAATAAATTTGATGGAAAAGAGCGTGCCGGCGCTACGCCGCGCCGTCGATAATACGGGCCAGAAAGAGAGAATCTAGCAAGCAGTGGAGCAGTAGCGAGGGAGACGAACCGCCGTCTAGGCGAGGGGATGCTTTCTCACCATCCAACCATCCCCACGTTCACTGACACAAATCACGACTTAGGCGAATGAAGAGGGGGAGGTAAGGGACGTGTTGCCCTGATATAAAGAGGAATATGACGAAGAGAAGTATAGAAAAGGAAAGGACGATTGGCGGGAAAAAGTGGGTAGACGAGACGGACGACAATCTGGAAGCCAACGTCCTACTACCAGCAGACTCCACAAGCTCCTTTTTTTTCTTACGCTTTATCCAAAGAGCCGTCGTATTTCAAGATTTAATTGTGTAATAATTTGACGAGTACGTACGTTTGATCTTCATCGTACACTCTAAAAAAAGATTTAGTAAAATTACATGTAAAATCGGTGGCAACTTTGTTACCAACGATATTTCATTTAAAATTAATGGTGTCTAATATACCGACCCACTCCTTCTTATTTTATGTACATAATCAATTATTAGTTGTCCTCAGTATAATACAATATAATGTATAGTTTATTTAGCAATATCTTTCCTTAAACATCCCCTTATTGCTGTTATTATTTATCACTATTCGAAGATGATTCACATTGTCAAATTTGCTTCTTGTAGACGGTCTGCAATCCCTTTCATCTAAAACTTTCCCATCATCTTTGAACGATAAATATGTAATAGAGATAACTATACTAAATGTAGTGTAGTGTATATAACAGTAAGCGACGAACTTCTAGTCAGTTCAAATTAAGAGACGTGTAACCAATGTTAGTCTCGAAATAAGGTTAGTAAGTGAATTGCTGTTTGATTAAAGAAGCCGTTACAGGTGCTCGGCAAATTTACTATAATATATAATGCGTATGTAATTTTTAAAGGAAAGATAATCAGGATGTGCTCCAAATATAAATTTCGACAGTGTGTTAATACCCGACACTTAATTCATGAACACCTTATGGCTATTCAACAGTAGTAGTCAGTAAGTAAAAGATGCTGATGCTTTTTTATCAACATACCAATATTACTACCTATATATATATAGTGGTAGTAATATTATATATATATTTATATTTGACATAAAGAATTGTTTCTCTCGCTATAGCAACTTGACTATTTAAAAGATAATAAGTTACAGGAAAATTCCTTACAGGTGTAAAATTGTCTCTAATACATTAACAATTGTCGTTTTAAGGTTACACATAGGAACATGCATTTGTAGCAGAAAAAAAGGAAATAGTGAACCTAATGCGTTGTTATGTAGGTACCGTACCCTTTGCTAAACGCATTTAGAACGTTTGGAGGTGACACTCGATCATAGATTTATAGAGAAACTACTTCTTCGTCAGTCATCTATTCAAAAATACGTTTAATTCAATTATGCTTTTTTTTTAACTTCAGAACTCCCATCAGTTAGTCGTAAAGTAACGAGACAGCATCGTATAATATACCTAAGTGGAATGGATGGTAACAACGGAACCGCTGGACTGTTTTGAGGGGTACCCCATGCGTTTAGAGGACAATAACCGAAGGGTGTACAAAACCCCACAGACCCGGCTCCGGCTTTTCACCTGTGTGGTTACCGCTTGCTTGATACACACAGTGCAACAGCTGTCGTCTGTGTGCTTTTGTTATATTGCGTTCCTCTTTTTTTTTCTACTATTCATTCATTCCGTTGTTATGGTTTTGTTTGTTTTTAATATGCGGCAGATCAAAATCGAAAGCGAATGGCACTGGCATGAGAAAATATATCGTTTCAGGTGGCGAGGGTTTTTTTTATGATTCGAAATAGTCACGGAAAGGTTAATTACGTTTTACTGAACGAAAGAATAGTATTCAGAGAGTTGAATATGTTAAATACATGTATTATTATTATTACGTTGTTGATTTATATAGATATCAAGGGATTAGCGGTAAGTGAACTGAACTGCTAGTGTCATCTTGTAACATTTTTGTATGTAATCTGCCAACATACTTGTATAAGGTTAGAAAGGGTCAAGTACTTAGGAAATATGTTTTTGTTACATGCAGGTGGTTTCAATAAGAGCGCAAGAATTGAATTGCTCGACATGTTTGACAGTCATAGTGGCACGTAATTATGACGTAACAGATCGAAAGTTGATTGATGGGAGTTAATAAACAGAGAGTATTACACGACAGGACAATGCGTCCTAGTTGTTAAACATTATTGTCAAAATGGTCAATTCGTAATGTGCGTCCAATACTCCGGTCGATAGAATGTTCCCAGTTCATCTTCTGTGAAAGGAATAATCAAAAAATTCGAAAGTACTAGTTCGGTTGGTGATGTGAAACACAGAATACGCATGTGCCAGCAAAGCCATGACGGTCATTTACAAGATATTTTGTTTCATATATAATGCTCAAATATATACATTATAAATCAGTAAATATTTCAATACTTCGCTATAGAAAACCATGTTTTGTTGAACCTTAAAGTCTGTAAAATGTAATATTCCGTTTAAAATGATATTACAATATTGGAGTATTGCGCAATAGAATGAAATATTGGAACCTAAAAATACCTGTAGTATTAATGAAAGTAAATCAGAAAAAGTAATTACTGAGAATTAAATAGAATACAGAAGGGAACATGACAGAAGGCATGGAGGAAATAGGGTAAAGGTTGTATTTGTCATAAACAATGTTCTCAAAACGTGGCTACAGAAGAAGGGAAAGTATATTTAAACAATTTAACAGATTGATATATTAATGAACAAAATTAACATTTACGCTTGGACTGACTATTAGTAATAGAAAAAATAAAGAAGGAGGTTCGTTTTAGAAATGATAAGACCATAGAAGAAGTAGATGTTTTTAACGAGCTTTTAGATCCATTCATGGAATAAAAAATTGTCAATGCTACAAGATTCTCTAACAATGATAAACATAACACCCAAAAATAGAAGGGAGAAAACTGAAATTAGCCTGGAGGATTCCAACCGCAGGTCCATGAAACAGTAAACCGACAAAAACTAAATTTCTTCAATATAATGATTCGAAAAGCATTAGTACTTATGAAAAGTAACATTCCTAAAATGAAACACGGTACCTTACAGTACAAAATGATTTGCATAAAAGAAAGGCTGAAGTATTCTACAACAGAAGAAGATATGTTTTACAGCATTTGCTAGATTAATTCACAGGTATAGCAGTAAACTCCACTCACACAAATTTATTAATTATGCGGAACGCAGCGTTTCGAGAGCACGTGGGCACCGTTGACAATGGGAGCCCACGTGCTCTCGAAACGCTGCGTTCCGCATAATTAATAAATTTGTGTGAGTGGAGTTTACTGCTATACCTATGAATTGTACATCCACACAGTCCTTGCAATCGTCATTTGCTAGATTAAGTAATTTTTAAATTAATTAATTTTCAAAATTTTTGTCAAAATAATAGAATAATAGTCCTTTAAAAATATAATTCTCCTGTTATTTTCAGCTACAATTCAAAACAGATTGTTGGGTATATTTCCAATTACTCGAACACAAAGAATAAATTCATTTTGCTAAAATACCAATTATAACAACATCGAAATCTTCGCTTATTGTTGAAACCGCATTCAGATGTATATACGTCGTTCTAGAGTAAAAATGCATCAACAAAGAAGCTGGTGATTTCCAAGTATTACCTTTTGAAAGACGTAATTTATTCTATTCATGCACGGCGGACGAATACGTACATATTTTAGACCGCATACCAATGATAAGAAATTAACTTGTTAACGAGATAACGAACAAATGTGTGCGCGATAATGATGGCGGGATAATTTTTAAATTATGGGTCAATGGCACCGAGACCAACACCATCAACCAGCGGCGATATTGCCCGTGCTACTGCTGTTATTGTTGCTTCGTTCTTCACGATGATGGTGCCGTTGTCATTATAACAGTTACGCTCGGTGAACAACTGCCTTTTAATCCCATTTACTTACCCGTTTTCGTTTCTAACTGGAACAATTTGAATATTGCATGTTTCTATTCTGTACGATCACGCAAGTGAGGATAGATATATTATATATACTACCATCACAAAGTTAGAAAGCAGTAGCAAATTTTAGAAAAGAATGTATATATAGCGATTTTTATATAAGGTTTCTTTAAAATCGTATTTGGTATGCGTCTTAATTTACATTGTTATTGACTTAAGCATCTTCATGTTGTCTGTATCAAACTGCAAATTCTGGGTATTCTGCGTATTAATTTTTCTTGGCATCTGATGTAAAGCTTCGTGTAAGTAGCCCCACAGCTCTTTAGTTTTTTCGCCCAATTCGTCTCACAGAAGCTCAATAGAAGACAAATCAAGACTTTGAATGAACCAGGTCATTATTGCTACTTCACTTTGCGCTCATGTTTCCAAGAAGTGCCTACATACCCTAGCTATATACTTTGGATCGTTATTTTGTTGAAATATGAATGGTTGACCGATAATGCGACTCCCATATAGCAATTTATTGTCTTTCACGATGACCAAATCCAAATACTTCCCTTTTCGTATCTTTGCAGTTATTGTTATGCCAGAAAAAGAACCCCGAAATATCACATCTTCACCTGAATGAAGTTCTAAGTAGGTAATGTTAAGACCTAACCGAAGGCTTTTTAGTGGAAAGAAAATTGAAGGACCGGTTAACTTTGACTTATAGGTGACCAGGTCTCCATCCTTTTCTCAAAATTTTCAATAAAATCTCAACATAATTACGGCTCAATTTCAAAATACCACCAATAACGTTCTGTTTAAGAACAATTGTTTTTGAATTGTTAGCGTAAGCTTTTTACCTTAAATAACCCAAAAGAAAAAATTTAATGGAGATAAATAATCTAGTCAACTCCTCTTTTTTTCGATTACCAAAAAGTTGGTGCAAAACGTATACAAATTGTTTTTGCAGCTGTATGAGATTTGGCACCGTCATATTGAAACTATATTAATTCGTAAAACAAGAGGTACGTTATATCGAGCGCCAGTAACAATAACAGCACTGCCATCTTTATTTTCAAAGAAATACGGTCCGAGTACACCACCGTAAATGCAATGGATTTTCCAGTATTTCTAGTGGATTTTGCTCGCTTCAGATTCAGCAATTCTGTTTACAACACTAACGGTTATAGATGCAATATCATGGCATAGCATTGTCTTCTCCATTGTGGTATTTTTTACTTCATTCATAAATACAGCTACCTGTCCTAATCTCTGGAAAAACGCGAGGGTGGTTCCCGGTATATACATAAGAAGGGTGACAAACAATTGCTTCAAAATTATAAACCATTTGCTGTCATAAACAACTTTATAACTCCATTTATCCAGTTAAGCTGCGTGTCTCTATCTATCAGAATGGACTTTGTTACGAAATGGATTGTCCATTACCTGCACAAGACTTTTGACCATATTGACGAGCTCTCCAAAAGATAGACACATTGAGTTTTCCACATTCCTAGTTACTTTGTTTTTGCTTTCATCATGCCTCACAGATAGAAAAGAATTACGTGGCTTACTTAGGATGTGAAATACATTTGTCTTATTGCACTTCTGGTGTTCCTCAAGACACGAATTTACTATCTCTTATTTATTATATATATTAATGATGTATGTGATTAACATAAATTGCTTTTTTGATTTAAAGTTTTACTACTACTACTATTGATGATTGTCATTCCCTGTAAAGTCAATTAAATCAATATTACGAATATGATGAATTAATAATAAATTGTACGTGAATTCATCCTATACACCACACGTTCTATGTTAACAATTTTTTGTCCGCATCACAAGATTATTTTTTTTTATTATTTTTATTCGGTTAAAATTAGAATATGCTTCTATAATCTTAGTCATCTTTCTATATGACGAATATCCAACACAAGGTTGTAGCAACAGCTTTACTTAACTTACAGAAAGTCGACCCCCTAGATGCACATTGCGAGAGAGTTGATGATAAGATTGTGAGTCATCTAGTAAATAATAACGGAGATACCCGTGAGTTACTAAGCTACTTTGATTTTGTTATACCTCACCCTTCTAGCAAGTGACACTACACATTTTGTATCCTAAAATCTAGACTTAATACTATGCTAAAATCTTCAGCATTAGAGTATGCAACCACCTACAACTGAATCTTGGATCCTTCCCTAAATACTCCTCGTGAGCAAGTAACTTATACTATACTTTCTATAATTATATTTTAGGTTGGAATTAGCGGTATGTTCTTATGTTCTGCTTTTCGTTTATATGTATGTTTAGTTTCTTAAGTTAAGCGTAAGTATACTTGGGTGTAGATTATTTTTGCACCAAACTACATTTTCCTGTAATTAGATTGTAGAATTTGTTGCGTAATAAATTATCGTTAACACTTTCTTCTAAACAACCACTACTTTTAATGATAAACGCTGTTCTGATGTCAAAATAGGTATAGAAGTACACAACAATTTTAGACATGTGTAGCAATATAACCACTTCTTTCCCTCTACACTTTACACAGGAAATGTAACGCTTAAAATTACAAACATATACGAAACTGTTCCAATTATTCCCTTTTTAATAAATATACATGATCGCCCTACAGCCCTCCATCACTCCGAATAACAACAATAACACGTGCAGCGAACGAACAATTGGTGAAAAGGGGAAAGGTAGAGGGAAAAAATAAAAAAAGCGGAATTGGTGAAACGTGTTTACATTTCTAATTTACATATTCATGGTCGACCACTATCTTCTCAGCGATATATTTGAAAGTTTTGTGGACGACTAGCCGTGCTATTCTTTCGAGCATATATGCATGTATGTATATGTTTATGTAGTACGTACGCTGTACATCGGTTGATTATTGAAATGTATTCAAGGTGTGGAATTCAAAAACAGTTGGATATTTAGAAATAAACATAATAAAACGCCACGTTTAAATTTATGGTTGTAAGAAGTGTTATGTCGGTTTACTTGGAAGTGTAAACTATTTTGCTAATTTAACTTAATTAAATAAATTTTCTTGTTGTGTTAACTTGCACCCACGTACTGAGTTATTATAATTGCTCCACTTACAGTTAGTACAATACAGACGTTCCTAGATTAACACGTGGAATATATTCGCTAAAGTTGACATATGTATTACGTCATCCACATTTGCATGAATAAGATTTGTCATTCCCGGATATATTTTGAGTAGTATGGGGCATTGAATAATACAAAACATTTAGCAAATGTGACATTATTTGAATTGACTCCCAAATGTCTTGAAAATGGTCCTCGTGGTGTAGATCGTTAAGACGTTTGTCCGGTAAGCAAGAAGGCGTATCCTACCTGGTACCGACATTTTTTCGAAAAAATTTTAACGTTGGTAATTACAAGGAAATTATAATTTATAATAATAATCTTCATTATTCAACAGATTTACGCCCAATAATAGGATAACGAGATCAAATTAGTGTGTATATACATTTTATATGTAAAGATAGTTATAGAAATAATATCTAAACAGAATACGTAATAGTGCATTAAGCAATACTACTTGTAGCTTCACGCGGAAATTGTGGGTCGTACATGGAATGATCATCAGGTTCATCGTTACCAATCCTGGATAGTAGGTAAATTGGACCCCTTATTATATTGGTTCTTCCAAATGTTAGAAAAGTCTAAGCAATAAGACCTCCTGGAGCTATTTAGATGTCCTCATACAGCAAGACTAAAGTAAGGAGGAACATCATCGTTCGTGAGCAACATGCTACGTCGAATTACAAGTAGAACGTTTTTATAGAAGATTTCCCAGAGCATTTCGCCGGCACCGTAAATAAAGCGTTTAAGAGTAAGAGACCTATTAAATAATTTCTTAGGACTCTTGTCTAGACGTTAATTGAAGGAAATTGATGCTGATGTTTCCAGATAATTGGTCATGGTAGTTTCAGCGACTGAAGTATGTAAATGAACTGAATTGTGCGCCAATACCGGCCCACGAACACCACGACTTCGGTTCGTGGCTTCCCACAAGATGTCACTGTACTACTGTAATTCGATGTAGAGTATATTGGTTTGGTGAGCTAGCTAGGTCTTTGCTCTTGGAACTCAGTGGAGAAGGAGTTATACTATGGATAACCCTGGTGTAGAGGATCGAATTGACAAAATTCGGATTATTCCTATATTGTTTTTGAAACCAGCTTGCAAACTGCATTCTAAATCATTTTAATGGGGAGTACGAATTTTTCCGCAAAAATTGGATATAGAATTCTCAGCACACTAGATCTGAAGCAATCACGCCGAGCCGCAGCTTTTCAAATACTTGTGGAAGGATATACAGTCACGGCATCTAAGTCATTTTCCTCCAAGGGAACAGTGTGGATTATCCCTTGGTCATCACTATTAGCAGAATATTTCCTAGATTTACCTAAAATAATGCAGGCGACATTTTAAACAAGACACACCGTATATAAGTCGCACTTTTCCCTTAAACGTCGATCGACACGTTTAAAAGTCTTTTATCTGGAATTCTATGATTTAAAAACTCGCAACTTCTACGAAGGGAAGTCACTAAATAAGTCACGAACTGCTATTTTCCTGATAGGCGGGTAGCAACAGACAGCATAGCAACTATAATAGAGTGTTCTCATGGTTTAGCCTGCGATCTGATATATGATCGTTTGAATTTTCTAAAAGTGGAAAACGGTCGACCGATGAATACAGAAAGATTCGAATGGGTTACTCCGTGCAACACGATTCTCGCTACGCAGGGAAAAGGGAGGCTATGATTAGAATTGTTACTAGTAATGCGTCATGGTCGCTACCAACCCGAAACAAAGCGTGCTTCAATGCAATGGAAACATCTTTCTTCACCCTCAACAATGAAATTCAAGGTTGTGCTCTCAGCTGGTAAGGTTATGCTTACTGTGTTCTGAGATTCTCGAGGATGGCTCCTAACCCATTTTTAAATCATACTGTAGAGTTTTGTTGTTGCTTCTGGATGCAGCTTGACGAAAACGTCCAGACCTACTAACGAGAGGAATGTTGCTGCGTCACGATCATGCTGGGCTACGTTCGGCCCACTTGTCCCAGACGACAATTGCAGAATTAGGGTGGGAACTTCCTGAACATCCGGCTTACAGTCCCGACCTAGACCCAAGCTACAACCATCTCTTTGGTCCACTTAAACAGCATCTTGGCAGCAAATATTTCGGGAGATCAGCAAGAGGTACCCATGTGGTTCAGACGCAACCCAAACACCTGTATTTAGTGTATTAATATAGATGGAGATTTTGTTGAAAAATAAAACTTCCAAACTATTTCTCTATTTATTTTTATAATAGCTTTTTGTGACATACTTACTGATTTTTCCTCATATACCATTACAAAAGGCAAGACTGAGCATTAAATGTATATTCGTATTCACTAAATATTTGTTCCATTTTAAAGTAGCAAATTTTTCAAATAACCCAAAAAAATATTTTTACATAAACTTTGTTCACATGTTTCGAAGATATTCTATTGATGTTTATATTGCAACTACGTTGCATCTCATGCAACTGTGTAGCACCACTGGTGCCAATTATAGCTTCTAAAGCTTCGTAACGCATATGGCAGTCTTATATCGGCCCATTGTTATATTGACCTCAATACTTTCCCATTTACTAGTACCTTAATTCTGATGTAAGTTATTATAATTGAGAATATTTAAAATTAAATTTGCAACTTGTATTTTACTTTATATAAAATATTATCATTAGTGTAAAAGCTTCCTCTGTTCTTTTTTTTCGAAAATCTGCTATACATGTCACGTTTTACAGCAACAGTTTTTAATAGTATACCGCATATGAATATTAAAAAGGGCTCAGTTAATACGAAGCTGTCTCGTTCTTTCTCTTTCCCTTGCTTCGCCTCACTCTATTCCCCTCCGTTTCAGAGGCTAACGTTTTGTTGATTCGACTGGCACCGTAAGTAATTAGTTTCGTAATTACAATCTTTTACGCCAAACAGGCTAGATGATGCACAAAAGAAAAGGCAAGTAATTAATTACATTTTTTCTGAATAGAACGAGATAAAAGCGATAGTGAATATTTCGGAGACATCTAAGGTACTCGGAAAAAAGAAAGAGTGTAGATACTTACTTCCTCTGTAGTAGGAAACGTTACGGTTCTTTAGGTAATATGGTCTTACATTTCTCGCTTTACATCATTGTTCTAATTTGTCCAAACGACAAGCTTTATATTTTTGTAAAAGATTGTTCTTTAATTGTAATTAATTTGTTTGAATTCTATTCTTTGCTGAATTTATAGTCTTATGATGTATAATAGCAGGACATCTGCTGCATTGAAGCACCAGGTATATCCAGAAAATAATCTGTCCTTATTTGTTTTGGTATTTCTTTTTTTATCTAAATCTTGTTCTATATTTGTGAGTTCTTCGAAGTACTGTTTCTATCTTTCCATTATCTCTTTTTTTCTCAGTTAGTATATTTCCTTTATCGTCCTTTATGCTTTCCAATCTTTATTCTCTTCTTCTGTCTCAATTGTATACCTTTTGGTTTTCTCTATAGTTATCTCTCAGATTTAGACCAAACTCTATCTAAGAATTTTGTTTGGCCCTCTTGATACTCTCTTTAGCTTGTTTGTTCGTCTTCCATTTTGTGCATCATCCATTTATTTTTCTTACCTTTAGCTTTGAGTGTTATTTCTACTGTCCATCATCTGCTTCTTTTGTGTATGTATTAACTTTCTTATGTAGCCTTTAGTATGTTGCTTTTGAGTGTGTTCCATTAATCCTCCACCCCCATTTAATTTTTAATATCTTGTTCAAACAGTTCATTGGTGTTGTATTGGCATTTCTCTCGAATTTCTTCATCTTTTAGTTTATAGCATTTTATTTCTTCTTTAACTACTTTCTTCGTTTGTACTTTTGATAATATCCATCCGAAGCAGCCGCCAAATTAAACAATAGGCCCAAATTTACGAAGAAGTTCAAGGTCCAATCCCCAAGTCACCCGGTAGAATTTACTAGAATTCTTGATACCTCGGGACTTCTACGTTGTAGCACAGCCAAACTACGAGGGAGCGCACAACACATGCGCTCGAGTCAAACAGAATTTAAAAAAGTAAAAAAATGTGATACCATTCGCATCGCTTCGAGTCGAGTATACAGCATTATGAAAAAGAAAAGTTAACAAGTTAAACTTGTACACGTAACAATCTTCGTTGTAACATATAGCTGTTTAAAAGTATACAAAGGAATTTCTCATTAAACACCACCTTTGAGAACGGCACGTCGAGTTCTAGGTAATGTATTTCGGATAGATAACGCCCTTGTATTGCAGACGACGACTGGTCTATTTCAACGGAGATCGAGCGCGGCGTACGCTTAGTTGAACCGCTGATAATTGCTGATAAAGTCATCCGGTCATTTGTGATAATTGCCCCACTAATTGGTTATAATTTTGTAATCACCTGGACAAGTAAAGGCTCTTGTTTCGCTGAAATTGATAATCCGTAACCGGCTTCGTCTTTTCGGTATGTAATATGATTAAATAACGAAGACCGAAGAATTTAATAAAAATGCGATCCTCGTTCCAAGAAGTATAACGTAGATTATGTCGAGTTAATTGCAGACATAAAATAAATGTTCTAAATTAAAGAGTAATTGATAATTTGCATTCACGCTGCTTAATTGGCACTTATGCTACAACAATAGTTTATTGCATTTATGTTGCGTTTATTATGTAATGTGCAAATAAATTGTTGCAGATCCTGAAGTAATAGCACCTTCTATAGTTTGTTTAGAGCTTTTAAGAAATATCATACGAACAATAGTCAGCTATAGCTACAGATTTGCTAAATAATAAGCTCTTTTTATATGTAAAGTAAATGATGATCACTCCTCATTAGGCGTATCTCCAAAAGTAAAGACACTTTAATTTTGAAATTTTAATAAACGGTATTATGGATAGGGATGTATTTTCTAAAGATATTTTTAATTTCATAGTACACTCGATTAAATCGAAAACAGATATAAACTTTCATATTTCAAATAATGCACACTATATCCAACGAATTCTTTAGACAACTATGTCAAAAATACTTTTAACATGCCCTACCAAATGTACCAAAATTTTGACAGGTGAATAGCACACTTTAAACATTTTATATCTTCTTTTGGGTATCAGCCATCCAAATCAGTTTTGAGATACTTTTTGACAGCATGAGCCTTCATTTCGTTTAATAGTAATAATAATAATAGTAATATTTATCTGCCCAACAGAAACATACCTAATTATAGTACAAAACCGCGGTAGATATTCGGTGGACTGGAGATTTTAAAAGAGTGTTGGTTTCTGCTTCCAGACAATAAAAGGCGTTACAGGAGCGACTTGCATATTAGGGAACTGCAAATTGAACTCTACCTAAGAATTTAGATGCATCGATATTAGAATGAAGTAAATTGTACAGAAACTTAATATCAGCTTAATTTCGCCAACTATGTAGTGACATGAGGCCTAATGTCTGCAACAATGACTGTATATCCTTGAGGGAGATACAAATCGGATTGTCTGAAATGTAAATATTTTTAAAATTTTCTTTGAACAGCTTCCAACAATTTAATATGTATTATATAAATGGGTGACCATATTAGTGACCCGTATTTCAGCTTAGAGCGTACAAATGCAAAATAGAGCATAATTATTGGTTTCAAAGAGTTGAATGGCCGGCTATTTCTTATAATGAAATCTAAGGCCTTGAGAGAGTGACATGACAAACCTAAGTTTCATCACCGGTCACAATATTGTTTAAGAATTCATCTGCCAACATTATACCGGGTAAGAAGGGTCAAAGCATTGCCAAGCCAAGTTGCTTGGTTTTACGGTGGTTCGTAAGCATTTTCGGAATGCATTTCCCGATAATTTACGCGGTTTGTGGCAACCTCATGCAAAGCAGTTTTTGAGATTTCTGGAAAGTTATCGTATCACCAAGTATTCTTATTGCGAACCGTCTGTTTTCGTGAATTTTCCCATTAACTTTTCGGCCAAACCATCATTGACAACAGAAGGTGGCCCACTCCATGCTTCGTCATGAACATTAGTTCGTCCACCATTGAATTATCTAACCTACTTCCCCACCATTCCAACTGTCATTACGTTTTCACCATAGATCTCTACAAGTTGACGATGAATTTCGACTGGCATAATATTCCTTGCGTTCAAAAACTGTATCTCAGGACGGACTTCACAGTCGGCGGGCGCGGAAATTTTCTTAAACGTTTTGAATGATCACTAACAAATGCAAACACAACATAATCCGGCTGTAATGGCGTCAGTGGAGAGGCTGCGAACCAGAGAAATACGAGTGCATTCGCGGAACTACGACAATAGCGCTATGGTGGCGGTAGAATGAAACGGTAATTAATTTCCAGACTAGTTTCGTATATTATTCTTATGTTAAAGTATTCTGTCAGTTCTCAGAGTTTTATCGAAGTTTGAATTTTCGGAATTCAAACTTTAACGCATTTGTTTGGAATAAAATTAGTTCAATGACATTTTAGAAATTATTTGTAGTAGTCTTTCAATGGCCAACAACTGTTTCTATCCAGTTAAAAAAAATTAGTAAACAATGAAGTGTCGTGCAGACATCTTACTTCAGGAACATCTCTAAATACTCGCCACGGACCACAGGTTATCTGTTTGTACAGCATATTCAGTGTAATTTGATAAAAGAGAATCTTGGGCGAACATCAACTTTTTCACAAATAAGAAACATCTACAATAGAAAGACGTGCTAGTGTTTCACATTGAATACTTAAAATTCAACAAGAAGAGCATTTTCTCTATCTTTCTTTGCCTTCGTCGCGCTGATTGCGAACAACAACAGTCGGTAACAACCGAGCAAAGCGGCAACCGGCGGTGATATCCATTTGCCGCGCTTTATTGATCAAATATGCCGTCCGCCGTTAGTAGTTTGTCAGCTTCTTTTCTTTCACGCCATCATTCGTTTTGCAAATGTTCGCGCGCCCTTTTTGTTACGACGAACGAAAACATACCAATCGGACGGATGGCATGTAGACGTTAAGCAGTCGACGAGCCGTAGACCGTACGGTAGTGAGTGGAAGGACGTTTTTCGAGTGACGCGGATTTAAATTTCAAATTCCGGTTTAATGTAGTTATGCGATTACGCGACATATTGGGATGAAATGTTGGCGGAGCGCTTTACGCGAATTTGTGGTAACATTATGTAAAATAGAGTCGAAATAAATTGTGTTCATCCACGTATATGGTATGAAACTTTTATCGTTCTCATGATTTTGGTTCGGAGTCTATCGACATGTTCGTCTTTCCCGGATTGTTCCACTACAGATATCGATTTTCGACTGAGATTAAAGACGTCTCTCTTAAGTGATGCTAAAGCTTTAATTGCACACATTGTCGCACGGAGAATAACCAATAGAGAGAAAATAGAATCCTCAAAAATATGCCTACGTTTAATATCACTTTCCTTTTACCAAATCTATTCCAAAACTTTAGTTTGTTACTGGAACAAGATTTGTAGGTTGTCATGGATAAATCTATATTTGTTCTTGCATTTTCTATGTATTATATATAGTATCAAACTCTTCCTTATTAAGAGTCTAATGTATTACTGTAGGCAATTTGGGGAACTATTTGCACAGAACTTTAGAACTAGATATGTATGTTCGATCCCTATCGAAAAGAATAATTTGTTAAACATTTTAATGTTTCATACATCTAAGTCACGATTTCAGAAACAAAGAAATGTTGATACGATGATCCATTGTCAAAACGATCCAGAGTGAAATTGTGGAGAATCCAATAGGAATAAACCATGTGTTAACTTTGACAAGAAATAATTAACGAAGGGCTAGAAATACCCGGGTTATCAAATATCAATTTCACCCTCCAAAATCATTGGTTAACACATAAGTCACTCGAGAAAGCTAGTCTAGTGATGGATACCTTGATTAAAAGGCTAACTGAGTACAAAGACCATAAAAACTTTTTCTCATAGAATGTATTAATTATTTCCACGCGCTTCAATTACATCCACAATCTGCACTGCACAGTTATTTTGGTCGAATTGTAGCGTCTTATAGAAGTAGAATGCGTATACGTAGACTTGCCTCATTTTAAAGACGAACGGTAAGTAGAAGTTGTCAAACTCTTCCAGCCGGCAAAATACCATCTTCACAATTTCATATCGTCTTATCATCAACAAAGTTGAAATTAGAAGACGTTGTAAGCTCTTACGCACACACTTAGCCGTAATTAGCCCGAGAATCCTTTCGCTTTATAATTTAGTTTCGCTTCTTTCACGTCCCCACCCCATCCTTCGAGCTCGAACCTCATCGCGGGTACGTAGAACGTTCCCCACGAGGGACATTTGTAAACAGTAATTTTATATCGATCTTTCCCGAGTAAAAGGGACGGTCGCGTTTGAAATCGCGCACGGACCGTAAGTATTTCTCCAGATATACGCTGAGACATATGTAATGGTAGCGAGCAGAAGTTTCGTACCGTCACGCATCCTATTGCGGTCCTAACACGATCTCTATTTTAACGAAAGGGTCTCGATAGCTGCGACGGGAGATGATGAAGTCGAGCTAAATGGTCAGCCTGACCGCAAAAGCGTATAGTACGGGGGGGTACTATTCGTTTTATGCGGTGTCTTTGCAGATTATAAAGGCGACTCCGTCGCGCGATATCATTAGCGCACGACGGTCTTGTTCGTAAGATTATTGTCGCCCAGAGCTCGTCTGCGACAATAATCTTACGAAGCTTTCCTTATGTGTATAAATGTATATGGAGATAATATTCTACGTCCTGTCGCTTGTCTTGATTTGATTTATACGCGAATGACGTAGAACTCAAAATTATATCTTTGCATCCAAGTGAATAGAAAAATAATAAACTAATTATTGAAAGTATTAAATTTAAAAGACTATTGAACAAAAGAAAAACTTAATCTATATCTTGACGTGAAATTGTTGCTGGGGCCGTTTTTATCGTCTGTAGAATTTTGGCATCCCTACGTTTCGACAGTGTATCAACTGTTATAATCAGGATATTCATGAGAAGTGCTATTTCTTGCGAAATTCATCATCTATACAACGATTAGTCTGGCTATAAATGTCTTCCTTATACAGAACTAGTAAAAAGAGTCGAATAACTATATATTATTTGAGAAGTACTTTTTTATTATTGATATAGTGATGGTTTTATCCACAAAGAGTCCAGCACTTCTAGGTCAGTAAGGATAATGCAGAACTCTATCACAATGTTCTAAGCTGGCTGAGGGGAATATAAGGGAATATATAGAATAGGGAAGTGACGCAGAAACAACTGGGTTCTTCACCACGATAGCACGAGTAGTATGTGTCTACTTTTATTATGCGGAAAACTACACGACTATTGTTCCACATCCAGTGCACTCGCTCCTCTTAGCTTCTTGATATTGCAAAAGTAAGAATCAAATGCAAGAGATACAGATTTAACACGATAGAAGGAAGCTGAACTGCAAACGGTGCTGAACACGTTAACAAAACTTTCAGAATGTATTTCCTTACTCGTTGGGATCAGTGTTCGCACTGCATCTTACGGTAGGCCCATACCTCGAAGGCTTCTAAATTCTACTCGTAATGCACGTTGAAGGTCCAAGTTTCTATACCGGACAAAAAGACTGGGAATACACAACATTTGAGGATGCGAGTTGGCTCAGATTGCTACCGCATAGCAGCTTCTTCATCCGCGCAAGAGATACACGGGCTTTCTCAATGCGCGACTATCTGAACAAATATTCTCGACTAACTGTGATGACATTATTCAACATATTCTGTAGGGCTTTTTCGATGAGAAGTACTGTATGTGTACAACTTATAAGTTATGTCCGCATATGTTTAGTGGAGTGGCGTTAACCCGTATTCCATCGGCTCCACTTTCAAGGGCACTGTTGAAGATTTCTTCTGAGTAGACGTTGAAGCGAATTGGTGAAAGAATACACCTCTGTCTGACTCCTCGCTTGCTTTCCACTGCGTTTATCATACTTGATTGGACGCGAACAGGCGCACTTTCAATGATACAACATCCAATCTTCTCTTTCAACACTTGGATGATTGAGAGCTTATTGGCATGTACTTTTGACTTTAATACCTCCGAGGAAGAAGTTCAAATGCGTGCAAATAGAACATTACACGACCAGGGAATGTATTGTACAGTAATACCACTGTTTCATATGATATATGACAAGTGGTCCTGTTGTACTTGAGGCACAAAAAATTGGATTATCACGCCCCGATAGCGTTCGCCATTGACCGTATTTGCATTCATGGTAGCGTCTTCGAAGTAGAATGCTCCAATGATATCCAAGATTCATATCAATAGTGACACATTTGAGATATACTTACTTCCCACGAAACGCATGCGAGTTTTCGTCACTTCGAATTCAGCAATTTTACTTGCTTATGATGTCATCAACATGAGAATGGGAAAACCCGCCACTCACTTCTTATTCAATGAACCAAATGCTGATCACTCTTTCATGTCTATGGTCTGTAGCCTTGAATTGGACCAGTTTGGATTTCGTAGGCATGAAAACGCAAATTTTTCTTGGAATACGGTGCATAGTACTTCTTGAAATGTTTGGACACGTCCTCTTCATTCTGATCAGCATGCGTAATGTTTTGCGTAATGATCTGCTCGAAGACGTATAAATTGCCCGATTTGCCTCCTCAAATTTTTCGATAATTCTCTTCACAGTTGAAAATTTTCAAACATTTTAATTACCAAAAATAGGACGCAATTTGTGAATTGTAGTAGTCAAATTTAAGAATAGTGGACTATCTACCGACGAACTATTATAATACTTTCACTGTTGAACGACAAGAGTAAAACATGGCGTTAAATTTAATTTTTCGCTCTTATTGGAACACCCTCTACAGAAGTTTTAGTAACAAAGCAACTCTGTAGTACACAGTGAATAATATATTTGTTGCTAACTCATCGTGATTATATCAGAGGTAATATGAACCCATTGTTCCATTTCACCAGAACAAAAGCTGAAGGGTATGCACTCTTTAACATAGATCTCGAAAATTGACGGACACCGTAACCTACATACATCAACGTGTATAAAACATGTGTACAATGGCCTCGCTCACACACTTATATGCATATGTATGTTACCGCCAGTTGCATTATCTGCACGGACGCGGTTATTTAACAATTGTTGTTGTAAAACACGCTATTGAATATAGTTTCTCTTCTTTTCTTTCATGGACTCAACGTCTATATTGCAGATATTCTAACCTTTCAAACGCCGACAGATCTATCAAACTAATATCACGCGTATTCTCTAAAATTGACTTCGCTGTGAACGTGTAATTAAATTAATAGGCGATTAGTCTTTGATATTTCGTTAACGGTTACGGGATACATACATATGGCTGTCTTTAATGCAATAGTAATTATGGGTTCGCTCTTGATTGACGCTGTACTTTATTATTAAATATCTGATTTATGTCTAATCACCGCAATTGCGTTTATCAGAGATCACTTTTTTCTTTAAAGATAGTTGAATGGTTAGATTATTGAATCAAAGTTCTCCTTTCAATATTCCGCAGAATGCTCATTTTCACGAGTAGAAAGAAAAGAAAAACTGTAATTATTCTTGAAAATTCCTTCTAAACTAAGAAAATAAATAATAGCATTTAATAAGTATAAATTACAATTTCCTTATAACTACCAACGCTTTAAGGAAAAAAAAAAACAATCCCGGTAGGATTTAAAACCAGGCCTCCTCCCTTGCCGTGATAGCGTCTAACTACCAGGCCACGGGATCCTGTGAGTTCAAATCACTTTTGAAACTTAGATGTAATATTATTTTAAAGCTGATTTCTTATTAATTAAATTAATGTGAAACTTTAATAAGCTACAATTACCTTGTAATTACCAACGTTTTTATTTTTTTTTTTCTGAAAAAGGCAGCTCCGCTAGGATTTGAACCCAAGTCTTCTCCCTTGTCGAGGTACCGTCTTCATCGTTAGGTCACGGGACGTTGTAAGTTCAAGTCACTTTTAAAACCTGTGGATATATATATTATAATATCTCAGCAGACAATATTATTTTAAATTGAAATTCTTGTTAATTAATTTAATTAATAGCATTTAATTAATAGCATTTAATATTAACCTTCTTGCTTCAACACTGTGTTAGTATTTTATTTACATTACTCTAACGTGTTAACTATTATGAAGAACACAGCCTGATCCACTGCCATCAGCTGCATATACAAGTCATATAACTAAACCTATCGCGAAGTGTATATGCAAGGATGCGGGTGTAATTTATTTGAGCGAATTATTATATAACAAAGAAAAGAAATCCTGTTTATCGGGTATCAGATTATACTTTGGAAGCTAGAGCGCGCAGGTTAAATATGTATTGAACAAAGGTTAATAATGAATTAAATATTAGTTCTAAACCAGAAATATGCTCCTTTAACGCCAATGATTTTCTATTTACTTTGTATCCAGTATCTAGAGCAGACAACTATTCTAGCGCATTTCACGCTGGTCCAATCGTTGTTGGGATTTATCATCAGAAACAATTTGTAGAGGAAAAAGTCTGCTAGAAATACATTTCCCGACTGAAGCGATTTAGTCTTACTTCATTTACGCAAGAAGCAATGCTAATCTTTAAGGATTCGGTTCTACTTCTTAAGATGTTTCTTTAACATCTCCCACAATCCCGTGGTTAATCTGGCCATGTTGGCCACAGTGCGAAATGAGAGCTTGTTTACGCGAAACTTACATATCAGGATGGACGTCCTTACCGATTAGACATTATATGACAATATTTTCATCCGCGAGGAAAAATTGGAGTGAAATGGCACGGCGCTTTAATCTCGCCACCATCTGGTGCGGAAGAATAACGTTGTCTTCGTTAGAAATAAGGTTATTAGAGTTAAACGGTTATGCTGCGATATAGAAAGAGTACTTCATATCGAACTGTCAGTAAGTATTGACTTATGGTGTTCTAGTTTGATTCATTCAACGGCAACTAAATGCTATCTCATGCAATAGGAGATATCATAAAGTGGAATATGACTACAATCCGATGCTTGCCCCTTGTATTTTACAATTGACACCTCTCCAACTCCTTTACTGACTTTAGTGCTATTCCACAAGGATCTAATTTAGGTTTCCGTCTAAAAAAAATTATTTTCCCGTTGGATACCGTATCTGTTGACCAAAGTACAGAAAGTAGCTAGGGTGAGTTGGTTTCAAAAAACCCTAGGTCACTTCAACGCCGGATACTCTGAAAACGTGTGCAACATGGTCAGTGATGATAAATCTTGAACAAAAGTCATCCGTTCTCGAAGTATCTCCAAAAAGACGGTCACGACATTTGTCTCGAAAGCAGGTCATATACCAATAATTCCTCTGCAATATCAAAGAACTGTTACTGTCGATTGCTATACAACCATTTGTTTGCGGCAAGTCATTGCTGAGCTTCGAAAATCCAACCCCGAACGGCGAATAATCTTCTTCTAAAACAATGCAATCTCGCACACAGCATGCAAAGCAATTGAATTTTTAATGCAACGAAACGCCGAATTGTTAGGCCATCCTTTGTGCAATCTAGAACTAAGCCGCAACGATTTCTTTACCTTTTCGAAAATCAAGAACGGACTGTGTGGTCAAAGCTTCCAATCGTCAGAAGGAGCAGTCAATGCCTTCAAGAACGCAATTTTGATTGTACCAACAAACGAGTGCAATAACTTCTTCCAGAGTTGGTCCGAGCGAATGCAGAAGTGCAAAACAATAAAATCTTTAAAAGCGATCTACTGTTTCATTCCAGCTCTGCATGGAATACTTAAAAGTCAACCCTCGTATGTACGTACATATATACGAAACACGCGACACCCTTTTATTTTGGTTTCTCATTAATTCACTTCAATCCAATCTCTTCCATGACTCCGGCATTGCTAACGTTCACGAGGGATCTATCTGGCAACTGTGTTCCTGTGGTAAGTACGAAGTGCACGGGAATATTCAGTCATCGGAATCGATTAGCCTGGCTTCGACGGCATGTAGACAGAGAACGAGAGCGCATTATACCGTTATAAATATGTCGGAGTAGTACAGCCGCTCAGCAACATGCACCGGCTTTTGTTAATGTAAATACATGTATGTATAACTTATACTTCGCAAATTTGCACAATGTCGCGGCGTAGCGGCACCATGCTTTCGCTCAACAATTCCCCTAATATGCTTTCACCTGGATGTGAGATTCTCGAAACGCAATCACTCTAAGGCGTGTAAATGAAATACGATTATTTACGAAAGGCAAAACCTAGAGTATTTTGTGGTACATTTTTTTATACTAAATATTATGAGAGATCATCCCGTTGAATTTTATGAATATCGTTAATACGCTATACACATTTGTGCATAACAATACCTCCGTATCAGATTACACAGATTCAATGTTATCTAAACCTGAAAAATTTACTGTTGCTAGACCGACAAGCAAAATCTCCGAATATAAAACGAATAGAAGACGTATGGAATGCTTTAAAAAACAAGATCTGCTTGGGAATATGTACCACCAACTATGAAGAATTAGTAGGAGAAATAGCAATGAAATAAAATTTATAATGCACAAGTCAGAAATACCAACTACTATTAATTTAAAGCGAAGCTGTACCAGACGCTAAACAATCTGTATGTTTATCTAATTGTTTTATTAGTTATTAATAAAGTAGAATAAAATAATTGTCTTCTACTTGTCTACATTCATAATTACCATAACTTCCTAGTAGATCTAACTCGATGGCCAACGACAGTACACAAGAACAGAAAGTCATTCGTTCGTGACATAAAACATGCAGCATGTTTGCTTCTTTAAAAGACAGTTTAATTCAAATAATTTCTTAATTGTCTAATAAATCATTTGAAATATTTATAAGTAAAAAATCGTATTTGCAGACACAGAACACACGTCTATTTTTGACATAGAATAAACAGAAATGTTAAAATGTCAGGTTCTTTAATGTTTTGAGGTTCAATTTGGATGGCCTTGAATCGAATCAGCCGTGTTTAAAAGTGGCGTCTTTTAAACCTGAGCTGTAACTCAAGAATCCCAGTTGGTAACACGGTTGACAATGAGAGCCCACGTGCTCTCGAAACGCTGCGTTCCGTATAATTAATTAATTTGTGTGAGTGGAGTTTACTGCTATACCTGTGAATAATACCGTACTTTTTAAAAAAATACGTATTGCTTCTTGTTTATGATTGATTTAAATCCAGTCTGTCAAAAACAAATACATTCGTGTCAAAACATTTTATTTCACATTAGCTTTACAATTTTTTTAAAGTAATTATCTTGGCATTTTCTGTTTCTTCGAGAAATAAAATCTCCATTAACAATTTTTAAAAAACAGAAAATTCTTAATCTTACCAATAAATTTAGTAAATAGGGTTTTGGAAGCCGTTCTCTTATAAGAATGGTTTCTAACGTACGAGGGCCGGTCAAATATAAACACAGCTTTTGTTAAAATCAAATTATTTTTGATAACTTTTCTATATTTTTGTAAAGAACTGTCAGTTTTTAAATACCATTTTCATGGCATAAGTATAACTTTTTTAGTTTCATCTACAAAATGAAGAAAAGGCATGAATTGAGCTTTACAATATACATCAGTCGACTCATCTAATTGTAGAGTTACATACTTGTCGACATATTGCTAATTTAATAATCGTGTTTTAATTTAAATAAGTTTTTTCCTAATATTGTGCATTTTTAAACAATTCTGTCACTCTACGGGAAACAATAGGACCTCTGCCGGATATCTTAAGATGCATTTTGTGCACAATTTTGTTTCTGACTGGGCAAAAGATGGCTAATTTTGTTACAACAACCCTTCAAGTTTATTTGGTACCATCAATTGATTAGTTAAAATTGTATCATATACTGAACACATTTCGGCTGTGGATAATATGCCTTCTACATTCCAAATGAAACCAAAACTTAAAAGCACATAGTTGATTTTCGTAACAAATGTTCATCAGCGGGTCTTTCTTTAAATCATTGTAGGATAACGAATGTATGTTCTTTGATTATAACGCCCACTAACAAGTAACAACCAAATTAAAGTACATGAAGTACAAGAAACCTTACCTCAACTTAACTTAAATTATACAGTTGTACAGTTTCAACTTAAAATAAGTAAGTTTGTATCAATTTCTTAGGTGAATTATCTCAATCGATGTTAATTCTTCAAATTTTCAAGTCGTTTTCTAGATATCAATTGCTGTTCTTCTTTGGGAGTTTCAAAATTGTTAACCTGCGTTTCGCATCCTATTCATAAATCAAAATATAATATAAAGTGCTGGGAAATCGATGTCTGCTTGCCTAGAGTAAGTAAACTTGTCAAATGTCGTCTTTCGAAAGACATGAATATTTCCCTTCTTTATCGTAAAACCCTTCCGCAAATTTCAAAATTCGCATTGGTGTATATCTTTAGGAATACGAAGTTTTGGTATATAAAATAAATACGTTCGCATATAGGAAGAGGGAAGGCTGAAAACTATAACGAGTTTCGCGGTATCGGAAACAGCTACCCCTCGTAGAGTAGTCTCACCCCACGCGAAAAAAAAAAAGAGGAGAAGGCAAAGTAACATCAGAAATATGCATGAGGTATCAGCAGCGTAGCGACGGGGAGCGCTAGCGAATCGGATGCTTTTGATATTGCGAGGGCAATATATGTGAAATGACCTAAAAGTAAAAGTACTTTGAGCCGGCATATTTCCTGCATTGCGCGTTCTTCCTTTAGAGAGCGCAAGGGAAAAACGGGGCAGGAGAAATTCCTCGGATAATATGCTAATGTTTTTCTGCGAAACTCTTCCGCAATTAGAATATGAGCGTTGAGTGGATGTAGAGGACGCCGTCTTTGTTAAATTGGATTGTCAGTGTACAGTTATTGAAGATGATGCAGACGGATAAATTATTTGGATTATATGGCCTAATTCATTTTGGCCCTTATGTTGAACAGAGGTCTTTGAATGGAAGTGACGCGCATTGTATTATTAATACGCCAATAAAAAACGAAAAAAGGTGATGTAATAGATACTACCGTTATAGGCTCTGATAATATACCGATGAACTATAAATATGTCCTTAAGAAACACTTTCGATTACGTCCCTTCGTGCCTGAAAACAGTCACGCGAGCGGTGGGAGATGGAGATATCCAGAAGGTGACTGCGCATGCGTCCTGTAATATCTGTCATTTACAACGTCATTACGCCATTTTCAGTTGAGTTACAGTCACGTAAACATGGCTGCTACAATGCGAGTTGCGTAGTGTAATTCGATTCCTTCAAGCAGCTGTTTATTGTCAGACTTTACAACGATTGCGGAGAGATATTCAAAACAAAAGAAGAGGTATGCCGATTTCTGGAGTTCTTCTCATTCATGACTCACACTGCTGCTGCAATCCAACAACTTTTTGAACAATTTCGATGGAAAGTTTTAAACACTCGGCATATATCCCCGATTTAGCGCCAACACACTTTCATCTCTTTCGTGAACTGAAAAAGTGGCTAGGAGGGCAGAGCTTCCAGCTTCTAAAACTGAGTTTGTACTGGCTGTACGTATTTTTGGGCTTTTAGGCCGCGGTCTTGATTAGGAATATATCGACGTTTCGCCAAACGCTGCAGGTGGCATTTTCAGGACGATGTTCACGATTTGCTAGTTGTCCGACTAAAACTGAATTTTTAGTCAAATGATTGTATGTATATTTTATGCATTGCAGGTGATGGTCGACAGAAACACTTTCCATCTTGTAAATAACTTATTTTACCAGAAACAATTTATTCTTGTTGAATTGTATTTGAATTTATTAAAAGCAATATAAGTATGCAACTCCTCTAATGTATCAATTTTCATTAACAACCAGTAACGAGGTCGATAGTGTGGGTCCGGGTTCTCTTGAAACGCAGCGTTCCACATAAATTGTTAATTTGTGTGGGGTAGAGTTTACTACAATACCTGTGAATTTTAATGAAAACTATTAAATTTGTATAATATTTAGGATATAAAAATCAAGAAGGCGATATCATGAGATGTTCTTAAAAACGCTATTTTACTGAACACAAGCATTTGCGACATCACCGCTCATATCATATATATAGTAGAGATTTTCTAAATTCCATTGCACGTCACATTAGAAATTCAAATTTATGACGTCTGATTGTTGGGCGTTGCAAATTTCCTTATAATCATTGACATACAATAGTAACCTATAATGCAAGTAAACTAAAGCTAAAATCGAGCACAGCGACACTAGGCAATGTCTGATATTACTTTTGATGTAATTACACCTTGAATGTAATTTAGAAACTAAATAATAATTGTTTTGCACAATAGGTAATAATTTATTGGCAAATCTTATGAATTTTAATTTTAATGAAATGGCAACAGATTTAAATGGTGAATATGATGCATGATGTCAATAATCTCTACACTATGTATAGCAGTTTACGATTCCTTTAACGAATGTTTAATGTTTTCTTATTCGCAATGGTCTCTGAAAGTTTTGTAAAGGCATTATCGAATAATTCACTTTCCATTTTTATCTCTACGGGTATAGCATTAAAAACGATGATCTCTTTCATATACCGCAGCAATGTTAGTAACGAACCACTTGCGCGTTTTTGCTTTCTTGCATGGCAGTTTTATTAAAATACCTCTACCGATGAATGTCAAAATTTAACAGAGTAATATCAATAAAATTAATTCGTTACAAAAGAGCATCCAAAATATGACAAGTACTGAGACAGGTAGGATACTTGCATTTAAACTTCTAATCCATTTCGATTGTATTATTATTTCTGAAGTACTAAATAACATCAGTATTTTTCAGTAAATTTTTCGTACTAGTAACACTTATTCAGTACGTATCAGGATATACAAGTAAAATATTAATAAACCAAGTCCAATGACTCAAGAAACATTAACATCTCTTTTAGTAAATATCGAAACTTACAATATTTCTCGATTTTGTCATTAACTTGTATTTACTATGATTCCGTATTTTAGAATGATGTCAATTATTTGTATCAATTATTGCCAAAGTACTTAATATACACGCTTGGTATTATGAGCTTAACAGATTCTTTGGCAAATATATCAAGAAAAGATAATTCTAAGGTTTTTTTTTTATTGATAATCCTCAAATTGTATAGAATAATAGATTAAAATCTTGTTAAGGAAAAGTGTGTTATAATATTACTAATACGAAATCCTAGAATAAATATTATAGCATTTTTTAAAATTCAGGTAGTATCCATACTTCCATGAACGGTAGGGTATACGGATGGCTTGATACAAATATAAGCTGTCAGCCGTTCCAACCTTCTCTTGTTGCCAGGTAAATAATGAATTACTTGCAATAAATCGCTTCCAATGTTCGTGTGAATTTTGTATTCTTTACGGTTTTACATTAAAGTTTGACACTGAATTATGTGAAGCGGTATCGCAGTTAGTAGAGTTCGCGTCATCGCTGTGCATGTTACTGCTGCAACTTCTTTTCTAACAACAAGTATACCTTTTATATTTTAATCATGTAAAGAATTACATGTAATTACAAAACAACTGTAATAAAAGACGTAAAATAAAAATTCTCAACAGAAGAAAAAAAAATTCTCACAGGGATATTGGAAAGACTCGAGATTTTATGTTAAACCATAAAGAAATAATAATGTTAAAGTAAATCAAGTTACGAGAGTGGGTCTCTATGCTGCACCTCTGACCTCCTCACAGTGAAATTACAGTGGCGTTTTATTTTTTATTTTTCGACGTAGTCTTCCTCTACACTAATGCACTTGGTCAATCGGTGTTCCACTCAGGATGATTTCTTGAGCATCCCAGAACACAGATTGCAAAAGCTTTCCAGCAGACGGCACTGTCTTAAATTTGCGTAGAGGTGGAGAACCGCGAAAGTTTCCAATCTCTACCCATGCGCCATTCATGGTCACATAGCGACTAAGAAAGTTCTCTTTGTTTGCTTGGTACCTTTTTAAAAGACTCTTACAAATCAACGCTCGATTTCTTTTTTATCAATGGTTAACACCTGTCCTGCACTTATCTTTTTCATGGCACTTATCTTTTTCATATCTAATAAGTAGTTATGAAAAAGATAGTCAGTATGTTGTGCACCACGTGATAATGGCTTTATGAATTTGAGTTGGCGTCATGCCCTATTTCTAGAGGTATTTTATTACGGCTCTTTGTTCTACAGGATCCATTGTCATGAGCAATCACGACACAATTCAAGAATTAGTCATAGCACAATACTTTGAGATACAAACTTGGTAGTATGTAGATATGAGCTATAAATGTCAGTTAACTAAATGTCAAAACATCAATCAGACAACCAATTCGAAAGACTAACAAATAATATACTGTATTGTGGTTCAAATGATGATGCATAAAGCTAACCAATGTGAGGGGAGAAAACGCTAACGTGCCGACATTTTTCCGCCTACCCGGCATCATCAGCGTGGTTTCAAGCGTCTGTCTCTATCTCATACTGCAATTCTCTCTCGGCTAATATCAACGTGAATGAGCGAACAGCTTAAGTGAGTATTTTTTAGTGCTACTTAGTGCCACAATGATACACACTCGCCTACCATTCAAAATACAGCGACACAAGCGGGTTCAGTTTTCCAACCTTCTTCCGAGTAGCTTATGGACTGTTAAGCTAGAGAGGATGCGCACCGGCTGTGCGTACGGTAGCTGCGCATGTAAATAATCCGTTAGGTATACGATAACGTATTACAAAGACATCGAAAAAAATGCCTAGAATTCCTTCTTTTCTACGCGGGTTAGTGTGTACTCTTGTCCCACTGGATAACGCCACGAAATGCTCACTTAAACTGTTCGATTATTCACAGCGAGATTAGCTGAAAGAGAATTGCAATGTGAGGTAGCGAAAGACACATGAAGCCGTGTTGATGATGCCCGGTAAGCAGGAACGTGTTCGGTGTTGGCGTTTTCTCTTCTCACATTTTCTTTCCCGTAAATGATCTCACCATTTTTTTCGACATGGAGCATAGTTAAGCACTTATCCTGCTATTCCTTATCTTGTCAAAGTATTTTAATATTCAATTGTATACGATTTAATTCCAGCACTTAGAAAATTATGACGATATTGTACAAACAATTAAAGATCATTCATGGGAATTAATGAAAACGTATATTTACTTATTGGCACCATTCTTGCCCTTGTTATATATTTTAATACCTACGTCAATTCAAACGTCAGCAACCGTTAATAACTTGCTCCCATATTAAAACGATTTGGTTCTACGACTTCAAAATAGGAAATGGAAAGATTGCGCGTAGGCGTGTAGCCAGTAAAAGCACCTCTTCCAAATTATAATTACTTCCGCTTCGACATAAAACGATATAATCTAATTTGGATATCGCCCTGGTTACGCGCACGACGTCGACTCCCTCTTAGCAAATGATATCGTTAATTATGTCTTCGAAAATCGGGCGAAAAGAAATAGAATAATAGCGACAATGGTATCGTCGTCGTCTTCAACACGGAAAACGAGAAACGGCTAAAAAAACTCGATTAACTTTGCTTTGCTGTCGTCACGTTAAACTCATCAAGGTGAAGATCAAGTTCGAAAAGGAAATATAAAGATTCTACCGAGTAAGCGATTGTTAGTACTAATAGTATTGTTAAAAACTGAACTCAATCTTTCTTCAAGGCAAAACCATTTATTTAGATCAAAGTAAACACGCTTCAAAGTAAGTCATATTATGTTAGAATTCGCATAGAAATAACGCAATGCAATAACCGATACTGTGATATCATAAAGTTTCCAAGACGGAGATGGATTGAAATAGAAAATATATGTTTGTACTTAAGCCCCACGTATTATAACTTAACAGTTTTGAAAATTATCTTAACAGTAACATGGACCGTCGTCAATTAATGTGTTAGAATTGCTGAAAACAAGGTTGAACTTCGAGTTTGAATAAATTCAAATATAATTTACAATACAGTGCAAAAAAACGTACATAATTGAAGCCTATTTTCGAATTGGAGTGCGAATTGATGGAATTGGGGTATACAGTCAGCGTGCATGTTTGGCTGATTGTAGGGAGCACTTCCCAGAGTTAGCTACAATTCACAACTGTGGTTCGCATTTTGAAACGTATCTCACCGCTTTGACGACGATAAAGGTATGGAAATCTTCATGCCCAATTGATTACAGACGCGACCACATGCATTCTTTTATTACGGTATTAAAGAATAGAATTTGTACTAAGGTTTGTGCCTCTCGAATAAAGAAAGATACATTCATACAATTAATTAAATAAATATTACATACCTACAACAAAATTCACTTTTATCAGCAATTTGGTATTAATCTGCAAAGGAAGCGTTAGCTGTTAATTATATAATTGTACACATTCTTAACTCTTAACACAATTTGTTAAGAAAAACTATGAGAACGTCGTATAAGAATTTTGAACAATATTTTTTTCTATCTAGTAGCTTGGTAACATACATACATACCTAACATTATAAAAATAAAAACTGGCAACATGCTATTTGATCGCACGTGTAGAACGTACTGAACGAGCCCGGTGGCTCCCTCTATTAGCGGTCCGCGTGCACCGGTGGCGTGCCGTAGCTCCCGCATATTCGTCCGCTGCGCCACCCACGACCTCCGTTATTACCTTACACAAAACGCAAGACACATGACACTCACGACAAACGCATTCTTTACGCTTGTTTTATCTCCGTCGTGGAGAACTTTTAAGGATTTAGCGGCCCTCTTCGCTTTCAATTTAAATTACGGTACGTATGCGCGGGTTGCGTGAAATATAAATTGAGTGGTCTGTCGAACGTGCAAAAACGCTTCGCAAGATATCCAGCCGTGTTTATAGGGATTGAGTGGATTTATTTATGCGGTTGTTGCCCACGTTATGTGTTATATTCGCTTTCACTTAGTGAGATTAATTAGGAGATAATTGTTTCTTTTGATTAAAATACTCAAAATGAAAATGTATTTCAGATTCTTTCTGATTCTCGAATTACTAAATGTACCAAAATTGTAATGTAATATGCGATTTTTTTATATGTTTTATCGTATTTGTGTCGTGTGATTATAGGGTCTATTTAAATATGAAATGTGTACGCCACAGAGAGAGAACAAACTACGCTAAACAACAAATTTGTAGGTACATTTAACAAAAGGAATTGCTAAATAATAGTTCAGGTATGTTAATCAATAATATTTTAATTGAACCATACTTATACGAAGATATTTCAGCTGGATAAAAATACCTTAATTTTCTAATAAATACCTTACTTGAATTCATAGAAGTCATAGCAGAAAGAGTTCTAATCATCTGGCAAGAAAATGGTGCTTACCCTCTCATAGTCGAGTAAAAGAATTGCTAATGGGGTTCAGTTACCTTTTTGAGGTTATCTTAAAAATCTACTGTAGAACAGCGAACCTTTATTCACAAGAGAACTGTTGAAGCTTAAATTAAGAATACAGAGGACAATTTTTTGGTTATAGATTGAAAATTTTGGGAGTTCCAAATCATGCGAAAAGAAACTTGATAGATGTAAGTAAGCATACGTCGTAGTATATTTAGAAGCTTGGATTTTCTGACACTTACAACATTAAGTGCCAGAACCAGTAGCAGCAACGGTGATCTATGTAAGTAATAATTCTTGTGATTTCATGAGAAACCGAGATTTTTATGAAAATCGCGCCAACTGTGTGAGTAAAACCATCAAGTTGTCATTTACGAAAGATCTATTCGGAATATGGGGACTTAAACTGTTTAATGCTTTACATGCTAGTATCAACTTAAGTAATAACCCAAAATAATAACTTAAAATAAATAGTATAATTCTGACAATCTATACCCTACAAGGATCAATATAATTGATATATATATATATATACACTACCGCTCAAAAGTGTTTAGGTACCCGCGTTTTCATGGATTATTCATATAGTATTATGTTTACTAAAAAAACATTATAATAAAATGAAATACGTATTTAAAATGTAGTTCAGTAAGATAAACACCCATTATATCGCATAAAGTTTACTATCATTTACCTGCACTTGGTCGGATTACCATAAACTGTTTATTGCGGTGCAATTACAATAACAATCCCTCTGAATTTATTAGGTAAATTTAGTCATCTGTTTGATTGTAGGTAATAATATTTAAATTACCTTCCTAGAAGATTATAGTGAAATTTGTAACCTATGGTCAATTGCAGTGTGGTATTTACTCTATTCACGTCGTGAGCGAAATATCGTGTGACAATTTTTTAAAATCCCTCCGCGAAGAGAAATTAGTACGGAAACACGTGCGCTTATAATAGCTTACCATAAAAGTGGCATAATTAATCGACAAATTGCCAAAAAAATGAAAATACATCACGCTACGGTTGACTATATCGTAAAAAAATATCGGGAAACTGGCAGTTTTCTTAATAAAAGACGGAGTGGAAGGCTAAAAGCGACAACCTCTGCAGATGATCGCAGAATAGTGGTTACCAGCAAGTTAAACAGACGCAAAACAGCCCCGGAAATCACCGCAGAATTAAATGTTGGTCGCCAAAAACTAGTTAGTGTTTCAACAGTCAAACGTCGCCTACAGAAAGCCGGGCTCCATGGACGTATTGCGATGAAAAAGCCATTACTACGCAAACAAAACAAGTAAAAGCGACTTAAATGGACTCGTGAACACCAACACTGGACCATAGAAGAGTGGAACAACGTCCTATGGACGGATGAGTCCAAATTTGAGCTGTTCGGAACTCGAAGACGCATATTCGTAAGAATATCTGTGGGTGAACGTGCCAGAGAAGAGTGTATTGCTGCTACCGTGAAGCAAGGTGGAGGTTCTATCATCATTTGGGGCTGTTTTACTGGCACTAGTGTACGGGACATTGTGAAAATTGACGGTATATTAAAAAAAGAAGGCTACCGCGAAATTTTGGAAAACCACGCAATAGCTTCTGGAATTCGACTTTTGGGTCAAAATTTTATCTTCCAGCAAGATAATGACCCAAAACGTTCCTCTAAATTATGTAAAGACTATTTACGCCATTTAGAAGGGGAAGGGACTCAAAATTATGGAGTCGCCTCCCCAGAGCCCCGACTTGAATCCAACCGAGTTACTCTGGGAAGAACTAGATCGGGAAGTACGGAAATCGGCTCCGACATCAGCTACTGACGTGTGGAACAAATTGTAATCGAGTTGGATACATACACTCACAATGAAACATTTTCATCGATCAATTTTCTTTTATTTCTTATAAATTCGTCGGAATAAAAAACAAAAAAGGGTGGCGAATACATATGGCCACAGCTGTATATTATACTCCCTATTGTATGCTATCTATCTATTATAATAAATTACTACTCAGCGATTAATAATGTAGCTGTTAGCTAACTGTAGGACTGTGGTTTTAACAAATGTTTAACAAAGCAACCATTTAGTACTGAATTATCTAGGTATTACAGATTCTGCGTTTCTATTTCAGAATTATTTATCTTTTCTCAAAGCATCTTACTTTTAGATCCTTTGAAGAACGATAGGTATTACCAGAAGTCCGTGTTATATATTCCAATGAAAGTACTGGCTCTGAATATCGATTCAATATAAAAACAAAAACGAACAATCCCGTTATTAATGTACCCTTACCGAAATGGAAACTTGTCCTTTTTTATGCACGTAAATTGAAATATTGATAACGTTTAACCGATACCTTATAAAAATTCCACGGATGATATATTTTACCGCAAGCGCAAGTCTTGTCGGTATTTTATTGCACCTACACGACCGTATTCATCTGCTGCGGACCACACCAGGTAAACTTACCGTTAAAAGCAGGCAACACACGCTCAGGTCCGCCCCTGCACATGCGGATATTTTGCATAGTATGCAGATTACGCTTCGAACGTTCGAGCCGTATTGACGCTAAAGGGTTTAAAGAAACCGTACACATGTTTCGTTTTATCAGCCGAAAAGCGATTTGCCATGTGGCGTACGAAAGGACGCAAGTGCTGCTGCTGTTACCGTTGTTGGCCGGTGTTGATTATTTTACGGTGACGCATCGCTCGCCGTGATTTAAGGACACCATTAATGTTAAAATATTGGCACTGGCGGAGTGCACACGACGGCAACGCTAGCAGCTATATCCATATACAGTTTTGGTCGTGGGTTTAGAACTACCGCAATATGTAATCGTGGATTCATTTAATTAAATTAACTATTGTTTTTATTTGCAATACATTTTTTTTCATACTACTAAACTGCAAATTAAGTTAAAAGAACTGTTAAAATAATTGAAAGATCTTCTCAAATACTCCATATCTTTATGTGTAGGATTGTCCAAATCTTTGGCGCGTCAAAAAATCTATAGAACACCTATAAAATAGAATACCATGCAAAAAAAAAATAAATCGGTACATATAATCGCCATCTAGCGCCAGCAGGAAAAGTATTCACACCAAAATTTGAATATTCCCCTTAACTTTTCTACAGAATTTGTAAGATACAATTTCATAGATAGTTGTTGCTTGCAATTATATCCCTGTTGGCGTTAGATGGAACTTATACGCATTCATTTATTTTGTTTGATATTGTATTCTATGAACTGTATAGCGCAAGAAAGACTTGGCCAACCCTACTTATATGACAGAAACTTGTTCCTTGCTTTACAATTCAAGAGCTTCTTCCCGCTTTGTTTACCAGTGCACCAAACAAAGTAACAAGAACTGGTTTTTGATGAAATGGTATTCTACGAAACAATATTTTAAATTTAGCAACTTAAAAATTTGAAAATCGAAAAGTGAGAGGACTCAAAAATTCAAATATGCAACGGCAAAGGTGTAGGATTTAAAATAATGTGTCTTTTTGATGAGAAATGAGTGCCGAAACAGTTATTTATAAGGAACAGGCGTCCAAAAGGCTTGTTCTTTAATATCACGACCGAATCCCCGTTATTATCAGTTAGCAAAAGAAAACTGTATCGCCGAATAGATCTTTATCTTTATTTATATTATATAGCAATCATTCAAAGTCGCCAAAGAAATCGAAAACGTTCAAACATTCAACAACAGAAACGTTACGGCTGCCGTATTTTGAGACCAAAAGGCATGTTGCTTGTTAAATTTATGGAACCGGAAACTACAATAAATGCAGCTGTTTACTATCATACTTTACAACGATTGAGGAGAGCCATTCAAATTAAAAGAAGAGGCATACTGACTTCTGGAGTTCTTCTCATTCATGACAATTCCCACCCTTACACTGCTGCTGTAATCCAACGAGTAAACAACGTAACAAAGATACATTGGTACACTTTCAGATGTCACCAAATCAAGTGTAAATGTTAATGACTGATGATGCCGCAACCACGTTTTGTGCGGGTTGTTCTCTTGAAAATGAGGGTAGAACCTTAATAGATGTAACATGCAAACGTGATGCTTGACACATCACGTAGCAAAAACTATGAGAAAATGTTATCCAAAGCTGAAATCGTACAAATAGAAGCCTCTTTGTTAGACCTGATAAATAAGACTGTGCGTTCACGCAGATTTTGAAAATTTCATAAACAGTGCCCCGGCATTGCTCAATCACAACAGTCAATTCTGACGCGTTAGAAAATTTGATTACAAGCAGCGTATTATTATATTAAACATTCTCAACAAATAAAGAATTTAATTTCTTAATTTAATCTTAAAGCGATTATTAGGTAAAGTTTTAGATAGTAGATGATAGAAAAATTACAAAATCCTTCATTACTATTAGTGAAGTCACTACAATATCTAACGAGTCCTATCTTTTTCTACTTAAATAAAATTAGCTAATTGAAAAATTTAAAATTGATGCTATTCTTCAAACCTTCTTCTATAATTCGCTGCAGTAGTAACTTTCTGCGTCAATAAGTGGCAGCACTGCAGTCGCTCCCAATATGGCCTACATCAATGTTCGTATTAGACAGCGTTCTGTGATTGAATTCTTGAATGGAGAAGGTGGAGCGTCCATTCGTATTCATGAAAGACTGAAAAATGTGTACGGTGATGCAATAGTAGATGTCAGCGCTATTAGACGGTGGGTTCATAGTCGTAACGAAGTTGAGGCGCAGAGACCGTTAGCTGACCAAAAACGGAGCGGCGGGCCGTTGAATGCAACATTCAGCAACTCGATTACATCGTTTCCATCTCTTCTGTGCTTTTTACCGCACTGGGATACATGCCTTTGTTATAGGATGGACCAAGACTGTAGAAATGGACGAAGATTAGATTGAAAAGCGATAAGTTAATCATTAATATTGTGGCTTTCAATCTATGTAATTGCATTTTAATTTCTTGACAATTAAAAGAGGCATTGGCTTTTGAATCACCCTCGTAGAATTGAATATCTGGAGCGACAAAATAAATCATCCCATTATAGAAAACTTTGATGGTGTTTTCAGCAAAGATTCAGATTTTATCAACTTAAACAAAATTTGTAGTGAAAAAAATAAACCAGGTACACAGAGAGAAGTACTTTTATTGCATCAAGAAAATAGATTTTCTCGCAAAAATCTGTCTCTATTCAAATAAATAGTTTCTCTTCAAGACTAAAAAAATATTTAATATAAAGTAATATTCTTGAAATTATACTTGCAATCGGGTTAGAAAATGAAATAAATGCAAGACAGAAAAATGCTTCTTCGAAGTAAATCATTTAGCCTTAAGTTAAGAAAATGTTAATGAAATTGTAGTTTAAATATATGTTTAACACAGTACCTCCCCTGTTGTCTTAGTGGTAGTCGGGTGGAATACGAAAATCGAAAACACAGGAATAAAATCGAGTTCGATCCCTCGATTCGACAGTTTTCACTAATAAAAAGAACATATAGGCAACACGTCCAGCACACACAAATCATCGAAGTATATGGATTTAACCTCGCAAATATACACACCAGTCCTCCTCGGGCTGTGCCCCGAAGACTGCCGAAATGTCGTACATAAGTAGGATGATTCACAAACGATGAAGGAAAATAATAGCCCAAACAACTTCTCTAACTAATAAATGTTTTCAAATTTTCTGCAAGATTTTCTTGAATCAAGTGAACGAAATTCTCAAAACAAAGAAATAATTCTCTTTAGCGGAGAAAAAGAAATGCTGAGAAAATTAATTTGAAACAGTAATTCTATTGTGAATAACTGAAACGATTATTTTCTTGAATGAAGGCGGACAGCCTTGATACAAGCAAACATTTCTCTGAGTGTACCTGTTCGAAACATTCTTAACAAGCTGTGTGTGAAGGTGTAAAGTGAATTTATCGATTAATCCGCTCAAACTTATGAGCAGCGGTGTATACGCATCCCCGCCGAGCAATGAACAGCAGACGGATAGTAGAGGCCTTATATTATTGCGGGTTTACTGGTAAATGTTTCTGTAAAACACGCCGCAATAAGATATATATTGTGAAAACGATTCGTTTCGTCCCGCCGTCGTCGTCCCGTACGGTGCACGGCAAGCGTTTTAATGAGCCGGCATAAATCGAAATAATCTGAAGAAGATCTTGTACTTACAAATTTTTTATTGAATGCGTAATTTATGCAAATATTCATTTTAATTATTCTGATCGCAGCGAGAGTTTCTCGCCGGGACTGAAGGTACAAGGGAATAACGAATCGTAAGTTAACGCTTAATGGGATTTAGGTTTATTAAACCGCGGAAAAAAAAAAGTGCAGCCTCAACGAGAGCCTGTTAGTCGTTCCTTAATTATCGATAAGGCAAATGATTGACTGCGTTATATATTTGTAATGAGGAGCTATAAACGTAGATTGATGTGTAACCGACACTAATGACTTACAAGCAGAAATTACTCTTTTGTTAGCGCAGAAGCCGTCACAAGGAAACGTGCGATTATATCGGTAGCATACGATACCTCTTCAGAATGTGTCAAATCTTTATGTCCCACCCTGTATAAAGTCGCCCAAACTTCAAAAAGATCGAATGAGTCCGGGATAAAATCTTGGAGAATTATACATTGAATTTATCGAGACTTACTTCGGATAAATCGAGAACAGTCTAAATAATACGTTACATTAGTGGTTCCCGAAAGAATCAGAACATTTTGGACAAAAAGTTATGCACAAAGTTTGTGTAATATAATAATAAAGAACTGATCTAAGATATCTTCTAAAATTATAAAAAAAGATAAAGTTAAAGCTAGAACATTATGGAATAATTGTAGAAGCCCTACTTCATATTAAATACTGATAAAATTCGTAAGCTTTAAGTATAAATACATAAGTATAAAGATCTCATGGATAAAACTCATTAACTTGAACTTGTCAAAATAAATTTACAAGAGAATCTGAAGAATAACAGTCGTTTACGTCAATTTTAATCAGAAGGATTTAAGTAGGCCGTTTATTATTATTTTAATATGTATATTCTAACACGCCAGACAACATTACTAAATATGTAAGTAATTATTTAATTATGTAACTATAAATCTTATTAGGACGTTTCACAATTCACCTACAACGATAACACATTTCCGTTTTTTTTCTTCATTCTCTGTAATTTATTCGTTTTAACTCGTTCGTCCGTTGTTTTTTCCTCTCTGTCCTTTGTTCTCGTGCGCCTGGCGGAGACTTCACTAACTTTTACCTAATCTCTTCGCCATTCGTTGGCGCTGTTCTCGTTCGCCGCACTGAAGGAAAGGACTGATTAAACGAGAACTCACAATGTTAAACGAAACCATCTATTATTTAAATAGGCAGTCGGCGGCGGTTCTATCAATATTTTGAAGCGAAAATAACGTGTAAGCGTGACGGAAACGCACGAACACGGCCGATCCCGTACAATGGAGCGATCGGCCGGCGATGTCGGGGACTCACCCAAGTCAGCGGCGGGTTGCGCTGTGGGCGTAAACTGGATAAAAATCCGCGAATATATTACTAGTGTGGTTGGTTGTTTATTTTCTGTGATAAATTAAATTTGCATTTTAAGTGGGAAATGCTAGAAAGTAAAGTAGTTTGATAACTAAAGCTCTTCAAGTCTGAATCCATTCGAGGAATAAGAAAAACAAATTCAGAGAGGAAAAATTGACATAAATTTATTACCGTTATATTACATTGCAGATAATAAAATTATTGAAATGAAATTATCAAGATTTAGTCGCAGTATATGAGAACATTTTCATAGAAAATTGTACTAACTTAATGTATTTTTTATCGAGAAAAATACATTAATTTTTTTTCGAATTACCAGTTTGTAAAAAAATTGTATAGATTGAATCATTGGTTCAAGACGTATTGGAGAAATATATAGGTATATAGGTATAGCCCTCATAAGTGTTAATGAATATCGTAAATAGTTGAAGCATAAAACAGAATTCGAACAACTTCAAAAATAATAACAAAAGAATTTGTCTAAAATCCAATAAGAATTTTCCGTTGCTGTACTTGGATGTACACTAGCTCATCCAGTCATGTGTATCAATCATTTGAGACTTTAAATCCTGTTATTATTAATGACGTTAAATAACACCGCCCAACAAAATATTTTTTTTGTCGTGATTTTTGATGTTCTAGTTCCAAAAATAACTGGCATTTCTTCCTAGCAGCTCTAGTTTACACGACGGTGAAGTTTATTAGACACACGGATAAATAGCAAAATCAAGGAGGACCTAAATTGTCTGTTTTTACATGAAATTAGGATTATAATATAATTATAACTCTCAGTATTCCCCATTACTGGAATAATCTACCTATCTAACCCAACCCAACCCTAATCTCCACTACTTCATTAACCTCTAACATAGGATTCCCCGTATCTCTGTTTGATTTAGTATTGTGCTTTCGTGTGATAACTGTGTCAGTGTGTACTAAGTATTTGCTTTAAATTGTTGCATGAATATTAAAAATTCGAATGACAATAATGGTTTCTACAAGCTGACGGAATTGTGTGAACCGCTCAGAGGTTTTTTGTTATATTTGTGGTGAATACATTTTTAGGGAAAGTAGAAAACTCATATCTCCCTTTTATAAAAAGTGGATATTTGGCGTATTTTGCGTTGTCAATGCGTGGAACCATGTATCACAGCACACTTAAACATTTTACAATTGAAATGTATTACGTGACCTAGTTCTTTTCTGACATTCTTCATTTTGTTAAAATGTGGTCGACACTATCCATCCGGACACTATACAAATTGTTAAATAATTTTCGTTCTATTTTCTTACCGAATTCTGCGTGTCCTTGAAATCATTTGCCAATACGGCACTACTTGGAGCGCCTTTGGTAATGCATATTTTACATATTTTCAATGGAAATTACTGTGATGCATTAGAAAAACGAATAACTCAAATATGTCGTACACGTTATTGTCTATGGTATGAATTATAAAAATTGTCTACAAGTAACAATAGTATCAAAATATAATAATTACTATTACTTATAAATAAAACGTGAGATATTCATAAATTATTATAATATCTCTACTAGTTTCTCTTAAGAGGAAAATACGTGGTAAAATTTTGGTGGCGGCGCCAGGTTTTACAATTTGTTGCGGGTGAATATGATAGTTAACTCCTTGAAATGGTAGTTCTTAATAGAGGTTAGTAAGTATAGTCGCCCATTTACAGCACTTACAAAATATACATCTCTTCACACAGTTTCCACTACACAATACCTCGGCAACAATTTCTTACAGTGGAAAAAAAATTTTTACACGTTTAGTTTTTTCTTATTCTACATAACCATATTTGGATGATCTCCTACAGGGGCTGGACTGCAATGTACTGGCTTACGCGGACGATCTTAAGATCTACAATACCATAACCTCCCCGGCAGATTGTCTGTTTCTCCAGAACAGTCTGGATACTATTGTTAGATGGTGTACACAGAATGGAATTCATTTGAATCTGGATAAGTGTGCTGTTGTAAGCTACTCTAGATGTCATAGACTCTACAGTTTTCATTATGCTGTGAGTCAGGCTATTGTTCCTAGGCACTCGTCTGTGATGGACCTGGGCGTGCTGTTTGATGCAAATTTGTCGTTTGTAGACCACATATTATCCGTACGAAATTCTGCGATGAAATCCTTAGGATTTCTCATACGATCCTGCAGATCATTCAATAATCCTGCCTCGCTAAAAGCATTATACTATTCGCTTGTCCGTACTGGGTTGGAGTATGCCTCCATAATTTGGTATCCTCACTATCTCCATCTGCAAGTACTACTTGAAAGAGTGCAAAAACGATTTTTGAAATACCTGTCCTTCAAAATCGATGGCACTTACCGTGGACGCGATGTTGATTATGCTGGTTTGCTGAAGAGACACGGCTTTGTATCGTTATCGGATGGAAGGAAGAAATTTAGCAGCCAATTTCTATTTAAACTTATTAATCACGGTATTGACGCTCCATCCCTTCTCTCCAAAATTAATTTTGTGGTACCTCAGTACGATACCAGGTCCTTCCCTAATTTTAAGGTCCCGTCATACAAAACTAATATTCTGCTTAAAGCAGCCATTACGCATATGATTAGAAATGCCAATGAATTACTCGACGATGCTTTCTGTTGAGGTGTCTACATGGATTACATTGTCGTCCTACTTTGTTCTTGCATTCTGGTGTCAGCAGCTATTTTTATGTTTATGATTCAGTTCTATAATTTTGGTTAATTTTAATTTATTACTGCGCTGTATATTATTATTACGTATATATGTTAGGTTACATTATTCTCGCATTGTCCTGTAAATGGAATTATTTTCTGTTGGGCAATAAAGATATTATTATTATTATACAGAGCGTATCCGATATACTTAGCTTGAATATGCAATGATAGACATCTTATTATAAAGGACTCCTTTTGCTGAAATTACACACAAAAAAATACCAACTTTGAATGTAGATAGAATGTGCGTTGTGCTCCATTTAAGTTGAGTGATAAACCGACCCTCTAGAAAGATGCCGATTCATAACGTGACCTTATGATGCTCTAAACTTAAATAGATAAATGTCACACATTGGTAATGAAATGGGCAATGAATGGCCAATGAAATTGGTAAACTTATAGTTAGGGACATATCTTTTATTAAATGAAATTATTAGCACACAGTTCATAAGTATCACAGTAAACTCCACTTCACACAAATCAGTAACTTATTCGGGACGTAGCGTTTGAAGATCACGTTAACTCTCACTGTGAACAGTGTTACCGACTGGGTAAACCTCACTAATAATTTGACATCCATCCATCCTCCCGTTTCTTAGATATGTGCTACTGCTACAAAATTTTGCCGAAGATCATTTTCATTCCTAGTGTAATAATAGGTTTTACTTCAATTTAAAAACTAATGATTTTCTTCTAAATTTTCTAACTTCCTTTTTTTTATTTATTCTTCTCGATATTGTTTGGTTTACCCCTTTATTTTATTTTGTTGTTACAGGCCAAAGTGCCGTTAGAGCTCCCTCTCCTCTAATCTTTAATCTAATATTTTAAATATTTGATCTATTAGTTTTCTTTCTGCGTATTGGATGTTACAGATATCTGCCTTAGTTACTCACTATTCACATTTCATTTATAATTTAAACTTAAAAAAAACAAACACTTAAATAACATATACAGTGGAAACGTAAATTCCACGATCGTAATTTGACTATATATCATTTTTCTTAAAAATATATTTGTATTTAAATATAATTTCTTTTAAATTATTCCTAAAGATACGTAACGCACCGTACTCTACGTTTTCATCGAATTATAAAATCAAGTATCGCCTCTAAATAAGTCAATGAATGGATAACATGCCTAGCAACGCCTATTTGTAATTAATTTCATGCCATGAAGAGTGTTTGCTGTGTAGCCTATCGATCAGGTAAGCAAGCCCAGTAAAGCGACAGTGCCGCCGGAAACAACGGATTAAATAACAACATCGTCAAAGTTGTCTTTCCAGAGAAGAACTTATTACTTCTCACAATGAGTCCTTACAAATCTTCAGAGATTTTTGAAATGCTAAAGTGTTCCAGCTACTAAACTTTTAATAATTTGGAGTCGCCGAAATACTTGCGGAATCGAAGTCCAAGAAACCTAAAATACAGTACGTGTGTGTGTGAGTACAATTCTAACATTAAAGACTTTAGATTATAAATCTTATCACAATTCTCTGTTCTTTTATTCTAATTCATATTTCGTTTCTATATTTAAAAAAATTAGCTAGGCAGGCATTGTTATAAGTAAATGTTTAAAGAGTTGTGTTACTAAGCGATATATTAATATATTTTGTCAATATATATATATATATATATATTTATTGAACCCTTTATTTGGCTACATCAGTTATTTGATTTAATATAGATTTAATTTAAAAAAAAATAAATGAAGAACTCACTCGGCAAGAAAGGAGTCTGAGATTTTCCACTACGATAGTTTCAACTCTATTATTATAAATTAAATATTTCATGTAGCATCAAAACAATAAATTCAAGTTATTTAAATTTGAATTGCGACCAGGCCATGTCATATGTCCTTGACCTCCAATCTGCGTAAAACATGCAACATTTAAAAAATTACGCATTGAACGAATAACGTGACGCCTGACAATACATATACAGAATTATAAATAAATCAATAAATAATATATTAACGATATTATATTTTATAGAGTACATACAGATCCTGTTTCATGTCATTAAACCTAGCAACGTCCGCCACTGCTCCGTGGCATACGCACGACCTGTCGCCGGCATCACAGGGTTCTCGACCTGTACACCGAAAAAATTCTGAAGGTCGTTCGTTGCCTCAAAGTACGGAGAGTTAACTGTTTTATTAGTCGAGATTATCCGATTTCGGTGCCTTGCAAATCCCCCTTGCTTATCTGGGAATGCCATGCGCTATCGTTCGGCAGCGCGAATGAATTGTTTTACGACGAGCTTGCTAACGTTGAATTTCTGTCGAAAACAATTACGTAATTGCAGGTTGACGGATCCGTCTCGTTTGGCCTTTCTTTCTTTTCTAATTTACTAACGAATAAATTACGACGGATCGATGGAACTTTTGCGTCGTATTTTAATAGGAAACTTTGATAACGAATCGGGGAGTATTTATTATTATGAAGATAAATGTTAATAATATTAATTAGTTAGAAAATAAGCAGCATACGAGGGTCGCGCTATATGTTTTGAGGTACAAGAAAGCTACAAATCTTCATCAATGCATTAATGCACTTTTGTAACTGAAGCTTCCAAAACGTAAAAACTTGAAGCCAGGCATCGTTTGGAATGCTCTTGCCGGGTAGGCAGAAGCATGTCCGTGTGTTAACGTTTTTCGTCTCTTCACATTGTCGTCCTCGTGAATGATTTCACCAATACTATTAACGGCTTTTAGCAACATTCACATTTCAGGTGTGGTTTTAACTTTACAGGTATTTAATTTGGGTAATATACACTAGGGTGACAGAATAAAATAGACACCAGGTAAAGCGGTATAAATATGTAAATAGCTAAATTCTAATTAAGACGAATTAAGAACTTTCTCTTGTCATTAGGGTAAGGGTAGATGTATCGGAAGGAATTCGTCATAGTTTAGTATCGTTACAACTATGCCTCGCTTACAAGGTTCGAGTGATATTAGCGCCTTCACCCGGGGTCGCATCGTTGGCCAGAGTGAACGCGGCGCTTCGCAACGTGAAATAAGTAAATTTTTAAATATTCCGTTGTCCACAGTTAACCGTGTGATTACACAACTTCAACGCAAGGAAAAAACAACAGTGGAGCCGAGACCAGGTCGTGCCGGACCTTCTGAAAGAAGTAAAAGGGTGCTTGTGCGCGAAGTGTTAAGAGAACCGCGAGAAAGTACAGCTGAGCTTGCGGCAACTTCACAAAAAAGTCAGCGCACCGTTCTGCGATACCTCCACAGTGTGGGGATGTATAAAAGGGTGGCAAAGAAAAAACCTGTCCTTACGGCGCTTCAAAAACGGCGCCGAATGGCTTGGACAATGGAAATGCGAACGAAGCCCGAAGAGTTTTGGTGGTCTGTCATCTTTTCAGATGAAAGCAGATACTGCCAATTCAGTGATAGTGGTCGTACATGGGTATGGAGACAGCAACTGGATGACAAATTTTTGCATCAGACGGTGAAATACGGCGGTGTGAACATCATGGTGTGGGGCGCGATATGGTATGGTGGAAGATCGCAATTAGTAATCTGCGACCGAAATATAAATGCGGCAAAATATATCCAAATATTAACAGAAGGACTACTACCGATATTCGACAACGCCATTTTATCTAAAGAAGACGCCACTTTTACGGAGGATGGAGCACCCTGCCACAAAGCAAGAACAACAACCACATGGAAAGAGGAACAGGGGATTCGGATTTTACCATGGCCAGGCCAATCACCAGACACGAATCCGATAGAGAATGTTTGGCACATAATCCAGACAAATATGGCGAAACGACCCCGAAAACCCAGCAATAAGGAAGAACTCGTGGCAGCTGTTACAGAAGAGTGGTTAAATATTCCAGAAGACACCATTAATCATTTAATAGATTCTATGCCACGACGACTCGCAGCACTTCACGCAAGTAAAGGTGGATCGACAAAATATTAGTCTAATTTAAAAATTTAAAAATATTTTGTATATATAACGAGAATAGAATCTTTTTTTTTTAATTAGTAGGTGTCTATTTTATTCTGTCACCCTAGTGTAGTTGTATTTCTTCATGTTAGCCAATGTTCTCTGCTTGATTTTAGGGAAGATAATATTCTCCTTTTATTTTAAGAATTAAGCTTATATCTAGCATTATGCAGCTGCTCAAACAATCACCAAAAAGCAATACGAGGATCCCCATTCACTGGAATAACTTTATCCAACAGGCTAATGTTATTCGTAGTTTGTTTCTAATTGGTTCTTTGTACAGCTAAATTAATAATGAAACAAAACATACGTAGTGTAATGTAGTATATTTAAATTGAAAAATACCTCTAGAAATAAGCGAACAGCACTAATTGTCTCTAAAGTACTTATTACATGAAACAGTAATTAGCAGGAATAAGCTCCGGAGTTCGCGATGAACACTTCCAAGTACACGCGCATAAAATGTATTGCGGCGTACGTTCGGGTAAGGATATCATCGCATATATAACGTGCCTGAATAAAAGATGCGCAATTGTAACATGCAAGTGGTTCGTGAACCACGGACGGCCAACTGTATTTACCGCTTTGCGTTGAAGGATGCGGTTTTTTTAATTAATCAAATGTATTTTTAACACAAACGGTTAATTACTGTTTTGTTGCTTTTACTGTTAAACGCATATAATGCAATGGAATAACTCGAGTATTATAGCAGTTCACAGCCGTTTAAAGTAGTCTTCAAGCTTTCACGGCCATTGTTGCTGGCCGCTCTTCGGTTCACGGGTTCTCCGCCGTGTAGAGGAGAAAACATGATAACCGTAGAGTAGCGTTCATTGCCGTTTGTCGTGTTTGCCGTACTAAGCAAGATTAGGGAAACCAGTAACATATAAATCCGATTAGGTTCCGACAATGATTTATTTTTATGAGGGATTGTTTAATTTCATCCGCGCATTTGAAGTGAATAACATTAACTGCATAATTTCTCGAGTATCTAGAAACGAGGGTGACCTGAAACGTTTCAGGAATCGACAAGAAAAACACGGTATTCATCGATGTAGTCTCCTCGAAAACCAATACACTTTTACAAACGGTGTTCCAGTCTCTTCAAGCCGTCGGAAAAATAGGATGTTTCGGGGTCTGCAAAATAGCCATCTGCGGGCATCTGACCTCCTTATATGAGGCAAATCTCTTTCCTCCCACTGATTTTTTCCGGTTTCGGAATAGGAAAAGATCCCTGGGAGCTAGGTCCGATGAACATGGAGGATGAGAGACTAATTCGTAGCGCAACTTATTTAATTTGAACACGACGATGCGGTGCATTCTCGTTGTACAAAAGCACTTTTTTCTGCTGCAAACGAGGCAGTTTCTCCTTCAATACTCCATTGAATCGGGTCAATAAATCGCTTTAGTATTGCCCCGTGATCGTCGGTCCCTTTTGCAAATAGTCGATGAGGATCCTCATCGACCTTGGGAATCCCAAAAAATGCAATTCAACTAATAACTGACCCTTACTACTACGTCGTGGTTTGGCTGAACTTCTCTTCAGGCCATCTTCTCCAATGTTTTCCTTGGACTTCCTCGCTTCGTCTTCTTTCACCTAGAACGGAGAGTGTATTAGGAACGCTAGATTTTTGGGAAGATTGATACGTTCTCACAAGTTACAGTTTCCTGACAATCTCTGTTACTGTCCTGTGTTTAATTGCTACCAAAATCTTCTGCGTGATCGCGATCTTCATTACTGGTTTCTCGTTGACGAAGGTTTCCTCGAAGAAATCTCTGTACAGCTTGTCTAGGAACTCCTCCAGGTCTTCTCCATCGAATAGAACTTTCAACGCGACCACTGTCATTCTGCGAGGGACGTGAAGTGCTAGCCTCAAACAGGTCTTGCACTCTAACAAGGGATGCGATGTGGCTAGGTGCTGTCGTGACCCATGCGTGGGTGGCGTAGGTTAGTGTGGGATGAATGTGGAGCTTGTACAATACTATGTCCCTTTTGGTATTAAGAACTGGGTTAGATGGATAGGGTGACCCGTTTGTCAAAGGTCATTCCAAGACACTCTATCCTACCGCTCCATTCGATCTCCGTTCTGACGACGGTAATTTTCTGTTGCAACTTTTAGTCCGAATGAACGCAACCGCCTGCATCTTCCTTGGATTGATGTTGAGGCCCCAGCTGCTTCTCGCTTATGGCTGTATGTGCCTGCTCAAGTTGGGGTATCTGGAGGTTACCACTATTGCGATGTCGTCTGCGTAAATGTCATTTGTCCAGTGACCCTCGGATTTTGGGATCCTTACTGACTACTAATGGTATTTATAGTCTTCTTAATTTTGATAGCCGATTTACAATACAACAATATTAGCGAGATGATTTAGATGATTCAAGGTTCTTTATTTACCCTGGGATAATGGACTGACGAGTCCCTTTGTATATGTGTACATAATTATTCTAAATTTACACTATTTGCAAGGATACAACAAAGTTTTAATTACTAAATTTGATACAAATTTGGTAATTAAGACTCTGAAACTAGAAAGTGAAGTGAGAAAATAATTTGAATTTATATAATAAACGTAAATAATAATAATCCATGCCTGCGCATCCCCCAATCACCTTTGTCAACTAGAGGAGGCATAGACTGGCCATTAGTTATTATTATGTCCGCGTCTATTGTACTTTTTAAGATATTTGCTCTCAGCATTCGTCATAGAGTAAGGGTAAACTACTTCAACTGTAAGAAATAGCCCCGGGTTTCGGACCCGGGACCCCGGGACTAATAGCCAAGCATACAAAGCAGTGAGCCACCAGTCTCGGTAAACCTAATGTAACTAAAACATAATAGTGTGTTAAGGCTAAACAACCACTATGCTGCGTGCATAGGACGCAAACGAGCTGTAAATAACAGAGAAAAAGTCAATAATGGAGATAGTATACAACTCATTAAATTGTCTATCCCGTGGATGCTGCCTGTCGTATTCCTTTTGATGAAATGGTTTGTAAAAAGCATCAGAATTGCGAGAGATGAAAGCTGAAACACGATAATTAATAGACAGAAACAATTGTGGATAGTCAAAGTGCTTATGGAGTAAATGATAACCAATCTTAAGGACAAACAACCGTTGACAAGACGCCATGTTGAATACATTGTTTTTGATTGTAATTGAGTTGTATAGAGAATTAGACGCGTAGGAAACGATAAGTATGAAAAAGAACGGAAACTTATTGAACAGAGAACCACCTCCAATTGCACACTCGAGTTTGATGGATTTATTACCATAGGCCCTCTTAAAGCTACGGTTCGCTTTCGGTCCATCCTTTCCCGAAAAAGGCATTAGACCACCGAGTAGATTGTAAATAGTCATATGTTTTAGAAATTTTAGAGCCTGCGTAGAAAATAATTTGCATGTGTGAGACAGTTTTCACTTTCAGTCGATAACACGGTTGACAATGAGAGCGCACGTGCTCTCGAAACGCTGCGTTCCGCATAATTAATTAATTTGTGTGAGTGGAGTTTACTGCTATACGTGTGGAAGGAGGAGATCTTTGTTATATGAAGTTTGAATAAAAGAAAATTGTGTCACTATTTAGCTATTCAATCGCATTTTAATTTGAGTGATCCTCGTAGAATAATTGACTAGTCGATCTGTCTATATCGATCAGCAAGTTCTGCTGCAATCCTGCTTTCGAGCTAAATAAAAACGCTTAATTAATATATTTACATTTGCAATACAGTACGTAAACGACCTCCTTTGTTATGCAAGAAAATTATGTAGAATTACTATGGAATCCATTGCGTATTCACAATTACACTAAACTTTACATATGCATGTTTCCACGGAGCGATTGTTCAAACTTTATGTTAACTGGTGTGAACGTTATGAGTTTAAAGCATGCGAAATTTGCATAGCATGTAATAAATACTAATGACGTATATATTTCTCCGGCATGCTTACCTTACCTGCCTACCTTGTAACCGTGCTTTCCCTTCGATAAATCTATTTGCTCTTTTTCCCTTTTTCAACGCTGAATATTCTAGTTGTGCTTCCTTTCCTTCGGAACGCGCTTGTATACGTATGAATAAATAAATATTCCGAATACTTTTAGTTCGCTACTTCAACAGAACGCTTACGATTTATCGCTTTTAAACATACTTTTAGCTATTTAACATAATAATCTGTGGAATTTACTGTATTTCAACAATCATGTTAGTATTTTCTCTTGTTTGTTTTAATAGCATTTACGGAGTTTTACTTATCTGGTTATATAAATAATTATTCCTCATGGAACAACTCAGTTATTATTTCTGTATGACTATTTTACCACAAATACTTACCACAGAAAATTAGACTGTATCTATTTTCCTAACCAATACTAGTGCGTGAACAAAAATATACCTACTACAGTATTTTTATCTTTCATTGCGATTTTACATATAAATATTTAACTTTTGTTAAACAAAATATGTGCAAACTTTATGGTTTTAGATCAACGCATAAACAAAGGTGCCAAATCATATCGGGAAACCAGCGTCGTCTAGAACCGTGCATATGGAATACAATACGTAGTTTATACACGGAGAGTGATTTTAATATATCACGACAGCGACTGAGAATGTATATAAATTCATAACAGAATTTTCTTAACTTAATATACGATAGTCCAAAAATAATGTTTATGTTTTCTTGTCTATGTGTGTAATTTATCATTCGCTTAAAACAATTTAGTCAGGTCCGGAATATATACAATTCCAAACGGAAATTACTGCTTCGGCCAACGATATAAAATTATATAGCCTCTGTGTGTGATGGAATAGGAAAGCGTATTACATTCGTTCTAGATAATAAAATACTCTGCTTGTGTATGAATGAGGCAACAGATTCTACAGAGAATTCTGTTAACAACGAATCCTGAAAGCCCCCCAACCGTTATTTTCATTGTTGTTAGCAAGTAAACGATTAGAACAATCTACAGACGAAGCAATTGCGAGAGTAGTGTTAAATAAATACCAGTAATAACTTGATATACATTACCATTCAAAAATTTGGAAACAGCAACGGATTTTTACGAAAAGTTTGATACAGAAAAACTTTTAGTGTGATCGTTAATGAAATTATACAACATAAATGACTTATCAGATAAAAATAAATTAATTCAAAGATAATAATAACAGTCCACGTCAATTTGTTGCCATGCATTCTGTAAATATTCCCATAGGTGTTGGATGTTCTCAAGTTGTGGCTGTCTAGCCCTTCGATCAAGCTGATCTCATAAGAGCTCTATGGGGGGTAAATCTGGACTTTGAAGAGACTAAACCATTTAGTTCATTTCTTGATGATTTATCTTGTACTACGAATCTTCACTAAACCACCCGTAATTGTTCTAGCAAAATTATACAGGTTTCTCCAGTTCTTTCTCCTGGTTGTCAACGAACAAAAACTCTCCGTCGCGTACCAAATGACTAAAATTTTAACTGATCGATCCACCAAACTGCGTTCCAATCATCCAGTGACCAGTGTCCATTTTTTTTTTTTTCTGGTAACACGTATATGATGCTCTATTCAGACTCAGAAATATTAGTTGATGACACGACAGAGTTTAATTTTTAATATAAACAATGAGAGTGATACAAAGTTAACGTTAAAGAGCTACTACAGAAACAACAGGAAAAACAAAATGACTCAAATATATCATGTAGAAATTTAAATAGTAACCAGATCAGATCGAACAAAACAGATCACTTTCATTATGACTGATAAGACAGACGATTCGCAAACTGAGGTATACGACTGTAAGTACCTTCTAATGGTACAACCTTTACTAATTAATTTGGTACTAAACCCAGGTTATTTTAAAATATAATGGAGCTCTCAAGCAAATATGCCGATCAGTTTAATTTCATTCTAATTAATCAACGCATATCTCAAAAGTGGTCTTAAATTTATGAGCGATAGTGTACCACATCGTCAACCCTTTATTTAAATATCATAAGCATTTTCAGAGGATAAACTTCGAACTAACCCAAACCTTCCCCGGCATCTTTGTCTTTTATTTATACATAATCAGCGCAAATATCACATTTACTCTTCAACACGCTGAGTATGTGCACGTGTTTGTATATGCATACGTACACACAACATATACATTGCCCAATGCTTATGTGTTTCCTTTTTCCGAATGCATAGCATAATCATGAACGGGAAACTGGTTTAGTTTGTGGAATATTTCGCTCATATCCATGCCAGGTGAACGCTCTAGAAATGATTTCTCAGACCGAGATGGTTTCTTGTTAAAACGTTTCATATTGTATTATCTTACACTTTGTTATATACCATGCATGAACTTTAGCACTTTACGTCGGAGTTATACATCGTGTTACACGCAGTATAACGAACGAGAATTTGTTAAAGTTAATTGGTCTAGCGGCGAACGCGACGAGGGAATGGATTTTCTTATTTACAAAAAAGAAAGAGCTTTGATAAGATTGAGGAACGTCTTATGTTTTCGCATATTATAAAATGTACGAATTATATCGAATATTAAAAAAAAGATGGGAATGTGATATATTCTGACTTGAATGTTTACAAACTTTTTCTTATAATCCTGTACGTCATTTACCTTCCTATGTCACTCAACGGTTTCATTTTGTCTACGCTACAATTGTGGATTTTGGTTTTCTTCAATAACTGCCGGTTTTTAGTATGCGTTAAAGAAATAGTAATAATAAATAGTATACAGGGTGCCCCATTCAAAACAAAAACAAAAACTTTAAATCTACTTCGGTAATAAACGAGAGTAGCGTAATTCAGTTGTTTGTAGATTCTTTGTGATACCCGACCAACATTTTCAATATTTCGTCTTCGTTTGTTATTGTTTCTCTATCTTCATATTTATTAAATTGTTACTTAATGGCGCAAAAACAAAGAATGAGAATAGGTATAAGTTTATAGGCAGGAGGTCAAAGGAAGCGCGTTCCGCTTAATGAAACCTTCTGAGATGCAAATTAATGTACACTAGGGTGACAGAATAAAATAAACACCAGGTAAAGCGGTATAAATATGTAAACAGCTAAATTCTAAGAACGAATTAAGAACTTTCTCTTGTCATTAGGGTAGGGGTAGATGTATCGGAAGGAATTCGTCATAGTTTAGTATCGTTACAACTATGCCTCGCTTACAACGTTGGAGCGATATTAGCGACTTCACCAGGGGTCGCATCGTTGGCCGCAGCGAACGCGGCGCTTCGCAACGTGAAATAAGTAATTTTTTAAATATTCCGTTGTCCACAGTTAATCACAACACACATACACAATTTAAATGCAAGGAAAAAACAATAGTGGAGCCGAGACCAGGTCGTGCCGGACCTTCTGAAAGAAGTAAGAGGGTGCTTGTGGGCGAAGTGTTAAGAGAACTGCGAAAAAATACAGATAAGCTTGCGGCAACTTCACAGAAAAGTCAGCGCACCGTTCTGCGGTACCTCCACAGTGTGGGGATGTATAAAAAGGTGGCAAAGATAAAACCACTCCTTACGGCGTTTCAAAAACGGCGCCGAATGGCTTGGGCAATCGAAATGCGAACGAAGCCCGAAGAGTTTTGGCGGTCTGTCATTTTTTCAGACGAAAGCAGATACTGCCAATTCAGTGATAGTGGTCGTACATGGGTATGGTAACATAAATTCCAACAGTTGCAAGGACTGTATCATAGTAAGCTTCGCATCACACAAATTAATAATTAATATTGAACGCAGCGTCTCAACAGCGGATGGTCTTTCCAGTCGGCAACTCGGTTAACATTAAGTTGTGTACTCCGATACCAGTAAATAATACATATCACGACAAATATTTCAGTAATAGGGATCACATTGCAGCAAATTTCTTGATGTTAATCGATATGTGTAATCTTTAAATGCGTAATGTTGTTACTTCGTAGTATGCCTTCCCATTTCCTTTGATTCCTACACGGCTAGGTATCCACAGAAAAGAAATATCTCCGTGCTAGATATATATCTCATGATTCATGGCTTTAATGTAATAGAGCAGGTTATTTGTGCAGAAAAATATAGGCAAGCAGTTATTGAATTCGCAGAATACACTCATACGATCCCAGATGACGAAAAGACTTCGGACAATTTTCACTAGCAATTCTTGGTATTTTAGAAGGTACAGCGGAAAAACTTATCAGGAAAAAGTCTTGTGGAATACCGGAAAAGTTTTCCAGATCTAGGTGATGATAGATGTGACGGTGAAAAGGAGATTGATCATAGAATGAAAACGGATATCTTTGCTTGCATTTAACCAACTTTTTTAAATTACTTGAACCTACGACCTCTGCGTTACCGACGCATTGTGTTGCCAATTTCACCATGCGACTGAATGTGAACTCAAATCGCTTTTAGATGTCACAATGTATGAAGATAATATCGTAATATCTCAGCAAACACAATATTATTAAAGGCAAATTCTTACCAATTAGATGAATATCAATATAAAACTACCGTTGGTATTAGTAATGTAACAGACGTTTTTAAATTGCTGAAAAAATATCAGTGACGGTAGGACTTGAACCTATGGCTTCTGCGTTGCGGTGTATCCCGCTACCAACTACTCCATGAGACTGAGCGTGAGTTCAAATCGCTTTTAATACAATAAATGTAGTTTCATATTAATATTAATTTTGATGATCAATTATATTTACATGGAGATACCCAACTGTCTGCTGAAACCAACTTGTACTCTACAAAATCGGAATAGCGGATGAGAGATTATTGTGACAATGTAAAAAAGAGCACACAGTCATTGGTATCAAATATGTATATCAAATATCACTAACTTTACCGCCTGCAATTGGGAATAGTTTAAAGAAAGAACAAATATGAGTTTTACGTTCTTGAGGACGAATGTTTGTCTGCTAAATTAAACGCAATATATATAAATCATCGAATAATTCCTGAAAACAATATAAATTACATTTCAACGTGGAAGTATTAATGGTTATTATACCTACGTTTCAACTAAACGCAACCATATAATCTCCAAGCAGCATTTTAAATCTCACGCGCTCCTTAATAATAACTCGAACAACCGCCGACTTTATTCCAACAGATTTTAATTTCACATTCAGGAGATCTATACGTCAGACCAACAACGCGGCAAATAATAATAACAACGACACCGGTTCTTTGCGTATGTACGTTCACATGGATCTAGCTAGTAAAATAGCACGAATGCACTCCGAGGAGTAACTCGCGAAATACCACGAGCAAAAGGCGACGAAAGAGCGAGATGTTCATATGCACGGTATAAGATGGAGAATGGGTCAGAATTTACGACCAAGACAAAATTTCACGTTATTATTTTCCGCACATTTGTAAGTAATAATTTACATGAGATACGATCTGCCTTAAATAATTTGAATAATACGTTATGGTGTTGTCTCAGCAGCTTCGTAAAAGAGGAAGTGTTTCTGGTTAAATATTAAGCATGCACCAAGTCTGTTTTTGAACAGAGAAGATAAGTTCTATTAGAAGATTTAGAGACACAAGGTATTTAAGTGGTGATATAACCAGACGAATTATGTTCTGTGGTGAACGATGTATTCATATACTGTCGTAGTTGGTCCAGTTGGCCGCTAAATTAAGTTCACTAAGGTCTGTACAGAAAGCCGGTAGAAAACAAGATTTTTATAGCACCCTATTTAAAATTATTAATGTGGATGTACTGTACGCAGCAAAATTATGGAATAAGTTTATTCATTAAGCAATTTATCTTTGCAGAAATACTCCGACAGATTGTAGCGGTGGGAATTACAATAACCCAACATAATTCATACTTAAGGTGACTCAATATTTATTAAGATACAGGTTTTAAAACCCCGATTAGCAAACTAATTAGAGAAAAGTGACACGAATAAATATGCAATTAATTACAATCACTTAAATATATTGCCATTGATTTTACATGTAATTTTACTAGATCTTGTTTTAGAGCATATGTGGGCAGCAATCGGCCCGCGGGTCGGATCCGGCCCGCTGTAAGATTAGATCCGGCCCGCGAGACATTTTGAAAAACCCATTGAAAAATAAAATATTACGCTACTTACTCATACTCACTCCAAATGAGGAAGATCGAGTGATATGGGGTTTAAACGCGGCCCGCAAACGTATTTGCACACTAAAGTTTGGTCCGCAACATGTCAAAGGTTGCCCATACTTATTTTAGGGTGTGGTAAGTGAAATGACGAAACCCAAATAAAAGAATTAAGAATGAATTGAATAGCATAAAGCTTAGTTCTAAAGCATTTTGTGGTCTTTTATTTGTATTTAGTCCTTATAATTACCCTGAAGAGTTTTATTGTTTTAATTCAACAAAAGAAAAAAAAATTATTAAAAAATTTATTTTTTTATTTCAACTTACTTTTTTTACATTGAAAATGTTAAGAAGAGGTAAAAACTAATAAACCAGGTAATAACACTTAAGATTTCTCATCGGTTCTCAATCATCAACTCTCTTTTATACTTTTTTCTTCACGTAGATTTCTAAGGCTACCAAAACATCACTTAATTATATGATCAAGATAAAATAGCCTGCCATTTACTTCTTATAAATATATTAATTAAAGGAAAAAAAAACATTTCCGTTAAGAACTATATACCTTGCGTGATTACAAGGATTTAAATAAGCAAGCTAAGCCACTGCATCATCATTATTTGTAGTAGCAAATATAACAGAGAAAACAAGTTCAATTATATGATGACAGCGATAAAAACAAAGAAGAAGCGCTTCTCATTTCTTAGAAATATATACCTACCTAGAGACATCTTGCGGCAGCTGGATTTTCAATTTCTAGAACAGGACTGACTAAACAAGGTTCGATGACGTTCCGAAGTGAGAGGCGGACAAAGGAGTTATTAAATTACTTTTCGCATGGTGTTCCCGTTAATTTATCGCGGCTCCGAGAGAATAGCGAAGGAGAGCATTTCGGTACATCAGACGAAGTGTCCGCGTATTAAGTATACAAAATATTAACGCAAATAACATAGGAAGTTTTAATGACTGTTGCCCAACTTTATCATGTACATACACATGTATCTGTTAAGTAGATTCTCATATAATTAAGTCGACGTATACTGTTAATGCCGCCTACAAAATACCTTACGGACGCAGGTAGCCGTGACAATAAAATGCAATATTGCATGACGCCTACTACGATTAAGATTGTGTCATATGTAATGAACTCCCTATTTTCGCTAGTTTATAATCCATTCATTCCAACGTTAGTTGTAAAACCTGCACAATTCACTAGTTCTCACGGTATGTCAAAGCCACCTACGTATTTTTTCAAGGACTAGTTATTTTTGTTACAAGTTCTATATTCACAACTTTGTTTCAAAATTTGTGTTGTATCTCAAAAAACAGTAACGTTGCTCCTAAAATACAAAATAACAACGAACAGACTACATCGAAAGATAAAAATAAAAAACCACACTAATACCGTATTTTTGTTGTCGATTCCGGAAACAATTTCAGATCGCCCTCGTATATACGATCAAAACAGCAAAAAAAATTATTATGTAAGAAAATTTGAGGCATACGGAACTGAACCATTATTGACAGTCTTTATTGTATAATTTGGAATGTATTCCGGTCCTATAAGTCTTCTAACATACTACCTTAATTATATGGATCCTAATAATACGACCTTAAACTCACTTCATCCCAAGATATTTCGCCAACTAACAGCTGGCCAATTTAAATGTTCTCTGGCAAAGCGTAATTGCTGTTAACTTTTCTTGAACTTCTAGCAACCAACTTATTCTTTATCAAATGTTTTCGAATGGAGGAAGTGTGATTTGAAAGTTTTAAAGTTTGTTTTATTTCCATTTACAACTTCAATAGAAAAAGGTGTGATTTAACAAATCTCTTAATGTGTCGTTCATTTCTATTAGATATATTCCCCTTTCTTCCTCTTCGTTCAGGTTTTGGTTAATATTTTATTGCATGAGAAATCATTCTCGCTAAGTATTTTAGCATTTCATGAATGAATTTGTAGGTTTTGAGTTAATTCATACTTTTCTGATATACAGTGCTTAACTCGACCCATATTATTATACAAAACTAAACCAAATACACACTTAATCTAATATCGTCAACAAAACTCAACCTTGCGCACCCGATATATTCGATTTTCTATACATCACTCTTATTATATTGCAGAGTAACAAAAATCTAGTGTGTTAAGAAAATAAATACTTTCCTGGATTTTAGAATAAACTTAGTAAAGAACAACTTCTTTAAGTCAATTCGTTGCCTGTTATATAGATGTTTATGATCTCTTTACTGCTATTATTTCACACACAGCTATACCTCAAACATATACGTAATTAGAAAAAAAATATAAGATACCCGTCATATATAAATACGTATTTTTCTGAAAATTATACGCTCATGCACACATCATACGTCGCATATGACACAATAAAAATCCATTTCAATTTTAATTCGTGGATTCATTGCGGTATTAATTGAATTGTCAACTGTTTGTCACTTCAAAGCTATAAAAATGAAACAAATTTGATAAACACGCAGTATTATGATCGTTTTCATCGAGAATACAACGCCCTTTTGTTTCGCGTAAAAAATATATAGAGCGACGATGCAAAAAGCAATAATTTGAACGAGATAACGATTCCGCACATATATTATTTAGCGCAAACGTATGCGTATTAATTTCATTGCGTCCTTCGGCGAAATAACTTTAATTAATCCATTTCACAGATATGTATGTTGTCGAATGTAAAGCTCTCGGTATTTGTTTGTTCTGCCGCGCGTACGGTATTATATACTACGGCAAATACACCTAGGCATACCTATATACACGTACATATGTAATAGGTATAGGTTTACAAACATATTTGTACCGATATATCCACAGCGTATTGACGCATATGGTTAGGGACCCACCTATACGTAGATTTACAGTAATTTGGAACTGAATTGTGTCCATGCACAAACGTTTTGAAACTTTTATTAGCCCGCATATCTTTTTCTAATTTATCGATTCTGTTTACTAGATTTAGGCATAATAGTACTGCTCACAGGTATAGCAGTAAACTCCACTCACACAAATTTATTAATTATGCGGAACGCAGCGTTTCGAGAGCACGTGAGCTCTCATTGTCAACCGTGTTACCGACTGAAATGTCAGTCGGACAATGAGAGCCCACGTGCTCTCGAAACGCTGCGTTTCGCATAATTAATAAATTTGTGTGAGTGGAGTTTACTGCTATACCTGTGAATTGTACATCCACACAGTCCTTGCAATCGTCATTTGATTATATTACTAACAGAATGAACTGCAACACTTCAAAATTTTAGTTAAAGATTTTATATAAACACAACACAAAAATTTTATGTGAGCAACTCACGATTGCAAAGACTGTATGGTTTATAAATAATTAATAATTTATTTAAAACGCAACGTTTCAAGAGCTCTCTCGCCAGCTTTCATACCGTGCTTGCATTTTAGGCTTTAAAATACTTTTGCAACATCTTCAGTATGTGCCTTTTTCAATTTATTAACAATATTAAAGCTTGGTGTTAACTCGGTTACAAAGCACTGTACTGCTTGTTCGGTCTAAAACGTTATTTACTTGATCGTGCACAATTTAATTAACGTGCCTACATATTTTATAAATTACTGGATTTATATGCCAGACTATATTTTGTTGATATATGCGCTCGATTTTTGCGAGTGCTTTATGTAATTTTCCCTTTGTCATTGTTTTCATATGTAACCGATACTAATGAAAATTCGGGAACAACGGACGTGTATGGATGGAAAGAAAATTTAATAGAATATCCGTGAAATGCCTACAGCAGGTTCACTAAACAGGTCAATTGACTGTAACGAGTTGATTTTATAAATTTATAAATTTATAAATATATCTTTGCTGTTTTGTTTCTTAAAGGTGCGGCATCTCTCTTAATGCAAATAAAATAACTATTCTTGATGAAGACATTTTTCTATTTTAACGATTAATTAAGACAAACAAAGCAGCATAACAGAAATGAAATCGAAGTTTCCGAAGTATCCTCCTTGTCTTTGAAGGCAATATGCAAGGTGACCTTGAAAGCAACGCAAAGTATTCCGAATAAATTCTGGGACTATTTCATCACATGTAGTACGTATAGGGTTTTCAGTTCGTCCAAGTTACGTATTTGCATGTTAAAAATTTTACTTTTCAGGTAACCCCAAATAATCATCTGCAGATAAATAGGCTAATCTTGGGTGCCATGATATGGGGCCAAACAATCTACCTTATTTCAAATGCGTCATTAAAAAATTCCTGACGGGGTTCGTAAAATGTGGCGTAGCCTCATCCGTTTGGAATCAAGGTTCATCAATATACAGTATCTCAATTGTTGGAATGACGTGGTCTCACAACAGATACAGATATTTTGCTGCAGTTGGGCTACCGTCAATACAAAATGGGCCAATAAGTCGATCGCTTATTATTTCAATCAAGACTTTTTGAGGGTACAGTGTTCGGGTCAGGTTTTGAGCATGGGGATTTGTACGGGACCAGTACGAGGGCGACCAAAAATGTTTCCGGAATCGTCAAGAGAAGGCGTAGGAAGGTTGACATGGATTCATTGGTCGGCAAGGACAATCTTTTTATGGCAACTGTCAAAATTTTAGACGTCTACTATCAATAGTTGCTGTTTAAGAACGTGTTTTGTGTAGCAAATCAGGCGGTTCCGTAGAAATGGATAAAATCGAATTTCGTACAGTTGATAAAACACTTCTAGATGGCTGGGAAAACGGCCATGGAAATTCGAAATTTTTTGCTAGAGGTTCACGACGGATGTACTCCATCATTTTCGACCATCTGTTTTTGGGTCAACGAGTTTAAACGTGGCCGCACAAGCACAAGTAGCGAACCACCCAGTGGACGCCCAAAAACCGCTACCGACGATGAAATGGTCGACAAGATTCATGATGTCGTGTTAGTTCATCGTCGATTGAAGCTGGAAGAGATAGCAGAGATAACAGGCATCCCAGAAGAACGTGTCGGCCATATCCTACACGAAATTTTGGGTATGAAAAAGCTTTCGGCGTTACGGGTGCCGCGTTTGCTCACGTCGGAGCAAAAACAAAATCGGTTGACCGTTTCGCAGGAGTGTCTGGCCAGGATACAATGCAACCCAAGAGATTTCTTCATGCGTAACCGTCGATGAGACTTGGATCCACGACTACATGCCGGAGACCAAGGAATAGTCTAAACAGTAGACTTTTCCGGGTTAATCGGCTTCGAATAAGGTCATGGCGACCATTTTTTTGGGATTCCCAATGTATGATCCTCATCGACTATCCGCAAGAGGGAAGGACGATCAGGGTGTAATACTACAGCGATTTATTGACCCGATTCGATGCAGTATTGAAGGAGAAACAGCCTCGTTTGCAGCGGAAAGAGGTGCTTCTCCATCATTACAATGCACCAGCATATTGATCCCGCATCGTTGTGGACAAATGGAATGAGTTGCGCTACGAATTAGTCTCTCATCTTCCATATTCAGCGGACCTAATCCCCAGCGACATTTTCCTATTCCCAAACCTGAAATAATCACTGTGAGGAAAGAGATTTGCCTCAAATGAAGAGGTCATCGCCGCTACAGATGGCTATTTTGCAGACCTTGAAACATCTTAGTTTTCCGACGGCTTGAAGAGACTACATCGAAAAATAAAAATAGGAAACTACACCAATACCGGTTTTGTTTTTCTTGTCGATTCCGGAAATATTTCAGATCGTCTTCGCACTATCGTTAACAGAAGGAAAAGCGATATCAGTTTGTTAATTTAAGAAACTTCTAGTTATAATAAAAGCAAAGATATAGCGATAGTCCCCATCAAATGTTAAATGAAAAACGATTTTGGAATTGGTAACCTTTTAGAGTATTATTTCTAACATTACGCATGGATTTGTATTATATTAATTATGTACTTAACACAAAAAGAAAATAATTACACCCTTGCTTCCATTACATCACCGTCTCAGTATATATTATATTACCTTTCAAAGGTTACCTAATATCAGAAGTACTAAAAATAAAATATCCTTGAAAGATTTACTATCAATGCATTATCCGTACAAGCTGTGGAGAATAAAAGGCTTAACTGTACACTATCCAGAAAAAAATGTAAACGCAATCGAATTCCATTCATTCCACGACATTTGAATCAGTTAATACAACGCGAACATAATTTCTTCATTTACGATCGGGAATTGTGTTGCGACCGAATGGTCCGGACAACCTAATAGCCCTATCCGAATCCATTGTAGTGGATGCCCGAGAATCGAGGCCCCAGATCATCCACGGAACAGACGTTGGCATCCGTTCAATGCATCCGCGAAGCAATTTAATTTGTCAGTACGGAAGCATAAAGCGATAGAGTTTATGTATCGGGCGCAGACACGCCGATTCTAAGAGAGAGTCTGCGAGGGAACGCAACAAAAACGTCGTCGTCGTCTTAAATAGGGGAATTCTCCTATTGATTTCGAATATGGCGGGTAATTTTTTAAAAAATCTGACGTTTTTACGGCGCTGAGGAGCGCTCGCATTGTGTATACGTTGGGCATTTTACGACGCCGCTATGCAAAATACAAATTAGAGAATCCAGTTCGTCCTGGTTTTCGCCGAGAAGAAGGGGGTCATAAAGTGCAATGGATGCGTCACGGTAGGTTATGATTTAATTTAATTGAGGCGCCCTCTAGGGGCATCTTGGAAATAACATCTCATGAACGTGACAACTGCATAAACGTAAAGCTTCGGATGCTTCGAAACGTTTAAAATTCCAACATAATAAGAATATCAAAATCTTTGAAATAATAATGTAGACTAAGACTTTTATTGACTATAACTTCTTTAAGTAGAAGTCTGTCTCAAATATTTCACCAAGAATCGACCAAAATATGTTGGCAATTATCTTTACTATTTCACCAAGATAAGAAAACGCTGTAAATACCTAACTATTCTGCTATTTTCTAAATATTTGCTTTTCTGAAGACTGTTCTATTTTAAAATTGTTTTTTAAATTTATCACCATTTATATGTTTTGTGCCATATACGAAGGTAAGTTGAAAAATTCGGTAACTAACTAACTATGAGATGTGTGAAAGCAATCTTTGACGGTTGTATATCTTGATGCTTCAATTCCCGTTCTGGACGCTCCTCTGCAGAAAGTATGCAAAAAGTTTTTTAGATTTGTGGATGCTTATCGCCGATCACATTGGAAGATATTGCTAAGACTACCGGCATCTCCAGAAAACGGGTGACGTACATTTTAATCTCTAAGCGGTGTGCAAAATGGGTGCCGCATTTGCCCACATCACATGAATATTCTGCAGACATTTTGGAGCGGTTTCGGCAAAATCCAACAGATTTTTTGCGCCAATTTGTGACTTGCGATGAAACGTAGATTCACCACTACACCGGGAAGTAAACAGCAATTAAAACAGTGGAGAAAACGTGGTAAATCGTCTCTGAAGAAGATCAAAGTCATCTTATCGGCAGTAAAGAGACAAACGATTACTGGACAATACTATTCTAAACTTTTGGATCGATTGAAGGCAGCTATCGTGGAAAAGAAAGCAAAAAAGAAATCCTTTTTCATGAAGACAATACAACGAAATTATCAAAACAAAATTAGCCAAATTAAAATTCAAAGCGCTTGAGCGTCTCCCTTATTTACCGGATTTAGCTCTGTAGGACTATCATCTCCTCCCCAAGCTTAAGAAACACCTTGGCGGTATGACATTTCCTTTGGATGAGGAGCTGATAGCTGCCGTGGACCATTATTCTGATGAACTCGAGGAGACACAAAGAAACTTGAGCATCGACTAAATAAATGTATTGATCATGAGGAAGATTATGTCGAAAAAGAAAACAGATTTCATTGAAATATTTCAGCTTAGCTTCGTGAATAATATCTCGGATTTTCACTGCCGTCTGTCATTATCTTAACCTGTTTTCTCGTGCTACCTTGTCAGCCGACGTTCCGCGAACAACTGAAATACTCACAGTACCTTTGAGAATGCGAATCACAGTTGTGCGTGAAACGTCAGGTACTAGAAACATAGTGACATGGAAACCCGACAACCGTTAAGACAATAAAATGTCATATGTTATTTGAGATGTTACGGACACTGGGCATGTAAATTATAGAACACTTTTTAATCAACCAGTCCAGGTGTCTATGATTTAACATAATATTTGTTTATCCAGCTTTTCTATTTGTTTAGATATACTTTTATTTATTTACGTGTCTTCTTTAGGCATTTTATACTATTACTTATATGTTTTTTATTTATACTGGTTCTTTTGTGATTGACTAATATATGTTTTATATATTAATAAGAAACTTGGTTTTATTCAAAAAGCAAATATTATCACTATTTATAATTTTCCACCCAGCAATAATATAATATAAGTTAGAATTTCCGAAAACCTAACTTTAACAAATTATGTACGGATCTTCTACAGATATACTTTTGATTTCTGAAAGGTTCTAAGACGCTGTTGAAAGTTTCTATAACACTTTATATGAGATACGTGATTCTGCTGTGCCAAACTTTTCAGCCAAAACAAAACCTCGATATCCTCCCCGATTTAACGAAAATGTGATACGTCATCTTACGCTAAGAAATTTACAAAAAAGAAATTTCTTCATAACAAATTTAGCTGAGTGAGCCATTTTGCAAAGTGATAATTCCTGATGTTTATAAAACGAATGTAGGTCGAATAATGGACAATCCCAAAGGGATTTTTGTTTGCGAAAAGTAGGCGTGAACGCACTCGCATACCTCTACATCGATCTACATACGTCTAGAACTGCCGCGGCCTACTGTCAACGCTTTCGCCGTGATCGGTATACCAACCTAGTTCTCATCTTCAACTAATGAACCATTTAAGTTCCTTTTTTCTTACCTAAAGTTATGCAGGTAAAGTTAAGTAAAACAATGGCTACTTTTTCACAGAATCCTAATACTGGCGATCATCTAATTCCATGCATTGCATAATGCAAGATAAGTTTTAGCCATGCTTTTAACGAGTATTTTTAACCTATCCATCAAAACTGCCGATTATCCGCTGCACTGAGTTGCCGTGTCTTCAAGAATGAAAACAAATTGCAATAGGGAAACTATAGCCATCAAATGACGATTGCAAGGACTGTGTGGATGTACAATTCACTGGTATAGCAGTAAACTCCACTCACACAAATTAATTAATTATGCGGAACGCAGCGTTACCGACAGTCGGTAACACGGTTGACAATGGGAGCCCACGTGCTCTCGAAACGCTGCGTTCCGCATAATTAATTAATTTGTGTGAGTGGAGTTTACTGCTATACCTGTGAAACTATAGCCATATTTCGATACTTTCCAACTTTGGAAATATTTTTGAGAATATTATCTACTGGTACATTTTCCACAACACGAGGGCTTTTACTTCACCTTACCAACATGAATTTGCCTGGGGATAATTAACTGTAACAATTCTGGTGGTATTATAACAGTCTGTTTGTAAAGGACTGGATAACCAAGACCAGATAAATGTGATCTACACAAATCTTGGTGTTGCGTTTGATACCACTGACCACAGAATATTTCTCAAGCAACCTCAATCTTTCGGATTTAGTTCGCCCTTAGTACCTCGATTTTTGTACTCATACTTGACAAATAGAAGCAATTATGTAGTTTATAGCGGCTAAAAATCTATGGAATTTTGTCTTACATCTGCAGTGCCACAAGGTTCAAATTTCGGACCATTGTTATTATTTATTTTATACGCTAACGATCTACTTATATCGGCACGTCCTGTTCCTAAAATTATCGTCGGGAAATTCGTGGTGCACAATTCACATGGAAACTTATCGCCCTTCCTGTCTAAGTTCTGATGTTCCTAAAATTTCATTGTGCTCTCCTCCAACATTTTTGTTACCTTTCTCTAGGACCAACCTTCTTCACTTTGGATGTGCCAGTTTTCTGTTGCGATGGTACCTTCATTAATTAATTTTTGCATTCCATTATAAATATTAATTAAAGCTAACCTTTCATTGGAGCTCCTTTTAGAATCTTTTAATAATATATATTAACAATATTTTGTTGTCAGAGTCAATAACAGTAATTGCTTTGAGTGAATCAAGAATTTATTTTGAAATATTATAACACGAGTTAATCAAAATCAAGTAACCTTGGTCTAAACCGCTGAAACACAAAAACTGATTAAATTGCATACAAATTTAGACATTCAAAGAAGACAAGCGTCTCGTTATATCACATATCCTTATAGCTTATGTTAAGTCCATATGTAATGTTAAGTGTATAATTTATTGTTTATGAATACCAATCCATAGCAAATATTAAAAGATTGGACGTAGTATAAGAAGTGTGTTAGAAAGAAATTTCAACAAAGCTAATTCGAGTTAATCCTAAAAATCAGCTTCACCCTTTCTATTTGTTTATTTGTTGATAGGATTACACTGATTAGTGTTGTAAAGATTTTTACTTTTGTTTCTTTCTGGATATAATCCAACTTCAAAAGTGCAAGTTGCATTCCCATAAAGAAAACGCACTAGCATTTATACCAATCAATATATACTATCATTCGAATACACCACGTTAAGGCCCGATTAAATTATAAATGTCCATTAGTGTACACCAAACTGGTATAATAAAATCGCACAACGTATTAAAAGGGCATTAAAGCTAATATTGAATTCAACTGAATTAATGATAGCGGATATAAATAAGTTGTTAAGGAAAGCTTTTATTACAGCGGGATGATCTTGTTTCTTCATTCAAATCGATTAAATCTGAAGATGACGTTCCATAAAATGATAATTAAGAAAACGTTTCATTTGTCGGTTTATAGTTAATGGAGAGACAGCGGGAGCAACTCAACAATGGCAGGTAGGTAAGAGACGCCGTAGTCGCCTACGCTTATAAGGGAAACTCGCCGAACCTCGGAACGCGTCGTTGTCGTAACTCTTCGCACCCTAAATGAGCCGCTTTAGCGCCATCTTTCTTGCGCACGTTAAAGCTGGTACTATTATGTAAGAAAGTATTTAATTCAATCTGGGTAAGTAATAACGCTAATAACATTTATTAGTCAACAAACCATGAAGGTCCAATAACAGGATAATTGCAATATGTGCAATACAAATCATATTAACTAAATAAATGTTATTTTCCATGTAAACAGTATCGTATATATAGACACTAAATGCATATATACCACACTATATAGCGCACTTTCGACGTATCGATGTCCGTAATTGTGAATAAGAGGAGGATGAAATACGATTTCTATAAGTTAACAAGGTCGAGAGATACACATGCTATTCTACAGGGCGATCGCGTGTCGGCATGCTAGCTTTGTCTAACCGTATTCTCTACCTTTGTTTAACTACTTACTGTTAGGTGAGAGGGAGCGTTATTCGTTTCAAGTGATGCAGGTGTTCGATTCATCTTCCAGTCACCCCGAATGCAATCAACAGCTCGCAGCTTTTCACCCAGTGTGCAAGTATAGCGTGTGTATCTGTATATAGGTTTGTAAACATTGTAATGATGTTATGTGTTAGAGTACGTTAATGTTTATTCCAAATGTTTAATTCAGCTTCCTGAGCTTAGTTCTCTTTTCTTTACGTTTTGTTGTTATTAGAGACTGCAGGCTCCTGTATTAGGACGCCTTCTGACTTCAATTTGAAAATTCAAACATTCAATTATTGTAGTTTTCCCCTCGCGTATTTCAGATTACAGTTATCCATATCTATTTACCATTTACCATTTACCGGTATCCATGATACAATTTAAAAAAAGGAGTACCTTCAGTTACCTGCACGCTGAAGACGTAAGCTCCACTCGTTTTTCAAAAAAGAATCATTTTGCCAACACTGCAAGAACGATAGTAAATTTATAGTGCTTTATGTAGAATTACGGGGGATGTCTTTTAAGTTTTGCATATTGAGATATAGAGAGCGCCATTAATCAAGTCTCAGTTGATGCTGTGTAACGAAGATCGACCTGTGACATATCGCGAGATTGAGGCACCATTGGGAATTTTAAAGACCTCAATTGAAAACAAAAGATGTATGAAGAATTGTGTGTAAAAAAGTAGTTTTCCGTGGGATACCGCATCTGTTGATCGTAGAACAGGAAGCAGCTAGAGTGAATTGGTGTCAAAAAAAAACTCCACTTCAACGATGGAAACTCTAACACGTGCACATCAACAGTGGCCATGAATTTTGGATTTATTCATACGAGACAGACAATAAACGCTAGTCCCCTGTTTGTGGAGAGAAACCGACAAAAGCCATCCGTTCTTGAAGTGTCTCTAAAAAGATGGTCGCGACGAAAGCGGATCATGTAGCAGCAATTCCTCCACAAAATCAAAGAACTGTTAGTGCCGACTGGTAAATAACTATTTGTTTGCCGCAAATCATCGCTGAGCTTCGAAACAGAAATCCCGAACGACGGATGATCCTCCAGCAAGACAATGCAAGTTCAGACAGCACGTAAAACAATTAAATTTTTAACGCAACAAAACATCGAATTGTTAGACCTCAGCGACTTCTTTACCTTTCCGAAAACTAAGAACGGACAGCACGGTCAAAGGTTCCAGTCCTCAGAAGGAACAATCGAAGTCTTCAAAAACGCGATTTTCTCTGTACTTACAAATGAGTGCAATAACTGCTCCCACAGTTGGTCTGAGCGCATGCAAAACTGCATTAATCTTCGTGGAGAAAAGTTATCTACTCTCTTATTTCAACTCTGTTCAAAAAACAACAGGCAACCCTCGTATTAGTCCAAATACAATAAGTCTACCAAATAAATATATATTGCTTAAAAGAGAATAAAGACAAAGGTGTTGGATAATATGCTATTTTTTTTTTGAAATAAATACAGCGAGCGCAAAAATATTTGCTCATTTGATGCAAATATAACAGATGCCTAAAGAAATCGTTGAGTCCAATAGACTTGAACAGAACAACAAACTTAAAAGCATTTACCTTAGCTGTCTATATACCTTCTTTTGACAATACCATCACCAAAATCGAAGTCGTTGTATTAAAGGTTCTGAAATTCGAAATTTTAGGTATACAGTGTGGCTAATTATAGGCTCCGTAATTGATCTACAAGAGTTACAAATACAATTACTTTTCTGTGACCACAAAGAAAAGTCGAATTTACTGACGCCACTCTAAAATTAGGTACATCGATCTACGTGGACACCTTTTTCATTAACAAATTCCTGTCCTCCCCGTACAAGAATAAATTTCGAAACTATTCTCACCGACATAACAGTACTAGAAGAGGAGAGCCCGTAGCATTCGGTACTAAACTACGATACTAAACGCCGGAAGTATAAGTAACTGTAAGTGCAATCGAGAACAACAGCTCTCGGAAGTATTTCTCAACATTTACTTGTATTAGGTTAGGGTATGTTATAGAGCAGTTGATAAAGCGCGCTCCCCAGGTCCCGTTCGCCATTCCTGCGACCTCTTATTTTCTCCCGTTCGGGAAAAATGATCCGTCAGAATCTGCTTGGGAAGTAACTTTTCAATAATGACATTTCCGCTCGTACGTACGTACATAGATGGAGTGCTGTTTAAAAAGTTCCGTCAATTATAGAACTGAACAAAAGGTATCGTCGAGAAAAGTTATGAAGTGAGTATATTAGTTACTGTAAATGATTAAATAATCCGTAATGCCTTTGACCCCTTACATAATAAAAACGATAAACAAATACGAGATCACGGTGCAATTTTTAGTACTGTATTAAATGCGAAAATACCCTTATTATACAAAATACAGTGTATAGATAGCTCCGATTCTCCACAACCATCGACTTTGCATGGAATAGGATATGTAAAATACATTACACTACCTGAACTCGTTCGATGTCGATATAATTACATTTTGAGAATGTTGTAGTGTCGATTTCTTGTAGGATCCTTTCCTTCAACTTCTCAAGGCATAAAGGTCGACGTTGAAAAATTTCTTCCTTTAGGTATCCTCAAAGAAAAAAGTAACAGAGACTTGAACCGGGTGACCGTGCAAGCCACTTCACGTCTCCTCTTAAACAGATTGAACGGCCAGGAAACATTTCCCTCACCATTCTGTGCGAGCTGTGACCCCGTCCTGTTGAAATCACACCTTTTCTATATCCAGATCGTCCAATTTGGTACGCAGAAAGTCTCCAACATTTCAACTGTACCAATCAACATTTTCAGTTACCGTTACATCACCAATCACTCCAAAATCGGTAATTACACCCCAAACATTTACGCCATAGGAATGGAGCTGCCGTTCTTGGATTTCGCGAGGATTACGTCCAGCCCAGCAGTGGAAACCATGCTTGTTTATGCCTCCACAGAGGTGGAAGTGGGCTTCATCGCTACTCAGAACAATAGTATCAGCGGGAATTTATTCAAGAATTTCTGCATTTACGGTTCTACGATTGATATCGTCTCTTTCACTTAGTTCTTGAGTCAACACCATCTTATACAGATGCAGTTTTAAGTCGACATCAAGCTCCTCAAGCTTTGATCTGATATACCAAATGTCGAGGTATGTTTACGGGCGGAAAGCTTGAGCGATCGCTGAATGGCTGCTCGTACTGCATCCACATTGTCTAGTATTTTAACGGTTCTACGTCTACCAGGTGATTTCCTTTTCAGTGTGGATCCAATTGTTCAAAGATAGCAAAATTATTTGTTGATCTGATACAGATACGTTTAGACCGAGGTCGAAATGTCCACGAAATTCTCTCTGCATCGCTATCACAGAGCAGTATTCTCAGATTCGTTTCAACAACGAAGCCTTGATGTTCACTGGTCCAACATATAATAGGTACTGGAAACGCTAGAGAATAAGCCCCACTTCGCTCCTGCGCTCCCTCTATAACTCGCAGAGTAACTCAATAAAATGTGGGAGATGTTAATGGTCCACCCTGTATAACAAAACACTTATGGATGCAATTTGTTTATGGAGAAATCTTTTTTGTGTGTCTTTTTAAATTTGTATGATAATGTAAATATATTGATGTAATTTGTTTAGGTTAAAATAAACATTTCTTTGGAAGAACTGGGATATAAAAACAAACATTTCATGTACATATGTACCTTAGATATTTAGAAACTGTTGCACATACTCCAGTACGACTTCATTTATGTGAGTAAAAACGTACCCTAACAAATTAAGAATAAAATAAGCGTGTCCGGTACTGCAGTAGCAGTTGCTAAAACCCATTAGAATAATTTTCTTTTTGGAATTCATTCGGAAATTTAACCGCTTTTAAATATAAACGTAATTAATCTTCATGGAGTCGGCTGATATATTTATTACCCTCGACGTAATTTATAGTTAAACGATTCAGACGGCTCTGCGTGGAATATGTTACTTAATTTAGACGTAAAAATTATTATTTTAGTACTAGATTTTGTATGTCGCTTTGCTATTATAACCGTGACTCATTTTAAGCAAGAAGAACGGTCGTTTCCGTGCGTATATGTAGGCATAGACGAATCTCTGAACAATAATAACGGGAAATCTTAAAATCTGACAATGACATCTCCATTAAAATGATTTGTATTACACAACAAAGAACAAGGGTGTGACGCTGAAATCGGTCTCGCAGAGTCGAGAAGTTTTTGTTGGGTTGCCGGCAGGCAGACATTGTACTAAAAAAAATGAATGTGATTGAAATCTTTGCCTTAATTATGTATATATAAACATTGTAAACATTTATATTGTTATCCATTATATGTAATAATATATGTGCTGCACTTATAAAATATATCTTTAAATTGGCTGACTTTTGCTTTTAATCATAGGTTTTTCTCAAATTATTTTCCGATATACAGAGTGATTCATAATGACGTTAGATGTAATTTTTTTATTAAAGAAATCTCGATGACGTACTTATTTTAACATGACTCGTCCTGTATATCAGAAATGTTCTGAAAAGACTGCTAAAATAAGAACCAAATTTTATTTACCTCTATTCACAGGTATACCAGTAAACTTCAGTCACACAAATAATTAATTATGCGGCGTGCTCTCGAAACGCTGCGTTCCGCATAATTAATTATTTGTGTGAGTGGAGTTTACTGCTATACCTGTGAATTGTACATTCACACAGTCCTTGCAATCGTCATTTATTTACCTCAACTCTTGCTAGATTGCAGGCGCAAGCGCACTATTCAACGAACACAGATCATCCAGTAGTATCGAAAATCGCCGAGGAATTAAATGTTTAGAGTGGCTCCCGCCATTAAAGAATTAACTTAGCTGTACGTAATTGGAAATGAAAATGGGAAAATTTACCGTCGATATGTATAATTTTCATTTCCCCGCTATATTTTATCGATATGCGAGCATATCGAATATTTATTGCGGAATAAATAATCCGGGCATGACAACAATATGAAACTGTAGAGAGATTGATCGGTAAATTGTCCAATCAAAATTTCGTGGTTAGTGTATCATATACAATTCAGTATCGTGTTTCATCGAAACGCATTTCGATGGGTCCGTTATTGTCTAATAGATAAATAATGACGGAACGTTAGGTATTACGTTATAGTCTATTAAATATGTATAGCTTGATTACTGCGTAATGTGCGTAGGTATCCATTAAACATATGAACTGTGAGTTTTAATTTTAAAAATTGATATTAAATGGTTATGACCTTTTTTTTAGTAACTGTTTATGTAGGTGTTAAATTAAATCTTTTGTATGAGACTTTAAAGGAGTATTATGTAAGAATACACTAATATCAAGCATAAATTGAAGAATAATGATATGTCTAATAAGATAATCCCTAACTCAAATAATATTATACAGATTTGGATGGATTTAAATCAACCGTCTTACAAGTTTTAATTAGAAATTATTCGTACTTACTACAAATTAATTACTAAAATAAAAACGTATTTATTAAGAATGTGGCATTCCTAGCCGAGTTACTGGTGGTATTCTATCTGAGGTTTGGTTTTTGGAACTTGACTAAGCAGAAAGCCCTTGCAAAAAATGTCAACTAAGAAGAAAAGGTGCCACCAATGGTTAGAACAAAGAAATATAAGAAGTGTTAATTAACTTGTAAAGCTCATGAAAGGCAAGTCCATCTCATAAATATAATGTACTTATACTTAGTAGATTAGTTAAGCTTATTTACGTCTTATAATCATAAAAATATTCTTTTTAATGCTTTTTCAAAATATAAAATTCTAAGTAACTTATTGGTTACAATGGCAAGCGCAAAGCACCAAAACAAAGGAGCAATATATTGACATATTGATTTCTTATCATACTGTTTCATCTTATTTAATTACCTTCTTCAATATGCGAAATTTACATTAGTCAAAGTAGCAGTGAAAATCATTTCTTGATTCATGATTTCCCTCGTTTTTTCTTCCACACCTTCTACTGTCTCGAATCTGGTTCCTTTCAATCTTGATGTAATCTTGGAAAATAGAGGACAATTACATGGGGAGAGATCGAGTAAGTAGGGTAGATGTCCTAGTACAGGTAACTCAAGCTTGGCCTAAAATTTCGTGATAGACAGTACGTTATGGACCGCAGCTTTGTCCTGATAAATCTATGAGTTGTTTCCCCACAATTCAAATCGTTTTTTGCTAAAAAGAAAAACGTAATTTTCAAGGAAAACTATTTCCGTTTTATTCAAGATATTGGCCATCTTCTACACAGTTTACCCATCTTTCAGGTAATTTATGGATACCATGCCGGCAAACTGCTTGCCTTTTGCGGTAAACCATTCGTCGAGCCATTTTCCAACTTCCTTAAAATTGCTCAAGTGCTGCATTTGCACAATGCTATCAATGAAATTACCGCAACAACTTGGCAGAACTGCATAAACCATGTTATCGGAAAAGAAGCGGGTATGAAAGATCTCGATGGAATTATTGATGAAGTTGTAGAACCATTTCTAATTTCTGTTGGAGACGACAATGATAGTGACGACTGAATTTTCTCACAAGCATCAGATTAAATTAAAAATCTTGAAATATTTTGTAAAATTGAACGTTGTTATTAACTTGGTCAATTCTGATTTTAAATAATTGCCATGCATTGTTGTGGTTGTAAAATTTAAACTATTTTCAATTCCACTGCTTATCATGTGTTGCTGTATATACATTGTTATCTATATGATTACGTGTACTGTGTGAATCTTTTTCAACAAATACGAAATATCTGTTTTCTAGACAAATTTATTTACTTTCATGTATTGTAATTACTACATTTACCATTCTGTTGTTTTAAAAAGAGCGTGCGACCCCCGCGCAGGTCCAATGCGCATCCCCTTCTGCGCAGAAAATTGTAGCTTATAAGACAAATACATCAGACAAAAAATAATCAAAGCATGATTGCTCTGGCAAGCAACAGCCCTTCTGAGGGCGCCGGTGAAGACGACAGTAGACAGACTGTCGAAACGTCGGACTATACAAGTTCAACGAACGATGGAAACTCTAGTTATTAACAGTAAGATTTTCACAAAACCATACTGATATTCAGATGAGAAAGGGTAAATGCTATTATGTATACAAACAGATTCCGAAAATTTTAGCAAAATTGTTAACAATTGCATCGACTAAATAAATGCACTGATTTTGAGAGAGATTGTGTCGAAAAATAAAACATATTTGATTGAAATATTGCTATTTACCATGCTTTAGTTAACCTATCTTCGTAGTTTATGCTTATTTTAAAACTAACATAAATGAGCCCATATCTGATCTGGTGAGCTACTGTTTGCTTTTGAACGAATGAGGTTTTTGGAAACAAGCTTTGTGTAAAAACAACTTTTTCAAAAATGTAGTAATCTCTGAAAAATTCATATACAATTTTATTTGGTACAGATTTAATATTTGAGACAGATCCTCAAATTAAATTTACCGCGTAAAATTCAATTCAAAATCTCATTAAAAATTTATCGGTTGTAATTTGGACTGGGGGTCTGTTTAGAAATTTGTCTCTCTCTTTCTGAAATGAGTTATAGTTAGAGTGGATAACTTTAATAGCTCGCACCCTACGTGCGTGTGCTTAAATATAACTATCGAATTTTATACAGCCTGAATAATAATAAACACGTATGGTCGGGCTCCGATATCTTATACGAGAGAGATCTCTGTCTCCGTCTCGATGATGTCGATGTCGTCTTAAGCCGCTTCATGGTTCTCTTTTACACGGCAATTAAACAGTCGGTCTCGTTTTACCGCACCGTCACGGCGACAACATCAACATATGAAAACCGTTTATTAAGTATCTGCGCGTTAAGTATCGCGCAGCGTCACCGCTGTAAAAAACAGCGCGTATCCAGACGCCCGGTTATATACGAGAGAGCTTAAATTGAGCGTGGGTCGTTTTCTTGCTTCTAATATATGGACACGCGGCGGCCAGATGGTCTCGAACGTGCTAGATCGTATCGTCTCCTGACGTGCGTGCATTGTATTGTCAGAAAGTTTAGGGAGAGTATAGTAGACCGATTCATATATATATTAACGAAATTCAGTATGGTTATTTATAATCAGACAGGTCTATTTAGCGAGAAAATTAATTTGAGAACGGTAGTCCTTCGTCATATATGTTTCTAGAGTTAAAGCTGCGTTTACCAAATATGATCTACTTCCTTCCAACGACGCTTAAATTAATTGTTTAAGTACTTGTTTAAATTTTCAATTGGAGGCATAATCAGGTGTATGCATAAGTTTTTCCCGGTTTAATTAAGAGATAGCGCCAGTAAATTACACCACATAACTTAAGCAATACCTGCAATAACGTGAAACGAAAAGTGGCGTATGTATAGAAAATGAAGGAGCTCACTTTGAACATTTAATGTAACCGTTTTTTATTGCTATTAAACTTTTTATATCTCAAACTGGAAAACCTCAAAACCTAATTTAACAACCGCATGTCAACCTAAACTCAACCACCTACACAGAATAAAATAGACACCTACTAATTAAAAAAAAGATTCTATTCTCGTTATATATACAGAATATTTTAAAATTTTTAAATTAGACTAATATTTTGTCGATCCGCCTTTACTTGCGTGAAGTGCTGCGAGTCGTCCTGGCATAGAATCTATTAAATGATTAACGGTGTCTTCACTCTTCTGTAACAGCTGCCACGGGTTCTTCCTTATTGCTGGGTTTTCGGGGTCGTTTCGCCATATTTGTCTGGATTATGTGCCAAACATTCTCTATCAGATTCATGTCTGGTGATTGGCCTGGCCATGGTAAAATCCGAATCCCCTGTTCTTCTTTCCATTTTGTTGTTGTTCTTGCTTTGTGACAGGGTGCTTCATCCTCCATAAAAGTGGTGTCTTCTTTAGATAAAATGGGGTTGTCGAATATCGGTAGTAGTCCTTCTGTTAATATTTGGATATATTTTGCCGCATTTATATTTCCGTCGCAGATTACTAATTGCGATCTTCCACCATACCATATCGCGCCCCACACCATGATGTTCACACCGCCGTATTTCACCGTCGAATGCAAAAATTTGTCGTCCAGTTGCTGTGACGAACGTCTCCATACCTACGTACGACCACTATCACTGAATTGGCAGTATCTGCTTTCGTCTGAAAAAATGACAGAGCGCCAAAACTCTTCGGGATTGGTTCGCATTTCGATTGCCCAAGCCATTCGGCGCCGTTTTTGAAACGCCGTAAGGAGAGGTTTTTTCTTTGCCACCCTTTTATACATCCCCACACTGTGGAGGTATCGCAGAACGATGCGCTGACTTTTCTGTGAAATTGCCGCAAGCGGTTCTCTTAATACTTCGCGCACAAGCACCCTTTTACTTCTTTCAGAAGGTCCGGCACGACCTGGCCCCGGCTCCACTCTTGCTTTTCCTTACGTTTAAATTGTATAATCACACGGTTAACTGTGGACAACGGAATATTTAAAAATTTACTTATTTCACGTTGCGAAGCGCCGCGTTCACTCTGGCCAACGATGCGACCCCGGGTGAAGTCGCTAATATCACTCGAACCTTGTAAGCGACGCACAGTTGTAACGATACTAAACTATGACGAATTCCTTCCGATACATCTACCCTTACCCTAATGACAAGAGAAAGTTCTTAATTTGTTCTTAGAATTTAGCTGTTTACATATTTATACCGCTTTACCTGGTGTCTATTTTATTCTGTCACCCTAGTGTACACTTAAATGTTGTCACTGATGCCACAGAATAAATCAATTTACACGTTTTTAAAGTTATTCAACCAACTTGCAGCAATCGATCATATGGTACATTGATATGTTGATAACGTAGGGTTCTTTTCTTACGATTATAACTGTAAACAGTCATGTCATAGCTAGGCGTCAGTTGACTAGTTCACCACATTGTAAGCGAGCTTGCCAATCAGCTACCAATGATAAACGTTATTTGGGGTATGACGATTTATTGATGGAACCATTGTCAGATGTAGCTTAAACCTTC